>JAQQZS010000035.1:2836457-2847406 GCA_030068045.1 Platyallabes tihoni | reverse complement strand
GCCCTAAGCCTCCTGGGATAGGCTCCAGGTCCCCCGCGACCCTGAATACAGGATAAAGCGGTATAGAAGATGACTGATTGTAAAAAATATATGGAAGCCATATTGGTGTGCGTTAACAGGGAGGTTTCAGACTTCAAACTGTGCATTTGGGTTTCCAGATATATCAGATAGAACAAAAGTTATCGTTCATTTTATAGATGGAAAATTTTACCACTACCAGAATATAGAAATGACATTTAAAGTTTAAACTTAAAGTTTTAAATAGGAGTACAACAAACTATTATATTGATTATTGGGCTTACTTTTAAACAAAAAAAAATGTATCGTTTCTTTCTTGATAGTAAAATGATCTGCCAGAAGAATAAAGTTTTTTTATACGTGTACTAAAATAAGCTTAATAATACTGTATCTGGTTTGTTGTAATCTATTTTTCTGAAAATTGTGGAAACATTTGACTACATTGACTCATTCATCGTTTATACCGCTTTATTCTGTATTCAGGGTCTTAGGGCCCGAGGCGGGGTACACCCTGGATAGGGTGCCTATCCATTGCGGGGCACACACACACTAGGAGCAATTTAGGAACGGCAATTAGCCTAATCTGCATGTCTTTGGACTGTGGAAGGAAACCCACCATCATGCATAAGAACATGCAAACACCATGTATCTGAGTCAGACCTGAGGCGGGACTCGAACCCCGACCCTGGAGATGCAAGATATTTTTACTCTCAGTCATTTTTTTTTTCCAGTGACCTGTGTTAGTTTCATGAATTTACCGCACCGATTGGTCTTGTATTACCAAATCATGAAACATGACAACATCTACTGTATAGCAAGAAGTAAAATCTGTCAATCCTGATTAATTTGTTGAAGAACAGGTTTAAATTCCATAGTAATTATGTTAGTAGTGAGATATTTATATGACGTCGGTCCCTAATTTAGTGTCGAGCATGCACACACTGTAAAGCATTAAATAAAGCATGTGTATAAAAATCTGGAGTTCAACTCCGCAACCCTGAATCCTCCAAATTACTACAGCGAGCGCAGACTGGAGTCCCTGGAGGTACGAAGTGCAGTGTTTTGAAATGTAAACATCTGAGGAGCTTGTGTGTTTATATACAGAGCTTTGACTGCTGAAAGGCTCATTTACCCTGGGATGTGTCTACAAACTCCCCTGGGGTCGATGCTTTGTGTGTTAGTGGGAGAAAAAGATTGCACACAGGAGCAAAGAGGAGCTCCACGGGGGCTGCTGAATGTTTACAGCCAAAGGACCTTCCGACACATCCGGCTGAGTTTGGAAGCAGGAAAGCAGGAGCGGTCAGGAAGGACCAGAGTCGTTATTCCGAGATCAATCCGAACCGGACAGTCGCTCGGTACCGCCTTCGGCACCTTGTTCTCATTTCTTTTCATTGCTGACTCGTGCAGGTTCGTACCGACACCCAATTAAATCGAGTGCATTACCCGAGATCGGCACCGGTTGGAGCTTCATCTCATTTCAAAACTTTCCAGTTGATTGGACATGACTACGTTGTGTTCAATTACATTTTGTGCTGTTATTTCCTTATGGAGTGATTTTCAGCACCAGTGTAAGTGTGAGGTCTAACCTGCCATGTAATCTTAAGTCTGAATAATCGAACAACTCTCCTCACTCAAGTGAGTTATTTGTTTGTAGCGTGTCTAGACACTTTAATCATCGAACCGTTGGTTTGGGTCCGCAGTGTTAAAGACCATTGTTTAATTCCAAGTTTTCAATCTTTGAAATGTCTTCTAATGACACCCGAGTATGTTCTAACACACAGGCTGTGCATATAACTTTCACCACCAAGTTCTTTAGTCACCACTTCTTTTTCCTTTTTTTTCTTCTTTTAGTACATTTTTCTCCAGTAATTAACCCCAGGAGAGGGTACAAGGCTGTTTAAGATTTCGCTATGTGGAAGACATTCTTCTCACTTGGGCAAACTTACAGTATGAAATCTTAAAAATAAAAGAAGAAAAAGAAAAACAGAAAAAATATATATCTTTTGGCTGCAGTAATATCACGCATGTTGGGGATGTTTACATGCCGGCCGAGCTGAACCGAACCGAAGTATCAGTGCTTGCCCAGATATCCTGAGCCGAGCCATATGGGTGAAGCGTAGGAAAGGTAGTACAGATGCAGTCTTGACAAATTTATTCTCAGATTTGAAGTAACATCTGTACCAGCAGAAAAGTTTTTCAGTAATGTTGTGACAGTCTGCCAAAGTTTCATAATCTTTCCAAAAAACGTTGCTTATTGCAGATTTACGAGGCACTAATCTCTTTATAATTTGATTTTACAATTCTTACTCAGGACCAAGCAACATTTTACAACTTCTTGTTAAGGACTTGTCGTCAAGGCTTGTAGCAAAATATTGAATTACAGTACTGTATCACTTCAGAGATACAGAATTTGGCGGCATGGTGGTCGGGGTTCGATTCCCATCTCAGAGTCTGTGTACTTGGAGTTTGCATGTTTTATCTGTGTTTGGTGGGTTTCCTCACAGTATCCCGGTTTCCTCCCACATACCTGCACAAATTTATTCACTCATACTGCTTTATCCTGTATAGAGGGTTGCAAGGGGCTCGGAGCCTATTCCGGGAGACATCCGGGGTGCTGGATGGGGTTGTTAATCCATCGTAGGGCGCACACACACATGGGCTGCGTTCCATTCTGAAGTGTACTTCACAGTGTGCTCCCTACTCCCTGTTCCGTTTGCAGTGAATGTCGGGGAAGAGAACTTTCCTCGACAAAACTCCACCATTCGGAACACCCCGCGAAGTCACCAGCGCAGACGTCACTTCCTCCCTGCGTTGCCATGGTGACATAAGCACCTCGAATTCCTGTCGCTGCCGCTGTGAATACTTCACACTATGGACATTAAATATTGAATATTCATTGAAAAAAAACATATACGAAAAACATTGAAACGTGTATAACTTGTAAATAATTTATTGATTAATAATAATAATTGATTAAAGATGTACAGAGATGTATTTATTTAATTGTTTTTTACAGATTACTAGCCTATGTATATAACACTAGGGATTTTTTGATTAAATTAAAATGTAAATTGTTGTGTCCTTTTAATACAATGTCATCCTCGATAATAATGACAATAAATATATAAATCCTTTTTCGAGCAATGACTTATGGGACATATTTCATTCCCTTTTCCGGTGAAGTGAAGACCTGTTGTTCACTCGTTCCCTACACCGTTCACAGTTCCCTTTGAACTGAACATTTTCGCTCCCTGCACTTTGAAATCATACTTAAAATGGCTGAACACCCTGTGAAGTATACTTCGCAGGGTACTTCAGGCCGATTGGAACGCACCTTTGCTCATTCACACACTACGGGCAATTTGAGAACGCCAGTTAGCCTGATCTGCACTTCTTTGGACTGTGGGAGGAAACTAGAGTACCTGGAGGAAACCCGCCAAGCACGGGAAGAACCTGAAAACTCTCAACATACAACCTTGAGGCACACAGACCCGAGGCGGGAATCGAATAGAGACAGTGCTAACCACTGAGAAGAAGCATTCTTTAGTAGACAGTGATAGCTGGTACTATTCTTAACCATCTTACCACCTACTATAGATACCTCGACATACAGTAAGCATTTATTGAAAGAAAGGTGTGTGCCTTTATTATATTTTCAAGAAATGATGGGCAGTTCACCAGTGGTTACAAGTTTGTACAAGTATGCAATGTTTAGAATAAAATCAAAAGAATGTGTGATGTACAGTACCATAGCTAATGGTACTTTTGTTTAGTGATGTAACGTTACAAAAGTACCATTACCTATGGTAAGTACTTTACATCGCACATTTTTTCGCGTAGATAGTTCCCTGTCAATCTGTCTTGTCCCAGCTAGCCGGCTAGTTACAGCATGACCTTCCATATAACATTACTCAAGTCAAGTCAAGTCGGCTTTTATTGTCACTTCAACCATATACAGTTTAATACACAGTGAAACGAAATAACGTTAATCCAGGACCAAGGCAACATAAATTTAACAACATAAATTAACAGAAACTAACTAGCTAGCTTAGAGACCTACAGTAATTAGCCGGCTAGCTGGGAGAAGACAGATTGACAGGGAACTATCTATGTTTTTTGTCTACAAAAGAGAACATAAAGTGTTCGTGCAAATGTGCAAACCTGCACAAATCTGGTAGAAAACTGATGACACATTCAGATGGTCTTATACAGTATACTGGGATTTGTAATCAAGCTATGCCAAGCTACAAGAAAAAAACTGCACTGCGAAATAGACTTATTTATTCCCAAGCTTATTTCGCATTTCAAGTATCATGAAAATACAGTATCAGATATAACCCACTGAGATATAACCTCGAAAAACCCTACAAAACCCCACCAAAACTGGTCGGATTCGACAGTCTTTTTCTCTTTCCGTTATTTAAACATCGAAGGACCCAATAATTCATCGATTTGTGTGTTTCAAATATTTCGAGACAATTTGGAGGTTAATATATCCAAGCATAGCTGTTGACGACCTTCACTATCTGGCCTTGGCCGAGAGCATTTGTTTTTAGCGTCTTTAGCTCAATTGCTAGACCAGCGCTGCTGACTTGGACCTTACCTAAAGCTCAGCCAGCAGGAAGAGTGCAGTGCCAGAAGGATTAGAAGAGCTCAGTAACAAAGACTGGCACACACACTGCTGGAACAGTCCGCTTATACCGTGTCAACTCCAGGACTTCGGCTGGAAAAAATCCTAAGGAGGATCTGTTCATTGTTAACTGAAGGACGGATTGACGCTTTTTGAAGGATGGAGAGAATAAATAAAGTTGTAAATCATGGTTTCTGAGCTTGTGAATGCGTGTGTCTGGTGTGTGTGTGTGTGTGTGTGTGTGTGTGTGTGAATCGCAGGACGAGTGGGATGTCAAGGAGGTGTAGCTTCTCTTAAAAAAAAAAAAAAGTAAAGTTTATCCAGACCAGTTTAAACCGGTTAATGCGATGAGGAACGAGATGATGCCACTTGCAATATATTGCGTTAAAGCAGAGCAGCTTCTGACCTCTACTGGGATTGGAAAAGTAATTGCAGTTGGCTAAACACTCAAACTCTGAAACCTAATAAAAAATAAACTCTCAGGAGCTTCCACGCTTTTATTCCTTCTGTTTCGCCAGCTCTCATTGTTCATTGACCTTTTGATAGCTGTGTGTGTTCAAGTCCATAAAACCTGGTATAAAACAGGACTCAGTGATGTTCCACCTCCCCCTCCAGGGCGAAGAAAGGCTAATGTGAGAACTGCGGGGAGAGAGAGAGAGCAGGGCGTCGCGAGGGCGAGACGCCAAGCGCTGCAGCCGCTAATGGTGTACATTCAGTACAGCCTCAACCGCACTCCGGTTCCTCCAATAAAAATCCCAGTCCTCCATTCTTAGCCTGCAGAAAGTGACACTTTATTGACTGGCCATCGACCGCTAGGTGCTGGGGATGATGTTTCTCTCCCTCTCTGCCTTTTCCCTCACACGCCCAGGGTCTCTCGTCTCTGAGCACTACCCTCTGCCTAGGCATTGGTTTCATGTTGACTTTTTTTGGGTTCGCTTTGTTTCTCGATGTCTCTGTGTATCAACTATTCTCTCTCTCTCTGTTAATTTACACACTCGTCCCAGTGTTCTGAACATAACGTGATCTTATTGGCTGTTTATATCAGTACTACAGTAGGTATAACATGCAAGTTTGGGCAACTGGACAGACATTTTTATGTGTATCACTTAAGCATACTACTAGTGTCTATGACTACTGATAACACAACTATAAAACACACAAATAGCCGACCATAAAAGCCGCAGGATAGGCTCCAGGCCCCACGCGGCGGCTCTGTATTCAGGATAAAGCGGTATAGACAATGAGTGTGAGAATAATTTTACCCCTTTCCCTGTTACACCCAACAGCCGATCTGGTTCGCCTTGGAACACGAATGAGGATTTCATTTCTCTCCTCGTTCTGCCACTCTAATCCAATCGATGATGATATCCCTATTTCGACCTCCGCTCCATGCTCTGAGTGTTTTTGCTTGCATTTTGGCAGTTGTCTTCCATTTTGGAGCACTCCACAAGAGCCGCCAGCCGATGAAGAAATGGGCCTCAGGAGCACTCCACAAAATGAGACGGCCTCGCTCAGTGACTCTCTTGTCAGCCGATTGCCATAATTACATGTGCAAATGGATTATTGGCGACATCCGTATGGTGTGTCAGGCATGGATAGGAAACGTGGAAGGAGAAAAAAAAAGTGGTTTCCTAGAATACTGTATCTAGCAGAACTGGGCCACTTGTGAAACACTGACTGGGTCAAAAAGGATGTTTAATGAGTAGTCTGTGCTCGGGAATTAGCAGTGAGAACCAGATTGGAGTGTACTAGTGCTGCTGGCATTCTTGTCAGTGAACAAAAGTTCAGAAAGCTCTAAAGTTTATTTTTTGAGCAAAATATTGTATTAAGTAATATTAAATACATTTTCTGCATGAAAGGTTGCATGAAAACTTGAACTTTTTCTGTTATTTATTTATTAATTTTTTTGTTTGTTTTTTAGAAATCTCCAGAGTTTGAGGTTTTCCAAGCAAACTGTGCTAGAAGTTTATCAGAGGCTTCTTCCTTAAAATCACATACGTGCATATAAGCCTCCAAGGACTTTTCTTGACAAACGAGACATGGTTTTCGGTAGAGTTTGGACCATGAACTTTAAACACATCCCTTGTAAAATTAGTAGAAGACAAGAACATGGACTGGGTGGCACAGTCATTGGGTCCGGGTTCGATTCCCATCTCGGAGTCTGTGTGCATGGAGTTTGCATGTTCTCCCTGTTGTTGGTGGGTTTCCTACAGGTGCTCCGGTTTCCTCCCAAAAACTAGATTAGATTAATTTCCATTTGTAAGTTGCACATAGTGTGTTTATACCGTATGTGTGAGCCCTGCTATGGATTGGCTCCACATTCAGAGTGTACCTTGCCTTGTGTCCTGAGTCTCCTGGGATTGGGTCCAGGTCCTATAGACAGTGAGTGAGTGAATGTGGACTGCAGACAGAAATTTCCTTGCTCTGAATTGTAAAACATGAACATCTACAGTACAGTACTAAGATTCTAGTATTCTGCCTAAATATCATTAGATCAATAGGCTGAGTTGCAGTTACTACATTGATCAGCTATAAAATTAATAACAATTTACATTGAAACCACCTACAGTAGGGTTTAGACTTGTGCCGTTTGTGCCACCGGGGCATCTCTGTCCTCCAGCGCATGGCTCCACAAGACCTCTTGGACTGTGCTGCAGAGGATCTTTGCGCCTCTGTGGATTGGACTGAGTGATGGAGATCTGAGGCGTTTACAGTCCGGGTCAGCGACCTTGCGAAACCTTGCCTGCTGGAGGCCGTGCATAGAAGGCTTTGCTGCACTTTGTGTTCTGGTGATGTTCTATCATGCTAGTTTGTGCTGCATTGACTTTTCTGTAGTATCCGACTGAATGGGCTGGACTTCAGTACCCTGGGCATGGGTGCATAATTGAAAATTAATGTTATTAAATTCACATGGCTGTGAGGTTAATGATATGACTTACGGCTGATCCACATATTCATATAGTACAGCACTATATACGTATATAGTTCCTTCTGTACAGTCCCAGACAGATGTACAGGTGTATTCACTGAAGCTTATCTGACTCCTTGTGGTGGCTCTACCACCTACTAACACCCCTCATTTTGGTTTTTCCTTACATTTATCACGGGTCCATGTCCACTTTATGGTTCATTAAGGCTAATAGAGGTGGACAGTATGCCAGTTTTGCTTATTTGTATGGCTCCATTTCCATTACTTGATGGTTGAGAAGTGAAATCCAGGAAGAAGTCACTTGACTTTTTTTGTAGTTCTCAAATGTTAGCATGAGTTAACAAAAATGGCCTTGGGTTTTTCAGTATAGTTTAAGATGTCACAGTCTACTGCATGCCAGATCCCATCAGTGTATCATGACCTACAGGCACAGCATCCTCTCTCCTGTGTCAGCATTGTGCTATTGATCGTGCAAAATATCCTGCCCTCTTCACTCTGCCCCAAAGCTTTTGACCCCTCCATGTCCATCAAGGGCTTGATTCTGTTGTATCACAAGTGACACATCTTGGCATATATATTATATATTTTTCATAGCCGGATATAAAATTCCAGCTTTTTGCATTCATACCCCACAGTGTGCTAACAGTTTAATAATTAAATCAGACATAGCCATGAATTCATCAGTAATTCACTCATCGTCTATACGGCTTTATCCTGTATTCAGGGTGGTGGGGGGCCTGGAGCCTATCCCAGGAGACTTAGGGCACGAGCCGGGGTACACCCTGGATGGGGTGCCGAACCATCTCATGGCACACACAAATACACACACTCACATACTACAGACAATTTGGGAACGCCCTCTAGACTAATCTGCATGTCTTTGGACTGTGGGAGGAAACCGGAGTACCCAGAGGAAACCCATCAAGCACTGGGAGAACATGCAAACTCTAAGTAGCTAACCACTAAGCCACTGAGCCACGGCCATGAATTCATGGAAAATTAGCTACGCATGGGGGTAGCTCAGTGGTTAGGGCGTTGGACTACTGATCAGAAGGTCCCAGGTTCAATTCCCACAACTACAAAGTTGACACTGTCGGACCCTTGAACATGGCCTTTAACCCTCAACTGCTCGGATGTATAATGAGATACAAATGTAAGTCGCTCTGGATCAGGGTGTCTGCCAAATGCCTTAAATGTAAATATCCAAGTTCATTAAGTCCAGTTAACGACCTGCAGGAAGAGTAAAAGGTGAACGCTTCATCGATTGCTTGTAAAATTTTATCCATGTTGTTGTCAAAATAATGCGCAGAGCTTTTGACCACACGGAAACCTGGCCTCTCGCTTTCTCTCTCGTGATGAAGGTCATTTTTCTCCAAACAGTGTGTCTGCCAGATAGGTAACCACTATTCATCATATATGTGACAGATTTTGTGAAGCTTTATCATCTGTCACTCTTAGTGCCACGCTTCCCCTCTTCCCCTCTCTCTCTCTCTCTCTCTCTCTTTCTTCTTTGTTTCACCACAACACCTGATGAATCCTGTCTCATTTACAGCAAACCATTTTTACTTTTTTATCTGAAGACGGTACTAATGATTTGGAATCCAGTGTTCATGTTAGGAGAGTTGAAAGCGTCATAAATCATTAAAAGAATTTTTTTTTTCCCCTTTCAAATCCAGTCTTGCACATTTTTAAGGGTATGTTCATTACTAAATATAAACCACGGAAGCAATTATCTACGGCGAGGTTTTAATCTCTAATGAGCATCAAAGAGTGTTGACCTAAATGTTAAATGCAGCTTAGCGTAGCCTAGATTGTGAGTTGCCGGCTTCTGCAAACCCCTCGACTCTTAATTCTTAAATGGAGCAGCGTGGGATGAAAGCAGCGGGGGTGAGCGATCGACCACGCTTCTGGTCAGCAGAGATCAATACGAAGAGAGCAGCCATCTAGCAAAATAGGGATAATTGTTACAGCTTCTCCCTTCCTTCTTCTTTTTTTTTTTATTCTTCTTCTTCTTCTCCTCATTTTCCCCCTCGGTCCGTGGGATTCGCCCTGCCCTTGGGGAAAGGCAGCGTACCTATTTTAATACGCTCGAATCTGCTCGAAGGCTCGAGGTGTAGATTAGACGCTAATCCTGAGGCGGCTCAGTCCTTGTGTCAGACAGAGGCACTGGGTGCGGTAAGCTCCAACTCCCGAAATGGATCGTTCAGCCTCGCAGGCCGCATGTGTACTGCTCGGCACGGACGTATCGATCTCGAACTTCAGTTGTCACGAGTGTCTGCAGGGCGCATGACAAACAAATAATATCGAGTCATTCCGAATAATACTAATATCAAATTTAGTTGCAAATCAATTACCGGCCACTTTCTAATAAAACTATACAGCGTCCAGAGTTTGGTTTCAATCCCAGCTTCAAGGACCTCTCCGATATCGTTTCACTGGAACAACGCTCCTGTGGTTATTCGATTTGGTAGAAGAGATTGACTGACCGTTATTTGAAACAGTCTTTCTTTTATTTTCTCTTCTATTTTTTTTCCTTGTGTGATGGTGATGGATACTTGCCCTTTTGACCAGAAAGGACAATCTGAGGTATTTTCAGCCTTGTGGTTATTTCAGTATCGTTTTCATGGCTCGAGGTCTTTCAGCATTGTGTTAAAAATAAAAAACAGTAACACTTTTGATGAATAAGTTTGTTTGCCCTTTAGAATGTTATTAGAGGAGGTTTGTGCCCTTTTTCTCGGAAACATGATTACAGGTTACAGGTTAATAAATCAGCTCCTCTAATCACGATTTCTGCCTCAAGAGATTATTGCTGATTAACAGCTGATTTTTTTTCATTTGTTTCTTTTCCTTAAAGGAAGCACAATGTATGCATATACTGTATATTATCTGTACATATAGATATAAATAGATGACTTTCTCAGGTGTGTGCAGTTTTGCACGCTTCTGCTTTGACCTTGTGACCTGCTGGAGATTCGTCCCTGGTCGGCATCTCATCACAACACACAGGTCTCAGTTTACAGCCAGAACAGGGACAGATAATCCTGATCATGATCAGGGTCCTACTAAACGTGTTTTGCTCTGCCAAGTCCTGGAGATGCAACAAGAGCTGAAAGAATAACACAGGGTCAGAGAATAACCTCTAGAAAGACGAAACTGAAGTGAAGGAAAGTTTGTTTAATCTGCTTTTCCGAGCACGGCGTCTGGAGCACACATTGGCCATGGACATATAGACATATTAAAATATATATATACCAAAGGTAGTGGTTAGCACTGTCGCCTTGCACCTCCAGGGTCTGGGTTCGATTCCCGGCCAGGCTCGATTCTCGTCTCTGTGTGCATGGAGTTTGCATGTTCTCCCCGTGCTTGGTGGGT
>JAQQZS010000035.1:2785214-2803312 GCA_030068045.1 Platyallabes tihoni | reverse complement strand
TCCTGGGATAGGCTCCAGGTCCCCCGCGACCCTGAATAGAGGATAAAGCGGTATAGAAGATGAATGAATGAATGAAGCACGATATGTTTGCGTGATATTATAACACACTTTCCCTGAACAGGTGAAATTATTTAAAAACAATCATCAATCAACTGACATGGAATGTGCTCCAAATTATACAATGACTCCTGTGCGATCAGGTTCAGAGCGAACGCTCTGATTATTAATGGTGCAGTGACACCATCGGTTCAGGCTGATCTGTACAGGCATGTCTATCTGCGCTCAGGAATTTTCCCACGGCAAACAAGTACAAAAGTAACAGCAGTGCGCTGTGAACTGAGCAAAGTAGACAATAATCCTCAAATCCAGAAAGATCAACTACAGGATGTTACTGGTTTCATTAGGAGCGATATGCACATGTCACCTGGTGTGGTTCAGCTCGACACAAGTTCGCACTGGTCTTGACAGCAAACGGAATGGTTAATTTTTACTCAGAGATAAGATCTAATCTGCATAGATAGGCATAAGGAAGCAAATGATAAGATCAAATAATAGAGGCAAAATATTTTTGTTGTTGTAATAAGAAGGTGATCCTCTTGTGAACTTACAGTATTTTTTCCTGGAAAGCTCACACCCCTCCAGCAACTGCTTTATCCATGTTTATGCTTCTTATTGGCACAAAATTGTTCCATACATCCTTTGTTTACGTAATCATAACCACCCTGAATGAAAATATATATTACTTTTAGTCAGAGATGAATTAATCAGGCTGACACGGTGGCATAGTGGTTAGCCCTGTGGCCTTGCACCTCCAGGGTCTGGGTTTGATTCTCACCTCGGGATCTGTGTGCATGGAGTTTGCATGTTCTCAGCCCAGGGTGTACCTGGAATAGGCTCCTGTGACCCTGTATACAGAATAAAGTGTTTAAAGAATTTAATCCAATATCTTCATGCAGTGACTACTTTTGGCCAGCAGGGAGCAGACTTTCACATTGTTCAAGGATCCAGCAGTAAAGTGGAAAGATCAACATTCTCTACTATAATCACGACAATTAAAAATCACTTTGCTTAATCAAAAAAAGAGGGAAAATCATTGGTGTGTGTGTGTTTGTGGAGAGAAAAGGGGGGGAAGGTCAGAACCACAGGATGAGAGAATTCACATCACAGCCCTCGACAAACGAAACGTTATCTTCTGTGCACGTGTGCGTGTGTGTACTCAAATCTCAAATGCATGCTTAGTATTTTCTCCAAAAACCATTTTATCATTTGAAGGAGGAAAAAAAGTCCAGCCTTTATTCTTCAAACATATACAGCGAAATTCTTCATTCTTCGCATATCTCAGCATCTTGTTAGAAGGCGGGTGCACAGGTGCGGGGTCAGCACCCCTGGAGCAGACAGGGTTAAGGGCCTTGCTCAAGGACCCAACAGTGGCAAGAGCTGGGGCTCGAACCACCGACCTTCTGATCATTAACTCAGAGCCTTAACACACTGAGACAGTGCCACCCACAGGGCCCAAAATGGACAAAAAACAAACTGCTTCACCCAAGAAGTTTATTGTACCAAGAAGTCTGAAATCCGCAGGCTTGAACGTGACCTTCTGTCCAGCCGGAAGCAGGGTTGAGTTTGCTCTGAATCAGTGTGTGTGTAATATGAGAGGTATGAGGCCTATGAGAACGTGTGTGTGTGTGTGTGTGTGTGTGAGATCAGGGACCATCCTGGCATGGTGCCAGCCACACATTGTACAGATATTTATTTCTAGATCTGGAGACATGGAACATTAGAGCTGAAAGAAAAAACAGAGAGAGAGAGAGAGAGGTGTATTTTGGGTCTGCTTAGTGAAGGTGCAATGAAAATCATATCACCTGCTACCAAATACAGCATCACAATCACACTGTGTTACTTCCATTCCCTGCCATATCTCTCCCTCTCTCACACCCACACACACAAACACACACTGACACTCCGGCT
The DNA here is from genome assembly GCA_030068045.1 of Platyallabes tihoni. Classification (NCBI taxonomy): domain Eukaryota; kingdom Metazoa; phylum Chordata; class Actinopteri; order Siluriformes; family Clariidae; genus Platyallabes; species Platyallabes tihoni. The sequence continues at coordinate 2,801,344 of JAQQZS010000035.1, read as the reverse complement.
TGATTTACACCGATGGGCCGGACTAACTCCTAGGCAACCTGGCTCCTCCTCTGGGTGTGTAGGGAGTTTTTAAGTGGTGTGTCGGGAATGTTGTTGTATTCAGGAGACGTGGGAGGCGGCGAAGCTCGTCCATGTGACAGACACACTCAAAAATAGAAGCACTTCACAGGTCAAGCTCAACGGGTAGCAGGAGCCTTTACACCTGCGGGTCAGAAATCTTTTTAAAATAGGAAGCAGACTTTGAACATACGAGATCCTCCAAAAATGGGTGAAGATGCTACTCGAGCTGATCAAAGCTCCTCCACCTTGCCTGCTCCAGCCACCTCTGATTCCCCCACCGCTCCAGTGGTGGCCGCCCAGGATTTCTTCGTTCCCAGTTCAGTTCCTACCTCCCCGACTCACACCCTCACCCGTGCGGGTAGCAAAGGTCCGAGCAGCCCAACAGGTGCCGGGAACCAGGTGAGCGCCATCACGGTGGTGGCGCTGCTCGACAAGCTGGTGGTGATGATCGAGGCCGTGCAGGAGAACCAGCGGCGCATGGAGAAACGCCAGTCTGACCTGGAGGGCACGGTGCGGTCCGTGCAAGATGACTTGACCCGCCTGAGCAAGAGCCATTCAGTTGCCTCTGGTGGTGTCAACAAGCTGCTCGAGCGTTCACGCAAGACAGGCATCTATGTGAAGGAAGTGCGTGAGCGTCTCGATCGCCAGAGTGGCCAGGTAAAGCGTCTGGAGGCCAACCATTCACACCTGCTCAAGAGGAACCACTTCAAAGTGCTCATTTTCCAGGTAGGCTCTGGTTTCTACTCACAGATCGATGATTTGGCTGAAATCATTTATGATATATGTTTATATCTACAGTAGTTTAGCAACCTTATAGATAATAATTATGGTGAAAGATCTTCTCATGCTTGGAGATGTTCCTCATGGTAGAGCACAGAACTGAAGCAAACTTTATAAAGTGGTACAGGTTAGTCCAAAATGGATGTGCGTGAAGCAGAAGCAGGTTGTGTGTGTATGTGTGTGGGCGTAAGATAGAGTCAGAAAGTGCACACACTTAGACCTAGAGAGAGCTAATTACACTGAATCCATAATAATACCACGTCCATATTCATCATCCTCACCTTTGGCCAAATAACTGAATAGCCACAGCGTGTTTTTACTCTTACCTGAAAATGACTAACCGAAGTCACGGATGTAAGGTGTGCTCCCTCAACCAGCTCAGCAGCCTAGTGGGTGTGTTTGGTTTAGTTTGGGCTTAATCCGTGTAATCCGAAGGAGAGGTGCATTGTATGTTTAATACGCTTTTCTATTATGTATATCTTTTAAAAAAAATTAAAAATGTGTTACCCTATTTGCCTTTTTCAACGGCTGGATTGTGTCGACCTGCACCGCAAACAGAGAGCTTTGGGGTTTTTTGTTGGTTTTTTTAGCCCATTAAAATGGCCTTGGGGTTAGGTACGAGCTAATAAGCGTGCTCTTCTTCTTCTTGTGGGAACATGCACAAGGTTCCTTCAGCAGAAAAACATCTAGTGTCACTGATATATGCACATCTTTTTATGTTAATTTTTACCAGCATGCTTAAGGAGGGTTAAGGGTTGTAATTCAAACACATTGATCTTAACACACAAAAAACACCTAGTCCAGTTAGCTTCTATCATTATTGGCTACTTTTGCCATCTTCATCTACTCTCTCTTTTCTGGAGGACTCGTGATCTGTAAAGTTCGTCTAACCTCTGTGTTTCAAGCGTGTTTCAAAATTGACAATAATGCTAACTGCTGTAATTCAGGTAAGAAGGCGGGAAGCGGAGGGTGGGGTCGCGCCCAGTTTATCACCCCTGGCGTTTACGAATTCCTGCATGCCTCGCAGTGAGGGTAGGTGGAGTTTTCCAGAGTCACTAATGTTAACTCCATCCACCGAAAGCCAAGTTGGAGCGTGTGTGGACGTGCAGGAGCTGCAGGCTGGGGTATTTGCACAGCTCGTTTCCTGGTTAATACAGAAGAAAAGCATGCACAATCTTATGCAAGTCTAGAAAAGATTCACCTCATGTAATATAATCACCGAGACAAACGGCTTTATGACTGCAATCAAAATTCTCTGCAGTTTATTTCGAAACGCCAGTCCGTGTCCTTAGGTAAAGTTTGATTGTAGTCAGGTTGGTGAATATGTGGTTGTTATAGCGTGAGTCATACTCCGGGTATGTCAGTGCACCAACAACCGAGGAATCAAGCTGCTACAGTAGTTATTTATAAATTACATTCAAATTATTAACTTAAGTTGGAAATCACTGATGTGCAAAAACCAGTTCTTGGTCCTGTTTGGAGTGGTTTCATTTTCCCCCCCTCAAAAACCCCTAATACAACTTATCAGTTAATTAAGATCATTAGGTTTGGTCTTAAACTTGACTAGACTCCAGAATCTAGCCAACTGTGCAAATAGTCGTACCAAGCAAGTAATTACGTTACTAACGTTATTGAGACAACTGCGTCTATCCAATGTTGTATAAGCAAAAAAAAAAAAATGTTATCAGTTGAATATTTAATTGCTTTTTAGGCAAATACTAATTACTTACAAAACTCAATACATTTGGAAGTCTTTGCCATGTGGTAAAACTTTGGTTGATAGACAAATAGCGCCGTGCGTTTGTCTATGTGTGTGTGTGTGTGTGTGTGTGTGTGTGTTTGTGTGGGTGGGTGTGTGAAAGAGAGTGTGTGTGTCTGAAGCTGCTATCAGTGGGGTGTGTCTCGAGCTACCGTACGTGGTTTTTCTACACGTGGCAAAATGGTGGCTTGCACACACTCCTGTGCTTTAGAATGCCAGGCCAGGTGTGGCGTTATCAGGTGTGTTAATGTTACACCAGGTGAAAGGCTACTTGTGCACGGAACTGCGCTGCCTACAATTATCACGGCTTATAATTATACTGTATTTTATTAAATATTTGATTAGATTATGTTCAAAACATACAAGTGTAGCTATAGCACCTATCAGCGGTCTGTACTGTACAAGAGCTGATATTTTCTATAAAACACACACACACACACACACACACACATATGCAACAGTGGTTTGGAGCAGTCATTCTTTTTTTAGGTAGAAGGTGAGTTTAAAAAAGAAAAAAAAAGAAAAAAAAAAGTGTGTGTGTGTGTGTGTTGAATGATTCACAAGAACGAGGACTGCCAGTCTCCTTAACATGTTCTAACGAGCTCTAATGAGTGTCTCATTAACTAAGACATGAATTACTGTCTGCTTGTCACTTCATTCTTAACCTTCTATTTTCTGTCTTTTGTGTTTTCCTCCATCACTGACCCCTGATCTCATGACATCTTTTGCGCTTTTCCTGTATCAATTTCTTGTTTTTCTATTTGCACATTAAAATGACTATTAATAGTTTTTTTTAATGATGTTAAACGTTGTTAAGAGTGGTGTCTAATTTTTTCACAGCACGTTTGCATTATTGAAAGAAAAGCCAAATTGCATTCAATCCTGTATAACGTGATTAAATTCTTTAGCTGAAAACTAGCAAAGTCGTCTCTGGTACGAAACTGTTACAGATGGTAAAGTCCACTGGCCTCCTCACATTAACTCATTATACTGTACATTTAAGTAGAACATATACCTTTAAATATTGTTTATTACAGTAGTGGGGAAAAAAACAAATGAGGCAACAACTGTAAAAGGGTTTTTGTATTTTTGCATGCAGTGAACACTACAGTAAAGTGGATTATAGTGTTATTTTATTAGATTGCAGTCACACTAAAAAATTACTTGTATTAAAAAAAAAATGCAACTGATCCCAAAATCTGATTAATTGATTCTCAGGTTAAGGCTTGTATTAAATGTTGAGCTGGTGTTTGTAAAAGCTTTAAAAAAAAAAAAAAAAAAAAGGTGGCCTATTATGAAAAACAACACTTGTTTAAAAGCAGTTTTAGACTTTCACATTGGTCCTTTTTCAATTTTTGTATTGACTGGGGGTTCACTCACTTACTCCATTGTCTATACCGCTCAATCCTGTGTACAGGGTCATGAGGGGGAGGGGGGCGGGTGGCTTAGGGCACATGGTGGGGTACACTCTGAACAAGGTGCCAATCAATTGCAGAGCACACACACATACAAACACACACAGTAATTCACACACTACAGGCAATTTGGGAACGCCAATCAGTCTAATCTGCATGTCTTTGTACTGTGGGAGGAAACTGGAGCACCCAAAGGAAACCCACCAAGCACAGACCCCAATGCGGGAATCAGTCCCGAAACCACTACACCACCGTCCCACTCTGGCTGGGGCTTAAATAACCTTCCCTATTGTGACCTCATATAAGAAGATCCCCCTTCCCAAGCTTGTTGCTCAGCTCTGGTGTTTTTCTGGAGGGGCGTGGCTCGGCAGTAGCGTTCTAACACGAGAACAGAGCGTTCTAAAGATGAGTGAAACAGAGGGAGTAAAATACGGGACCTTTAAGAGTTCCACTTTAAGTGTCCTTCAGATAATGTTTAAACATCAAATTAAGATTAATAAGTATGAATACATCAGGGGTGTTTTCACTTTTAAGGCATGAAGACTTAATCCCATACAGATCAGTTGTCCCGCAGTCCTACCTGGTGAGACAGAGCACTCTCTCAGACAGAACAACAATGTGTCTTGTAATTACAGACATATCTAGTTGAACAGTTACATCAGAAGTTTGTATTTAACCGCTGTTGTTTAGAACGGCTTCTTCTCAAACCAGTAGATCAGGTTGTTTTAATGCCTTCTGTGTGTGTGTGTGTGTGTGTGTGTGTGTGCGTGTTTATGTGTCTGCACTAATAGCTTGTTGTTATTTTCGCTTTGTGGCAGTTGTATGCATGTGGCAGAATGTAAAAAGTGGGAATGTTCATGACTCCTTTGGGTCCCTACAAAAGGAAGTTCTCTGATAGCTTCTGTTTACAGAAACCTTCTCTCACCTCCGTTGCTGCAGCGGGGTCGACTCTATCAAAACGCATTCAGACATGCAGACAAAAACCTACGAGCGGACCACAAAATTTCCTAAGAATGTTCTTTTTTTAGCTGAAAGTATGCAAGTCTTTTTTGTTGTTGTTGTTGCTTCCTCAATTTGTTTACCTTCACAAAACCCTGAGTTACTCTTAACGTTGGAATCAGTTCCTCGGAAGACAACAAACTTCACCGGAGCGTTACGACTTGGCACAGTGTACTACAGATACCACGCTACTCACGATCCCTAGAAATAGACGCATAAATGACTTATAGTATAAAATATGCTTCCGTTCAGATCGTACTCTTTAGGACCACTGAAAATATACAACATAAATGTTTTTAAAATGTTGTTCGTGTTCAGAATTACAGAAGATATTTGGATACGTGTGTTCATTCCTACCAACTATTTGTTTGTGCTTGGCTACTGCTTATCTCACTCCCAGAGCTCCAAGGCAAAGCTGGGTTACACCCCCCTGAGAGACACAGAGTGAGACAGAGAGACAGAGACAGAGAGAAAGAGAGAGAGTGAGAGCGAGAGAAGTTGAAGGTGCAGTGAAATTTTAAGTAGAGAAAGAGAGCAAAATTGATATGGAGAGAGAAAGCACCAGGTGAAGGGGTTAGTGAGAGGGAAGAGATGACGTATCAGATAGCTGAGGGGAGGGGAGAGGAGGTAGAAGCGATGGAAAAACAAAGTGATCTACAAAAGAGAGAGAGAGAGAGAGAGAGAGAGAGAGCTCAGACCTGATCTTACTTAACCGACTCATATTTGTCAGGTCTGTTTCTTATCTCACTCGCCTCCAGTTAGCTGGAAAGACATCAGGTGAGAATTACAACAAAGCAAACAGTAAAGCACATTGTGTGTTTGTTCACGGATCGATTATTAATCAGGACGCCTAGTCACGCTTATTAACAAAAAGCCGAAAAACAAGACTCAACCATTTTGGTGGTTTAGAGTTAAATGGGTTGGACTTATTCAGGGTCTCGATGCTGCGTCACCAAAGTCAGACGTCACAATCATGGTTTTTTTTGGGGGGGGGAGAAAAAATTGGTTAAGATTCCATCATGGAGTTTTTAGTGTATTGTGGATACGATTTAATTGTGCAGTCAGGGCCGTCCAGTTATTAGGATCCTGAAAGATCTTTAAATACGTCCATATGTATCCAATGTGCTCCACAGCGAGGTTAAATAATGTCAAATAATTTTCTCAAAACACACACATATACACACCATAAAGGCTACCTTATGCTAGCTGGTGTAATTATCCTGACTCATTGTTTACTTAATATAGCCGAGGATTTAGGCAAAGTGTCCCGCGAAAGAGCCTGAGCGGTTCCTGTCCTGTCCCGGAGTCTTCGGTGACTCGGCGGCCACCAATGGATTTACTCTTTTGTTAACCGTCTTTTGCAAAGACGCCATAAATCTAACGCGGCAAGTGCGTTACTGTGGATTGATGCCAAAAACTACGTTTGAAAAGACGCTGCTTAAAGAGAGTGTCTCTTTGGTTAAAAAAAAAAATGGGTGAGTGTCAAAGCTCTGGGATCCTTTTGTACTTTTAGAATGTGGCTTTCACCTGGAAAAGTGGTTGTATTGTGCTGGTTAAAACTCATTTATAAAGCACAAGGGCTTAAAGGCCAGAGTCGTGCCACTCCAGTCATGTGGTTTAGTACCAGCAGGAGTGCAGACAGCAATGAGCGTTTAAATAAATAGCGAGACGTTAAACTGAAAAAAAAAAACTGACTGCAACTGAAAATAAACATTAACAAATGTTAACTCAAAAAAAACTGTTATGTAAGGACTTATCATGTGACCAGATTGAAAGAGGGTTACTGTCGCAGCCTTTTTATTACAGCACAGCCCAAATTTTTATGTTTTTATTATTATTATTATTCTCATTGCCAACAAAGACAATATCTCAAAGTTGTTAAACTAACACTAACTTCATAACTTTTATCCATTCACAGTTACATTCAATGTCACAGAAAATTCAACAGACAACTTAGTACTGTAATAACTCTATTACTTCCGTATCGTAGCAGCAGCTGGAAAGCGCCGCTATCTCATCAGCCTTATCTTTCTTGCTCCCTTTTCTCATCTTGAAGGTAATAACTTGAAATAAACAAGACTCTCCATGTGCAAAAGTTCTAAACTAAATCAACTTTTGGTCAAAATTTTATGAAGCACCAATACTGGAGACGTCTTCCTTATTTCATCGTATCAATGAGTCACAATGGCATTTGCTCCATTAATGCATGCTTAGATTGGTGGATTGCACCTCCACCTCCTCCACCTCGGGGTCTGTGTGCATAGAGTTTGCATGTTCTCCCCGTGTTTGGTGGGTTTCCTCCGGGTACTCCAGTTTCCCCGCATCAGTCCAAAGGTTATTCCCAAATGTGTGAACCAAATGTTGGTCTTACAACAATTGTAAAAATGGGAATACATATAATAGTCACCTCCACAGTCCCTAGTAGGTCTACAGAGGTTCCTAGATGGATGGATGGATTAATGGTTGTGGATACCATATACCATACAATATACCACAGCATTTAATACTACAGTATAAACCTTGATATTAAAATTACAGTCAGAGAAATTGACTCAGGACCTTCTGACCAATCGGATTTCAGCACGGGGAAACGGAAAATACAAATATTTCAAACCACAGTAAGATTTGCTGTCTCAGTACATTAGCAGTTAAACACCACCCACAGTTTGCTTATCCGGCGTTGACACTCCTCTCACCTGCAGTACAAAGACATTTATTGAACAGCGTCTCTGTGTTCTAGCCAACTGACTGTGTGTTCTCTCGTCTTGGAAAGATGCCACTGATTCTCTGAACATGTATCAAGACCAGGCAACACATGGATGAAAACCATTATGTGTGCAAACTGAGAATCAACATACTGTACAGTATAAGCCTCGGTTCATGTCACGGTGCTCGCCATTTCTTTCAGCCAGAGGAAAGTCGACATCCTTCCTTCCTCACATGTGGTCACACATCATCCATACATAGTATTCTTTTTTCTTTCTTTCTTTTTTTTTTTTTTTATTTTTGCATAGTTGTGATAAGCCTTCGTTGGTTGTTTTGCAGAAGCCCTGCGATGTCCTCAGCTGAAGTCCGTGCCAGTGTCCGTTGACTCGGGACAAATTATATAATATGCAGTGTGCTGGAATAATAACTCATGTGCATTGAAGTTGAAGTGCAGGTTTAACAAAGTGATATTTTTTGTGTTTTTTTTTTTTTCTTCTTCCATGAAAACACACACACATTCAATAGCTCAATCCTTCGGTTAGTCAAAGCAGATGAATCAGCATTGCTTTCCAAGTCAAATATTACCAGGGAGAGGCTTTTAATACACTGGGGATTTTCGTCCCTGAATGAGTCATGTGCAATCCAGGGGGGAAATGATTTCCCTGCAAAACTGGGTAGTCATGTAATTTACAGATAGGATAGGATAGCATAGAATAGGATAGGATAGCACACAGGTATACCAGGAATTGATACTATTTGATATCACTCAAATGAGGATGGTTTCCCTGTTGATTCGGGTTCCTCTCGAGGTTTCTCCTTCTTGTCATCTTAGGGAGTTTTCCCTTGCTTTGTGTTTTTACCCTGGCTTGTGATAACTATAATTTATACACATTCTGTATAATTTATGTCCATCATTTTTAATTATTTAAAGCTGCTTTGTGCAATACCATTGATAAAAAAAAGTGCTATACAAATAGAATAATAACATGACTAATAATATGTTATACCATGTTGACCATAATAACATGACTACAGGTTCCAAAGCACCAGGAAATATTCCTGTCTTCTTATGTGTACATGTAACTTAAGTAACATTTTACAATTTTTAAAAATATTTCATCATCCGATCAGTATTTCAGTAGGATCTTGAGTTTTGTCGCTGCTTTAAGTGCGGTTTCACAGTCGCTACACAAAACTCACCCTTTATCTGGTCCTTCCTGTGGAACCACCTTTAATGACTTTCCCTATATTGTTCTTTTACATTTGCTTTTCCTCTGCTTCATTCCTGTCATTTTTGACACTTTTTTTCTTGCACTACCATTGTCTTGTCTCACACACACTCACACACACACACACACACATCCTTCTTCCACCCAGTGATTCCACTCCAATAAGTCTGAGGCCTCCACTGGGGTGCATTAAGTTTCTGGGCTCTGATTACACGTTAAAGCAAGGGTACGAGCGTGTGACACGATGTTTGTTCCAAGACATACACTCTTTGTCTTGCCCTCACCAAATGCCCACCCCTTTTTCCGTATCGCTTGTTTAAAGGTCAGAATCGAAATGGCAAATGTCTGAATTTATCAAACAGCTCATGAGGAGAATCTAAAATCAGGTTTCTCAGGTCTATGCTAAAAACAGAAAGGATCCAAAGTCCTAATCGTACAGCGTTTCTAAAAATGTGCATGTTTAGTGCAGTCTAGGAATGCTAATGCTAATATACTGTAGATGCTAATGTTAATTTCATTATCTGCTCAAGTACAATCAGCGTAACAACAAATTATTCATACGAAGTAAAATCTTCACCATAAAGAGAACACAGTCTGTATATTTGGTTGTGCAAACGATCAGAAGTCCTTCAAGTCTTTGATGATGGTTACATCATGAAAGATCATATCGTGCAGTACATCCTTAAAACTACATTGGTACAGAACAAAACATTCTTGGGAGGAGAGCCTTACCTTCATCTTTAAATCTGTGAAGATCCAAAATTGTGAATCTATTCAGAGTTTCACATTTTAGCAGTAAAACAAGCAAAACCAGTCGTACATGTTGGTTATATTAACTCGGCCGATCTATTTGAAATGGCGCGTTTTTATTGCCTGTTGAAAATATACATGCAAAATAAGACCTAGTAGACCTTAAACTGTACTGAGGGTTATGATGTTACTGGTACATGTTCTGATCTGGCCTGTATAGGAAGCTGCCAAGTCACCTCATATCCCTTCGACTGGAAAGCGCATCATGTGTTTCATGGAAAATGACATTTTGGTATATTAAAAAAAAAAAAAGTTGAAGACAGCTGGTAAAAAACAAGATCCATCCAATCCAAGCCATGTACAGTAAAATGCCCAGCTGGCATATGGTGTTGTTTAGTGTTTGTGTTCAGCTTATAGTGCGGGTCATATGTCAGGGTAGAAACGAGGAATATAAGCAAAACAGATGCAAATGTTTGAAGAAATCTTGCAGACCTCTGGGCAGAGGTGAACACTGTGAGGTGAAACTGTACACCGAGAGTATCTCATGTATCGATACAGCAATATAGCAGTTACTTTTAAGCTTTGGAAACTCTTACCATAAACCTTTTTCAGAGCATTGGTGGTTCAGTGGTAGGTTTCTCACCTGCCATGCAGAATGGAAGGTTCAATTCCTACCCAAAGTCCAAACCCAAACCCCAGCCACTGGATGCAGTGCCGGTCCCAAGCCCGGATAAAATGGGATAAAATCCTTCGTAAAACCTGTGCCAAGTTATGAGTGCGGATCGGATGGTGGTCTGCGGTGGCAACCCCTCGAGAGGAACAGCTGAAAGACCAACAACTACTAGAAACTAATTTCACACTTTTTCAGAGAGATGATCTACAAAAGATTTGCATGCATGATTAAATCCAGGATTCCCAAGGTGCGGTCCATGCATCTGTGCTGACTCTTTGTGAAGCACAAAATGTCAGTTCTGACAAAGTTCTGACACCATTGACAAAGATATTATTTATTTTTATACTGTAGGGAACTAATTGGACTGGTTTCTTAAATTGAGTGGGGTTAAAGTAAATATCATGAATTTATTATCTATACCACTTATCCTGTCTGAGGTCTGGAGAGGTGAAGGTAGCTCAGGGAACTCAAGCTAGGTGAGGTAACAACCCACTGTATCACGGTACAAACACACACTTACACAAGCAATTTGGAGCCAAGAATCAGCATCTCTTTGGACTGTGGGAGGAAACTGGGGTACCTGGAGGAAACCCACCATTCGCAGAGGCGAGACTCTAACCCCCAACCTTGGAGGTTTGAGGCAAGTGTGATAACCACTAAGCAACCGCGCCACAAATGTACTGTACATATCGATATGCACATACTGTATAAACCTTGTGAAATCTGTGTCCAATGGATTTATATTCTAATAACTGGGCTATTTCGTTTTCATAAAATATATGATCATTACTGCTGGTGTCTATGGAATTTCTTATCGTTCCGTTTTTCAGCTAAAGGGATCCCTGAGAGGTCCTGATTCAAGCGAGAGCTTTTAAAAGTGTTTGCAAAAGCATGGTGTCTGACTCAGTCGTGTGAAACCTACACCGAAACAACTGATATACTGTATCTAAGGACTTGCGGTGTGATTTTCTAGCTCGTGTACTGCTCTTTCCAGTGGACGGTGAAGTCCCAATTGTGTGTCCTAGCATGCTCGTATGTCATCTACCTAGCAGCTCATTGTGTGCTCCTGCTCTCAGGTTGAGGCCTGACTTGAAACTGTGTTTCATTTGGAGCCAGACTCGCATTGTGTGAAACATGACACTTAAAGCTCACCTCCTCGTCTCTTGTTGTTTTATTCTCTCTCTCATTAAAACACACCTCTTAGTTCCTCATTCACCTGGGGACGAGTGTGAACTTACGAACTGTACAAAGCAGTTTAAAAAAAAATGCAATGAAGGCGTGATTTCTTTGGGAGGTATGAATTTTGAACCATGCGCTTGTTCGTATTTTTAATCCCCTCTGTGCTTGTTGTTTTCAGCTTAGCACTGTTAGTTTAAAAAGTTCACCAGCTCCAGCTCAGTTTTTAGGTTTGATCTTGCTTACGAGTGACATGAGTGCCTTCGCGTGTGTGTATGTGTGTGTGTGTCTCAGTGCCGTAAAGCCAGCGGCAGTGGAGAAAAACTGGTTTACCCAGAAAGCATGCTGGTTTAGACTGGAACTGAGCCTCTGGGGGATTTGTTGCACAAAAGTCTTATGGTGCAACAAGAGAATTCAGACGTCTCGCAGAAAATCTAGTACATTCGTATTTATACAAAAAAAGAAAAAAAAGGTCCCAAAAAAACTGCAGTTTGTAAAGCAAGCACTGTCACGAACAGCTAAGAAAGAATGCGAACTGTTTTAAGGATTTCATTTGATTGGGGGCAGTGGTGGCTCAGTCGGTTAAGGCTGTGGGTTACTGAGTTACTGATCGGAAGGTCGGGGGTTCGAACCCCAGCATCGCCAAGTTGCCACTGTTGAGCCCTTGAGCAAGGCCCTTAACCCTATCTGCTCCAGGGGCGCTGCTCCATAAGATGGCTGACCCTGAGCTCTGACACCAGTTTCCTAATTGGGATATGCGAAAATTGAGCAAATTCCCTCTGGGATTAATAAAGTTCTATAAAATTAAAATTTGTCCACAATGTGACAAAATTTTTTCAAAAGTTCATGTGTGTGAAGTTCCTTTATGATGTCTCAATTCTTGTTTTTTGGCCCTGGATGTGCATGATGGCAGAAAAATTACAGGGGGGAAAAAAAAACAATAAAGAAGAGGATTGAGATTTACATTTGAATAACAAAGTTGAAGTCGGCGTAAAACTGTAACAGATCGTTGTTTTTAGATCCGAACAGCACATCCTTTAGCCTGGATTATTTGCACAGGTGCGGTGGTGTGGATTTATTAAAATCTTGCATAATGAAATAAAACACACAGCAACGCTTCAGTTAGGTCATGGCTGGATAAAAGTCATCTCTTTGATCTTGGGAGGAAAAGACTTTTGCAATATCTTCTAAACCTTGTTGTGATCTGAGAACGCTCAGATCGCATGCCGACACGCTTGAAAAATGTTGACCTCTTAAGTTATCTTCTGGGGAAACCCTTGAAAGTACTTTGGTAGCCTCTCTTGATATCCAATGGAAACTTTGTAGAACGATTACTCATCTGATAAATGCTCTAACAGTGTATGAAGTTGCGAGATCATTTAGCTTCATTTAGATGGCAGGTTGTGGCACCAATGCCAAAAGTGAAATGTTTATACCTCACATTACCGTCTGAGCAAAAAGCATTTCCAAGTTTTTTTTCTTTTTTTTTTTTTTATTTCGTATTTTTTATACAGTATGTACAGTTTCAGAAACAACACGAATGCACAAATGCAGCACAATTAGATGCACATAAATATAGCAGGCATTGTGTTTGAACATTTTCCTGAGCAAGTTCTCAAAGGTCTGTGCATGTATATACATGTTTGTGTGTGTGTGCGTGTGTGTGGTGAGGAGGTTGATTTAGTGAGCAGGTGGGATTTGTGCAATGTTGCTCCACCCTACCCTCAGGATCAACCCTACTCCAGTCGAAGAGAATATCTCTCAAACTAATTTTATAGGGTGCCAGAGTTTGGAACATGAACATGCTGTTCTTGAATCCTGATCACAGCTGGAAGTTGGATTAGAAATAAATATGTATAAATGCCAGGTTGCAGGTGTCGCTTCCCATGGTCTATTGGTGCTCTCACGAACCACATGAACCCTGCTCCAGTCTTTCATTAATCTAAAGCCAAATTCAGGTTGTGCATTAAATCATGGCAACTTTTCACACCATCAAGTACTGACATGACTTAAGACCACCTCTTTAGAATTTATCTCTCTTTTTTTTGTTTGTTTGTTTCTTTTTTGGTTCGACATGTGTTTCTTTCCAGGGCAACACCCACAGAGTTATTATATAACCATAAGGCAAGTCATAACAACCCACATTTGTGCACCTTGTGAGAAGATCCAGAAGAAATGTGTGTGTACCCATGCGTAGTGTTGATCTGGCGTCAGTTTGTATCCTGCGAATTCTGGTCATGAGGGCGAATCAAGCCATATGGTAACATTCATAAAAGGCAAGGATGAAAAAGCAAAATACACCATAAAAGGGCCTACAGTGGTGCTCCAAGGCATGTATTGGGAAAAAAAGTCATAGTATGAGTTCAGTGATAGTTTTCCTCATGTAGACTCATCTATCATTCTCTCTTCCTTGCAGGAGGACAATGAGATCCCGACCACTTTGTTCACTAAGGATTCCACAGCAGATATTGCCTCAGAATCTGTTCAGGATGAGACTGCCTCTGCCCGTGCCTCTGTGATCGATCCCAACTACCCCCATGAGGAAGGATTGCAGACCATCAGCCTTTCCTCTGATGAAGAGGAGGGAGCAGCGAGCCCCCCACTGGAGGGAGGCACACTGCCCAGAGAGGTGCATGAGGATGAGTTCCCAGGCATGGCAAGTGAACGTCTAGAGTGGTCTCGCACTGACAAGTTTAAACGATCCAGTCTGAAGAAGGTAGACAGCCTAAAGAAGGCCTTCTCACGCAGCAGCATTGAGAAGAAGATCAACAAGATCGTGCCGCCAGAGAAGCGTGAAAAGATCATGAAGAGCTTCTCTCCAAGCCATCCCAAAAGCCCGACCAGCAAGAGCACGTCCTATCGTGTATCACCGATGACCTTCAATGTCAAGAAGGTGAGAGATGGAGAACCAGAGGCTACACCAGCCGTGGGTGAGAATGCCACAGTGGAGCTGCCACCCATGGGCGGACCAGACGGTCAGCTACCGCTGGCAGAGGTCCATAACGAAGAGGAAAAATTTAACGGTAAGGAGCACAGTCCGTCCCCTACGGGCAGCGCTGATGGGGGCGCCTCGGCTACAGAAGATGTAGAGCTTGAGAATGGTCCCTCAAACAAGGTTATAGAAGAAGAGGAGTCACAGGAGCCCAGTGAAGCTAATAATAGAGCTGAGGCTCATGAGAATGGCGATCATAATGTTGAAGACAAAGAGGAGGACAAGTCCATGTCGGCACCTGAATCTCCTCCCTCAGCTACAGTAGCTGTTGAGCAAGCGTCTTAGATTTACTGGCGTTCCATCTTTCGCAGAGATCTTGGCACAGGAGCACACCATCTGTTCAAAATCAGTTGTGTTATGTAAGTGCTTGTCTGATAGAAAACAGGGCACATGTTTAAAAAAAAAAAAAATTTTTTTTTACTTTTCTTCTCGAACTGGGCTCTACATGGTAATGGGTGATTAAACAAACTGAATTATTTCTTATAAAAATTTATATTTTAAAATTGTTATAGCTTCTTGTATATAGTCTTGAACTTCTATTGCATGCAATCCTAGGTATACTGTACCTTCTGTATTATCCTTCCCAATATACTGTTCTACAATAGATAATCAACTCAAGTGTGATTCCATAGAGAGATTAAGAGATAAATATATATATATATAAGAAATGCCCTTTTTCTAAAGAAAAAAAAACCTATGATGCGGATGGTCTCCCTTCCCCAAACATTGTTTACTGCTTTAAGAGCTAAATGCTTTTTCAGTATAATTGATAACACTGAAAATGACTTTTAATAAAGTGTTTATCTGAGATTAAGTAGCACATGTCTTTTTTGAAACAGTGGTTCTTCGCTTTATTTATGCATACTTACCAAAAACACAAGTCAATACAGTTTTGTAAGTAGAAAAAGCGAATATACCTGGCATCACTAAATGGCGGACCACCGTCTGGATCCGGAGTGAGTGAAAGTTCTATCCGGACCCTGATACTTTCCTGATACTGTATATAAGAATAATTAATATACCAGTAATCTATGGCTTTTTTCCTTGAGGTCGGAATAAAAAGCACCCTATAAGGTTTTTGGCGCAGAGGTATGACTAGATAGGTAGATTCACTAAAGATTGATAAATGATTTTAAAAAAAAAATTTTTTTAATTGTAACATTGTATTCCATACAAATACAAGGAAATACACACAGCCATCAAAGTTTAAACTGTCTACATGTAACTTACACTAAATATGATTAAAATGTTATGAAAATATAATTAGAATAGTCATTATGAATGAATTAGAATTAGTCATACATAAAGAAAGAGATCTGAACAAACATGAAATTCAGACCTCGGCTCAAAGAAAATTGTATTGACCAGTGGCGCATTTCCCGAAACGTTCTTATGCTAAGTATCTCTTAGCTAAGTCACACGTTCGTAAGGTTGGTCTAGACCAGACCCGGGCATTTTAAGGCCCGCGGGCCAAATGCGGCCCGATTCTGACTGGCCCGCGAAAGGTTGCTTGTAATTAAGAAAATAAAACCTACTTTCAAAATTTTGCATAAATGACAGATGTGCTTCACATCTCCACCTAAAACATTCA
>JAQQZS010000035.1:2763374-2773488 GCA_030068045.1 Platyallabes tihoni | reverse complement strand
CTTGTACAATCAAGTTTCCTCACTAGTTCCCTCAACATAAAGGATGGGTCATCCACGAAATGCAGACTGAATTTTTGTCAGACTTTGGCACGGTGTTCCTGCTGCTCCTTGGTCAGCAGCCTGGGGATGCACTCGGCAGCAACATGGCACATGTTCAAATCACACGTGAGGATCGCCTGGACTGTTCTGTATGACATATCAATAATGGTAGCAACGTTGTGGATTGTTCATGTCAAACGTCTCTGTATCAGATTTGCCCAATAGAAATGATGAAATAGCAGACGTGGTACAACACATGGTCAGAATAGCACCGTTTGCACAACTCCTGATAATCGGTACTCCCTGTGAGTGTGCGTGCAGCCTTGTGCTGCCATCTATTGGCGTGTTACAAAACTAGTCTCCAAACTTTTTGATACCACCTTGTACAACACATTTCTTCCAATAAACCATTGACACCGTATAAATCTGGTGGCTAGAAATTGTACTGTGGTGTGAAGTATATATCTGTTACAGGTAAGATATGCAAAGATTTAAATGTGAACAAACAGTACAATAACATACCTTATCCTTCATCTTTAATATACAACTGCGTGTGAAAATGTGGAAATGGTATATGTTTTTTTTTTTAGTGACAAAACGAGCTCTGCAATGGCTGGCCCATGGTATTCATACTGCGTGTATGTGTGTGTGTGTGTGTGTGAGAGAGAGAGAGAGCAGGTAAAGGATACAGCGGAAATATATTTGGGTTGGGTGTATAATCAGATCATTTTACACAACGTGTGCGCGCGGGTATTTCCTTAACATGTGGACACAGCACTGGCTCTGACCAATCAGGTGCCGAGATCAGGGGGGATTACCGGCGCCTTAGTGAATGTTTTCCCTGTGTAAACATGAGTTCATCACATAGTTTTGTTTGTTTAATATTAAATAAAGACGGTACTGTTACATCATTCGAAATATATTAATTTGCAATGATTATTTAATTAACCGTAACGGAGCTGAATTCTTCACCTCCCCCCTTATTCAGCCAGATTATGGTACGGCCCGGGCCGTATAAAAACCGCCGCGCGCCACACGTTGGCGTTGTTCTCAGGCTTTTGTTCCGGTTCAGTACCGTTAGTTGGTAATGTCAAAGGGAATGGCTAGATTATTTTCTTTTTGTTTTTAATGTAGTATATTTTTTGGTCGCAGTTAGATTTTATTTAATCTGTCACTGTAAATGTGTCACCCATAGATAGGTCACGGATTAAATCAGTTCCATTAGAGTTTATTATGAATATATTCATCATGGCAGAGTTATAAAATTTTAGCTCACTAAATCAAGACACCGGTACGGGAAATCATTAATCGTTTTAAAGTTCTCACGGTGTCGTTCTCCCATTGAGGCTGACTCGAGCAGGGTTATAAAAGCTACTTTTTTTTTTATAAAGAATTATGAAGTGTTTTTTTTGGGTTAACTTCTGTGTGACTTCCCCTTTTTTCCGAGTCGAGACATTCTTTTAGTCAACATTTCAGACCAAAAGTCTCTTACACGTCAACAGGACTCATTAAAAAAAAAAAACAGTTCCGCTTTATTATCAATATTGATAATAATAATATACACCGTATAAGTGTACTCGGCTAGCTTAGCACGCTAGCTAATACACTCTAGCTAATGTAGTGTTAGCCTGAGCGCGAGCGCCGCTTGCTGCTGCTGCTTATTCTTCTTCGCTCCCTTCCTGCTGTCTTTATTTTTTGTTTAAACGATGTCGAATCTTAACAGCGACTCCGCGAGCCTGATCAAAGATGTNNNNCCGGGATCTAAAAACCTGCATATCGTCTTTATAGTTTTGGAAATAGGTAAGTTGTGATAAAAGGGAGAATTCTTCCTCCTCTCCAGGACCTGTGTGTGTTAATGCATTTTTCTTTTTTTCATTCTGTTTTCTGTTGCGTAACTCACTTCCGCTGTCTGTTACACACTAGCTTGATGGCGCATGCGCATAAAATCTCTTGTGTGGTCCGAATTAAATCGGAGAGGTGTGTGTGATTTGTTTCAGGTCGCGTGACCAAGACAAAGGATGGGCACGAGGTGCGCTCGTGCAAAGTGGCAGATAAGAGTGGCAGCATCGCCATCTCAGTGTGGGATGAACTGGGCAGCCTGATCCAGCCTGGAGACATCATCCGCCTCACACGGGGGTAACAGTTCTCACAGACCTTAACTAAACACTGGAGGTCTCCAAATTCTGCAAACTAAATTTTTTTTTTTTTTTTTTTTTTTTTACTTATTAAGCATTCAGGAAGTTTTAGACATCAGTATTTATTAGTTATCTGCCAGGTCCCCACCCCCTTTGCCACTTTGACCTGTTCTGACACCTTTATATCACAACCAGCATTAACCTTTTCATCACTAGCGCCTCTATTGGATCGGACTACAACGGACCAACCATTGTTGCCCATGTGCATCGGTGAGCCTCAGCCTGCAGTAGTTGGGACGTACCAAAAGTGACCCAAAGAAGAAAAAACGGTGAACTGGTGACAAGGTCATGGGCGGCAGTAAGCTTGGCCTGGGTAGGCCGATCCAATGGAAGAGCTTCGTCAAGTTTAGGAAAAGGTTAATGCTAGTTCCAATATTAGTTGGGTGGTCATAATGTTGTGGCTGATCAGTGTGCATTTACATTTATGGCATTTGACAGACACTATTATCCAGAGTGACATATTTTTTTCTCCTCATTATACAGCTGAGCTGTTGAGAGTTAAGGGGCAATGTGGTGGTAGTGGGGGTTTGAACCTAAGATCATCTGATCAGTAGTCCAACTAACCAATCAGAAGGTCGGAGGTTTGACTTTCTTCTCAATGGGTTTCCCATTGTACCTAGTACCGTTCGGCATCTAGTTAAAGTTCTTAACCTGAAATATTATCTTTTTACATTTTAACGATTCAGTTAAATAAATTTTTATATAGTGCTTTCAACAATGATCACTTTCATAAAGAATAATAAAAAAAAAAAGTGTATAACTCAAGATGATCAGATTGTCCCTAATGAAAAAGCTTAGTGCCACGGTGGCGAGGGAAAAACTCCCTGAGATAGCAATAGGAAGAATCCTTGAGAGGAACCAGGCTCGACAGGGAACCCCTCCTCATTTTAGTAGGGATTGATCTGCAGTCATACTGTGTAAGGAGGCTGGAAGTTCAAAATAACAGGATGTGTTTAAGTTAATATGGAGTCCAGTTTCGTTATTGGAGGCTCGGGTACAAAACCGGAAGCGTTTTCTTTTAGCAGAAAACACCTAATCAGTTATGACCCATTTTCTTTAGCTTTTTCAGAGGGGAGGGATGGAAGGCACTTGGCACTCAAATCAATCACTGCACGCCAGCCAATCACGATCACATGAGCGGAGGGAGCGGATTGCTCCCCTTACGGTGCGTGGGCGAGCTGTTTGAAAATGTAATGGTTATCTAAAATGATGATAAATTGCATGGGGTTAAAATCTAAATGGTGTACATGTATCTCAAACCTATTGAATTAATTCGTGTCCTGAACGAGAGAGGTCTTTAAACAGGGAAGTGACTTGAGTGAAATCAGGAAGCAATGTTGTACATTTACTGCATTCTAATGAGCAATTAAAATGCAACATGTTTACTCACCTGATCACACTACAGTCATGTACAGTGTTTTTAAAATGCTGGCTTGTAAATTGGTTCACCGCTTTTTGTTTTATAGCTATGCCTCTATTTGGAAAGGGTGTCTTACGTTGTACATGGGCCGGGGTGGAGATTTGCAGAAAATCGGAGAGTAAGTTTGAGTTTTTATAATAGTTTAAATTACTGTTACGTCCTTTACCCTTTAACACTCTTCATGCAGTCTGTAATGCTGATCTGTTATATTTAAAACAAACTCTGCAAAGGTTCTGCATGGTGTACTCTGAAGTTCCAAACTTCAGCGAGCCAAATGCTGATCTGCTAGCCCAAGTCAACCAGCAGAACAAAATGGTAAGACCAAAAACGACCACATGGAAGTTCTGTACTGATTTCGAAAATCGGGGGGGTACACATTCCTCCGTGGTTACAGATGAACGTTTTTGATCTAGGTCCTCATGAGGGACAGGCAGTTGTTTTTGTCCAGATATTTAAAGCGTCTTGACTTTTCATCTTCCCACTGTAATAGGGTAAAGAACAGCGTGGAAACTCCCCACCTAATCAAAACGCACCTCCTCCTATTCAAGCAGGTATGAAACCAATCAGTCGGTTATGTAATCTCCATATGTAGGCAGTTCTGTACAAAGTTCTGTACCATGCTCGAAGATGTTTTCACTGACAGATCTGACTCATTTGGATGTTTTTTTTTTTAATGGCAGGAAATGGCACCATGCAGACGTATCCCAATAATATCGCACCCCCGGCTGCCAACTTCCCAGCTCCCGGGAGAACAAATGGCCGTGTTCCTGGAAACGGCCCTCCATTGGCGGTCACTGTAGGACCGCCTGCACCTCCCAAACCGTCCGTCAGCATCAGTAACGGCAGGGACCCTCGACGTGCTTCTAAGAGATGAAGCACACTCAAAACTTGAATGTCTTGTTTTTGTTTTTCCTTCTTCTCAGAATAACTGCCAATCAAGTCACAGTCTAATATTCCAGTGCAATAAACTGAGTATTGGCTTTGTCCTCTTTCACCTAGGACTGTTAGAGTAGAGTTTCTGGAGAACCAACTTATTTTTATTTTTTTTATTTGTAAAGATCACAACCCCTTGTCTTGTTTTTCCCCCCTTTATTCCAGGTCTCAATACGTGCCCTCATGCTATGGTGTTTCAACCATCCACCCTTACTTGAACACTCGATGCACTTTCTTCACTTAATTTTTTTTTTTTTAATGAATTGCTGTCAAAGGAGTTCAGGAACGGTAAACTGCTGTCATAAACGCGCAGATGGAGGCCACTGGCTGCCTTTTCTTTGTGTGGAAGGGAGGTGAAACCCTTCAGCCAAAAACATACCAAAAGTGACTGTGCGAGAGAGGTGATGGTTCTGACACGTAGGTTTATTTAATTAGAAATAAAACTAGAAATTTAACCAAAGTTGTCCAATTCAAACTTGTGTAGTCATCCTTTGTTTTATTTTTTTTATTATTAAATCCATGCTGATCACAATAAAATGTCTTCATGAGCTGCCTGCCGTACTGTTACGGCAGACTGTCACATTCACTACACACACTCAAAATGGCCCTTTACCACATTTTTTTTCTTTTAATGGTTCAACAAGTCAGAAAGACTCCTATCCAGCTCTAGCACCTAAGACTCACCGTCTTGCTTTCTTTTCCTTCCTCACACAAGTGCCCAAGACATTGAATAAGTCCTATGAAAACCCCACACATTCCAAACAGGGCTGTGCTCACTCATTCTGTGCTGCTGAAGGACCCATGATAAATCACAGCACTGGTCCAGTTTAGTTTCTGATTTTAATATGATGAAACCCCTCTTAGTGTGGTTAGAGATTACATTGCAGCTGCCACACCCATGAACAAGCATAAAGCTGTTGTCACAAAACACAACCGTGTGAATGAATACACACCCTTTCTTAAAAAAAGTGCTTAAAATAACCCATTCACAAACCAAACCACCAACAATGGGAGGGGGTGCAAACTTTTGCAATGAACTCTATTAACCTGAGAGTGTGTGCAGTTAACAGGAATTTATCTTTTCAATAATAATAAAGGCAGTGTGTTTAGAGCTGTTTTTTAAAATTATTTTTATTCTCACCCTAAAGCTACTGAATGATCAATATGTCCATAAGCTCAGTAATTCCATGAGGACAGTCTTTATATTCCTGCCTACATGCGCACTCCGTGTAGCTCCTTCCAGAACTCTCCGATATCCTGAGACAGCGCTCTCTCAGCCAGTCTCTTACACTCGAGCGGTGTGAACCCGACCAGCGCCATCCATCGTGTCGTCACACCCTGGCACCCAGCCAGTTCTGCCACCCGGGTGGCAATTAGTGATGCCGGAGCGTGGCAGAATTCCTGATCCCCAATTCGGAATGCTGGCCATGAGTCACGGCCTCCAGCCGCTGGACCTGGTACGCTTTCTACGTTGCAGGCGATTTCTACAGAACCTTCATGAGGAAGAGCTATGACCTGCACGCCAGGGATTCCGCCTGGGCTGGACTCTCGGATGCCCGCTGCCACGTCCCGTCCTAGAGATAAATCCTGGGTATCGATGGTCACGTTGCAGTTCATCACATAAGGGCTTGCACCGATACCTTTAGGGAGAAAATAGGGCTTTGTTTCTCACATTAGGCTTAAAAAAGATAACTGAATGTGTGAAAAATCCATCCAAATCCCTGTTTAGTGCAGAAACACAACTGTACATTTAACAATTTAATTTCACCTTGGCCTGTATTGGATGTATGTATTTTAAAAAAATATTATTTAATAATTACATGCAGGCAAAATTACATGTTGGATAGTTTATTTGCTTCATTTGTTTTAATCTAAACTTTCTCAATGCCTCCAGAAAGATGTAGAGATGTTTAATATGGTGTTTATCTGAAGCTATATGAAAAAATATATATTGCTAATGTTAATGACGTTGTTATTAATGTCGTCCTGGCTCATCAAAGTCTTCTAGTGCCTGTGAAATAATGAAATGTCTTTGTGTTCAGGAACCTCACCTGTTAATCCGTATCTTCTCGAAGGCATCGTTCCAATATCTGGCCACACGGCAGCCATGTCGGGAGCCTTCCTGAACCAGCCGAGCTCTTTCCTCCTGTGTGCAAGGCCACGGTGCAGCGGTTTATCTGCCCAGCCAAAGAAGAACGCACTGGTGCCTGGCACTCTCTCGGTCAGAGCTGTACCTAAAGCTGAGCGGGGAAGATGGCACCAATTTGTGAATGCTAATGAATTTTTCCATTTACTCCAAAATAGCTTGCTCATAGATTACATTGAGCCTCCTTTCCACAATCCTCCAAGCTCACGTCCTCTCCTAGAGGGTAGAAGGGCACGAGATCCACAGCTCCCATGCATGGGTGAATTCCTTCATGATCTGTCATGTCAATCAATGAGAAGGCTCGCTCTGCTGCTGAGAGAACTGCCTCCCCTGTAGCAAAGGAAACACACAGGTGTTTTATAAATTATTTACCAAAGTATAGTGTAAAAACCCCACAATGCTCTGCAGTAAGTTAATGTCCAAAGGATATAGGCTTTAAAATGACAATAGGGAGTGGTATGACATTTTGAATTCATGGACAGTGCTGTACATAAGTAGAGGACTTTACCGATTAGCTCAATGCTAGCCACGATGGTCAGAACCGAACGGTTGTAGTCATGATCACTGAAGATGTTCAAGACAGTTGTCCCTTTTTGTCTTCCTCCTAAAATGGCTCACACAGATTTTCAGAGCAAAACCAAGAAATATAATAATATATTAGGAATTAAACTATTGCAGGCATGCTGTTATAGAAAAGTAATCAAAGACAGGGTGGTGTGATGCAGCCTGGCACAAAGTTAAAGAGTTACTTTAAACACCCCAAAGGTGAAAAACAAGGGCTGATCAAGTCAAACCAGGAGTTGTGATGAAGTTTTTTTTTTTTTAACGCCTCATCCTTGAAAATCGATGGAGAACTTGTCAACAACTTGTGACACATCAGTCTATGTGAATTGTACACACAATCATTCACCAACACCACTTGCATAGTACAGGAACTCGGCTGGGAGTTATTGCCACATCCTCCATACTGTCCTGACCTCTCTCCGAGCCATTTCCACACTGGGGCCATTAAAGGAGTTCCTGGGGAGCGGGTGTTTCAGAAGTGAAGCTGGTAGTCTGATCATGGCTCAGGTGTACTGAGAAAATTTTCTACCTTGATGATGTCCAAGTACAAGTGAAACGCTGGGATAAGTGCATTAGTGTAGCTGGGGATTATATAGAGAAATAATCGAAGTTCCTAGTTCTGACTTGAACACCTCTCTGACATGTGTCCTATCAGGATGTACTGTATACAACAAGGATTCTGAAATCTTAATTAATCTTCTATAACTGCAGGCCCCTGGTGTTCTTGCAACTCCAGGGTTCCGAATTTGATTCCCGCCTCGAGGTCTGTATGCATGGAGTTTGCACGTTCTCCCCATACTGGATGGGTTTCCTCCTGGTAGTCTTGTTTCCTCCCACAGTCCAGAGATATGCAAATTAAGCTAAGTGGGGTTCCCAATTTGCCTGTAGTGTGTGGATGAGCATGTCAGTGTGTTTGCACTGTGATGGCCTGTCCAGGGTACCCAGCTCATGACCTAAGTCTTCTGGGATAGGCTCCAGACCACCCATGACTGTATACAAGATAAAGTGGTATAGACAACAGTGTTCAGAGCAGGTTTGGGGTTTTTTCAATATTAAAGCTCACCATTGTGGTGGCTGATGGCTGCCTGTGCCACCTTCTCCACCACGTCTCTTTTCCGAGACTCAGAGATGTTTAGGAGGCACGCAACCAGGCGGTGCCCCAGGGCAGAGGTCATGCCTTAACACCAGGGGATCAACTAGAACAAAGTGAGCTACTAGAAGCACATGACAGTGTATATACATACATATATATATATATATATATATATATAGAGGGAATGCATACAAGCTCATGCGCCATAAACCAGTCATATAATCCTAAAATCTATGAATTAGGATGAAACAGCATTTTGTTTATGTCACTTCAAACACAAACCACGGTAGAATTTTGTTTCGCAGATCTGCAGCTACTGTCGCAAATACTGTCGTAAAAACAAGCAAGACTTTGAAAATATCTTTACAATCCATCGACTATTCTCAAACACACACACACATTATATATATATATATATATATATATATATATATATACTTTGTAGCTTACGTGAGTTAAAACAGTGTGTCTATTTCAATTAAATACAGCCCTGACACCAAAGGTCTGAAAGCGCACTTTAGGACTGTTGATTTACAAATCAACAGTTCGATCAATCATTTAAGCTTAGGTTTAGCGCATGCGTTCAAGATCAGTTTGGTGGATATGAATAAGCTTCCGGGTTTCTCATTTTGCGAGTCATTTTGCGCATGCGTAGTGTATGATCTATGAAAAAAAATAGGTTTTCGTTGGCGATGTAATACTAATAAGATAAATATACATATATTTATTGTAATTTAAGATTTTATTTAGTTTTTTTGCGTTTGAAGATGCTAAGTTATTATGTAGCTATTTATCTATTACGTCTAACACCTGCGACAGGTTTAAACATGGCGGAACGAGCTCGGTAACTATAGCAACACTTTAGCGCTCGTGCATGGCTAACGTGCTGTAGCAAGATGGCGCCTGTCTAGCTGTGTGTTTGGTTTATGGTGTGGAGGTGCGGAGGGTTTGTATCAGGCCGGCGGCTGTGTGGTGTGGCGGTGATGAGCAGCAGTACAGCGAGACACGGTGCAGGTTCGGATCCGGACCCGGGTCCGTCTGCACCTCCTCCCGGCAGTCTGCTGCGCCTCTCTGCGGTCCCAGGCTCCGAGCAGCACCGCACTAACGACGTGTTGCTCCTTCGGCCCGACCCGAGACAAACCCGGGCGACACGCAGCGAAAATGCGCACGTCGTGTTTTTCCCCGGAGACATCCAGGTGAGTGTGAGGCTCTAGAGCTCACACACACACACACACCTGTCACACATGTCTCTGCACTAACACTGTGTTTATAATCTGCAGCTGTTACACCTAGTGACTTTAAGTTTAAACAGGTAATATATGATATAAGGCACTTTTTATAAGATATAAACTCACCATTTATGCCACATGTACACCGATCAGCCATAACATTATGACCACCTGCCTGGTCCCCGCCCCTTTTGCCACCATAATAGTGATGCACTGTGTGTTCTGACTCCTTTCTATCACAACCAGCATTAACCTTTTCCTCAAATTGAGATCAGACTCCACGGGCCAGCCTTCAGTCTTCTCCCCCCTAGTGTGCGTTAGTGAACCTCGCCCGCCCATGACCCTGTTGCCAGTTCACCGGTTTTCTTTCCTTTGATCACTTTTGGTGTGTCCTGACCAGAGGTGGAAAGAGTAATAAAATTTTGTACTCAAGTACAAGTACTGTTACTTCAGTGACATTTTACTTAAGTACAAGTAAAGTTACCATTATAAAAA
>JAQQZS010000035.1:2748141-2763274 GCA_030068045.1 Platyallabes tihoni | reverse complement strand
TTACAATACTTCAAACAAAACGTACTTAAGTAAAAGTAAAATTACAGATTTTAAAAACTACTTTAAAAAGTAGAAATGCACAAAAAAAACTACTCAATTACAGTAATGCGAGTAAATGTAATTCGTTACTTTCCACCTCTGGTCCTTACCCCTGCAGATCAGGACCTTCACACGAGCTCCAGTTTGGAGTTGCTCTGACCCAGTTGTCTAGCCATCACAATTTGGCCCTTGTCAGAGTTACTCAGGAAAAAGGTTCACTTGCTGCCTAATATATCCCACCCACTTCCAGCCGCCAAGATACAGCAGTACCTCGGCATACAAATTTAATCCATTCTGGAGGTGAAGTTTAGTATTGTGAAACTCATTTTCCCTAAGGAAATAATGTACATGCAGATAATCTTTTCCAGCGACGCAAAAATATCACCAATATTACCAATTTTCAACACTATAATCAGATTTTTGCATATAAAAACAATCAAAACATTTACGAAGAAATATGTAAATTAAGTAAAATATGAAATAAATAGACATTAAACCTCACTTAACCTTAACTTTATGGCATCAGCTACTTTAAAACCCAAACTGAAAGTGGCTCCCTTTTCTTCTTGCTACCATCATTGCTAACATTCTTGGGACCCATGGTGCTGTGTCTTTACTAAATCTTGCCCGAAGTGCAAAACAACCCACAAAAATATGTCAACTTGCTTCAGTCGACTTTCCACTGATGCAAACAAGTTTAGAACGGCCTCCCGGACGTACGCGCAAGTTAGCTGGCGTTCGGTTCGGTCGCTCATATGATGAAAATGTTTTGTATGTTGAGGGAAATTTCTTGCAAAATGTCAGTGCTTGAGGCAAACATTCGTAAACGGGGTGTCCACATGCTGAGGTACCACTGTACTGAAAATGTAGCTACTGTGAGATAATACTGGTTCCAATAGAAAAGTGTCAGAACACACAGATTATTACTATTTTGGTGGCAAAAGGGGACCTACTCAATATTAGGCGAGTGGTCATAATATTATGGGTGATCGGTGTATATAGTATGTGTACAGTGACTGAGTCTGAGGCCTAACAGCGCTCATTTCATGTACCTAATGCATGCTCAGGAATGAGACAGAGATCACCAGATGATGTCATTTGTTCATTCACACAGTCTTCTTCTTATTTGTCTTTATTTTGAAGGATGCTTTCTGAAGACATTATTAGAAGTTCTCAGAGTAGGAAATGCAAGATTGCAGTATAACCTATTTCTAATAGTCTTTCCTTACATCACCACTGTACATGTTTACATTCTGTTAATACAGAATATAATAATTTCTATCAAGAACAAGTGATGTGTGGAAGAGGGAGAGTGGGTGTGACAGAAATGGAATAACTGATGGAATAACTAATTTTTCTCAAGAAGGCACTTTTATGATGAGGAAAAAGAGTTTACACATAAGTGACCACTGGTAATGACTTTATGGCTTAGTAATGACGGTTTCTTTTCCTACAGTGTATACATGTTAATGTCTGACTATATTAGTGTGTGTGTTTCATAGTCTTGAAAAAATCCAGTATTGTTCTAGAATGTAGAAAATAAATCCAAACAACTTTTCAGTGGTACTGTATACGGCTTATATGACTGATAATAACATTAATATGTATTTACACGATAAATATAAATCACCCGTGTTGTGTTAGCGATAACGATGGGTTGTGGTTCTGAACTGGTTGTGGATGAAGTTATCAGATATTGCCGTCCTGTCCATAATTTCTAATGATCTGGTGATCATTGATTGTTGAGAGCGATGGCGATAAGTTATTGGTCATTTTGAACATCAGCTAGTGTTCGGTCAGTAATACTTTTGCTCATCACTTGAATCTTTTTTTTTTTTTTTTGAAAGGACATCACCAAAGGAATCTAAGAAGTTGCCAAATCTAAAGCCACCAAGTTGGTCTGATTCCTCTACTCCATCCATTAATGTTCAGAGACCAACTGTTATGTATGTGGAGTTCAGCAGTGACAATGACATGACCGTGTAAACACATCTGTCTCATTTCCGAGGTTAAAACCAAACTAAAATATCCAGCCGTCAGCTTCCTGTGATCAGACACGGACCAGTATTAATAGTCAGAGTGGCACAAGGGGCCACTAAGAGTTCAAGCCTTCAGCTCACCAGGAAATGAATATTCTAGTGTACATGCACTAAAATCCCATGATTTGGCAAATTTCTATTATTAATTTATTCATTCGACTTTGACACACACTTTATCCTGGTCAGGATCGTAGTGCATCTGGAGTTTGTCTTAAGAACACTATGTACAAGGTGGCAGTACACACAGTATGGGCATGCACACACACGGTTTCACATGTGAACAGACATTTTTAATGTTTTTTTTTATCCTGTGACTTTTTAACGATTCTCTCTCTCTCTCTCTCTCTCTCTCTCTCTCTCTCTCTGTGACTCCTTCATACTTCCAGAACTTCCATCAAGAGATGGCTGTGCAGCCTGATGCGTCTCCGTGGATCTCGTTCAGTCTGGAGCGAGTAGCCTGGATGCTTGGTGCCCGCTTCCCAGGCCGGCATGTGTGGTTGGTGCGGCCATCGCGGCTCCACCTCCAGAAGTTCAGCTGCTACTCCAACTTCGTTTCGTCCGATCTATTCGGCGCGCCTAAGCACTCGCCCGACTATGGGGCTGTGCGCCACTTACGTGCCCTCCTCGGTCACGCCACGGAGCGGGCAGCCATCGCCGAGCCTCTGCCACCACTAGGGAGTTCGTCAGCGCCGGCTCCTCTCCCCACAGGCTTCTCACTCATTCTAGTGGGCTTCAGTAAAGGCTGCGTGGTGCTCAATCAGATCGTTCACGAGCTGGCGTCTGCTCGCGCCGACCCCCACCTGAGGCAGTTCCTGAACAGCATCTCAGACATGTACTGGCTGGACGGTGGACACCCGGGCACCGGGGACACCTGGGTGACGGATAAGCAGGCGTTGCGCGAGCTGGCGTCCAGCGGAGTCGCCGTGCACGCTCACGTCACTCCCTACGAAGTGTGTGACCCGGCGAGGGCGTGGGTGGGACGCGAGCATCGGCGCTTCGTAAAGACGCTGCAGGAACTCGGCGCCCACGTCACGCAAAACCTCCACTTCAAAGACGAGCCGGTGTGCATCGCAAACCACTTCCGGGTCATCGAGGAGTTCTGAGCCGCACAGAAACGAGTTCAGGTCGCACGGTTGGATAGATCTTCGTTTGACTTCAAGCTTTCTCACCATGCCTTTTTTGTTTTTTTAATTCTTGGCACATGACAAATTACAAAATAATTTTAGTACAGATTTTTGCACATAATAGGAGCACATAATAGGAGACATAATTTTAGCACCTTGAGTCCAAAGTCGTAGTTCCAGGTTGGTATCCTCGTCACACACACACACGACAAAATAAAAGCGAAATATTTTGGCCAAACGTCAAATGTTGCTCTGGTTGCACCATCAGCTTCTTCTGCTTCATATTTATGAGCCATGTCTTAAAGTACTTAAATATAGACATAACATTATTTATTATAATGCTTAAATTGGTTACACTGAGAAACATAAACATTAACATTAGTACATAGACCTGGATGCTAGACACTGGAACATTGTTTTATCCCCTCTTCTGTTTGGATTAATCGTTAAAGAGTTTATTGTTTAATCGTGGATTCTAATTGAGCCAAAGCTGACCTATAACATACTGTCTCGCTGGATTGTATAGCAGGGTTGGTAAATATTGATAAATCTGAAAAAGGAAAAAAAAAACCACGGAAGTAAAAACGTCTCTCTCTTGTTGCACTCAGCTGGAAATCTGCTTGTATTAGGTTATGTGAAATAACAAGCTAGTTCTTCGCACCAAAGTAGAGATCATGAGAGTTCAACAATATTTGACGTCTTGTGAGAGCCGCGTGCTCTTGATTCTTCTATACAAGCTGTGTTTAAGCGTAACAGTTAATCCAGCTAGAGCACACCCACCCTGACACACTATTGTGTTAATATACACATATAGAAATGATAAGTTTGCTTTGTGAAGGTCAGGTCAAGGAGCTTGGCCCAGGATCATGGTTTATCCTCTCCTTGCAACTGTAATGTTTACAATGATTAAACATGTAATGTGATTTAAGCAGCTTCAGCGTACAGCGGCGTACGACTGAGATGTTTTAGCTGCCGCGATTCCGGTTTGTCAGGCTGAGAGCAGAAACGCCGACTCAGCAGGACGTGTATGCACTAGTGGCTGGCTCGTGTGCAATCGAAAAAAATGTTCTGCTTAACTGCAGTGAATGTCGCCATTCCATGCTTTTATTACAAGCTGTTTCTTGTTTTTTTCTTTAAGCATTCATTCTGTTCTGTTTACTCGTTGAAGTAATAAAAGGGATGCTTCGCTAAATTATCAGGCCTGGTGTTGTCTGTGTTGTGCTGCATCAATTTTGTAGCATGTAATGTTCAAAAACGTAAACAAAACCATGCTTAGTTAATTCCACTGCCTGACCCAAAAAAAGTTGCACACTTTAAGATTTCATTCAGTCACCTTTAACTCAGTTCATGTGTGAAAATGATTCCTCATTCAGGTACATTCAGGTCAGCTGACTTCATTTTATTGCCACATAAAGTTGCTCCAGATCATAACACTGCCTCTAGAGGCCATCCTGTGCGTCACTTCTTTCTCTCCCTGACACGCCCATCTCTCTGGAATAGGCGCAATCTGGACTCATCAGGTCACATGGCCTTTTTCCATTGTGTCTAAATCTAATCTTTATGTTCCTTAGCAAACTGAAGTTTTCTCTTTACAAGTCATTTTCTTATGGAGTATACAGTAGAGTTCTCGTCACACTGTATGTGTGTGTGTGTGTGTGTGTGTGTATGGAAATGCTCTTACTTTTACTATTAGACATAGCTCTTGTTTTTACTGTAGATTTTTTTTTAACCATGCAACTTCACCAAAATTTACACAATCTCCATTCATGATTTTTTTCCAACCACGTTCCTCCCACAAAGCTCATGGTTCCGTCTCCTTAGTTGTTTTCTTTGCTTGATGCAACCCAATAATTTGACATTCCTGAAATGGTGACTTTTTTTTTTTTTTCCAGGCAGTGTATACGGTTCTGGTTTGTGAAGAATGAACAGGAGATAGAAGGTCATAAAGTCAGAGTAGGATCAGGAAAAACTATCATCAATATCCTTTAAAAGTGTAACCCTAAGACATGCAGAAATGCGTCACAAGTTTCGCTGGTAAAAGAAAACCAAAACTAAATATTATTATTATGGAATGTTTGAACCCTTATCAGTGTTTGCGGTATGTAGTTCAGCAGGTTGATCATATTTACATATCAAATGTCCGTCCAGGAAATTTATTCAGGTGAGACGAATACAATACTTCTCACTATCTCAGTAAGAAACACACATACTGGAAAGGAATTTGAGATGATGTTTATTTGAAGCCCACAGAATTTTTTGCTCAGTCATGGCACTTGAACACGGACCGATCCGTTCTGAGGTCAGATCCCAACACCTTATGTGGACCCTGATCTCACACACACGACCTGTGCAACATTCATTCATGTTAGAATTATATATCACTAGACAGGAGCTGGATATTGTCAAAGGACGCCCCTGAGGTGGGTGTGGACGTGGTTGGAAAACTTTCCGATCTCAGCATCGTTGTTAAAAATTTTGTTCCAGTTTTGAGTCCTTACTTTTGATAACAACCACTTTCTTTCTTAAGCGTGACTTTTCTTAAGCTTGTCTTTTCTTAAGCGCGACATCTCACAGCGACATCTCTGCCATAAGCATGAAAGCCCCAAAACAAACACAAAACACATTTTGTAAACGTTCTTAAACCGACATGGCACGTCATCTTGAACATTCTCAAAGTTCTCAAATCAAGACAAGATATACTGTATGAGATTCTGGTCCCAGCCATTTCTAAAATCCCTTATAGTTTGTAAGTTAATACTGTATCAAACAAATACCAGTTCTAATTAACCTCGGGCAGAGAATTCTTTATACCCACATAGCCTTTTTTTTTCTTCTTTCCCCTCTACAATAATCTCTCTCTCTCTCTCTCTAATAACACGATTTCATCTCCAACTACCAACATGTCACCAATATCCATCAACATCCAACATCTTTCAGATGAACAGCATCTGGAATTTAAACATAACGCTCAATAACATGAAGTAGTTAAAGTTTTCAAAAAAAAACAAACATACTTTATATATCTAGTTTTGAGTAGAGAATCATTGTGCATGGTGAACAGAGAATGAATGCATAGATTCACACAGACTTGTGTGGCAAAGTCTCAGGCATCTGAAACAAACAAACGCAATAAAGTATTCCATCTACAGCATATATATATATATATAAAGAAATACAAATATTAAACCTGGACTGGCAAGTTGTGAAGCTAACCCCTGAGACACGAAGGCACAGAATGGGTAAACTATTCTGAAAATTTCTTTTTCAGCAGAAAATATCAAACGTGTCTGACCTAACCCAGATCAGATGAGATGAGAGCGCAGATTACAAAACCTGCTAGAAATTAAATCACAAGCTGTCACTACACAGTTTTTCATTTTCCTTTCTGTCTTCATTTGCTTTTTATAAGCACTACAAAAATCTATTTAAAACGAGCTCAGATTAAAAGTTATCTTTTTTCCTTCTCTTCATATTTCACCGAAGCAGACAGGTGACAAGGGATTAAGTGCTTTATGGCAGTCCTCCAAAATATATGACTAAGGAGAAGTGAACTTCTGGGGGGAAAAAAAAAAAAAAAAAAAGACGATCTAAGTAATTGAGGGTGCGGTGTATTTGTGCGAGATTTGAGAAACAGGGTAAAAACACACACGCACATGCACACAGCGCTGCTGGCCGGAATAATTACATTACTACCGCATTACTATAACTAATTGTTGACAATCCAGTGCCCTGTTTCTTTACATTGAGCTCATTCTAGTTTTCCCTGCAGTCCAGCATATTGTGATTTTTTTGGGGAAAAAAAAAACTTAATTATTTATGACAAAAAAATATATATATAATAATAATAATAATTAATCAGAAACTCTAAACCCAACATCCCTACTATTAAAACACTGCTGGTTTATAGGAACCATTGGCCTCGTCTTCTCTCTTTTTTTTTGTCCCTTATTTTAAAATACACACTTTATCTTATCAAATAAATATTCTCCAAAAAGAAAGAAAGGAAGAAAAATACATACATACTGGAGCAAATTTAAAAACAGACACATAATAAAACTACGTACAACAGAGACAGGGTGCTGAGATGAAACATCTGAGATGAATAAAGACGATGGTGATTGAGTTACAGAACCCTCATCACGTATTGTGCAGCAGGGATTAGCTTTCTCATTCACGTCTTTGGTGTGGTCCCAGAAGTGATTCGAAGGATGAGGACAGGAAAAAAAAAGGGAATGTGATTATACAGGACGGAGGTTTCAGATGCTGCTGCTGCTGTCTCTCGGGGCCGGCGCGTCCTCCTCGAAGCGAAATCTCTTGGACTGCGGTGAATCCAGAATGTTCTCCTTGTCCTCGAGGTCCTCGGCAGCCAACGCCCATTTGGCACCGCCGCTGCGCTCTCGGGGAACGCGTGGCGTCGTCGGAGGGGGGGAGAGTTCGGCTCCCAGACACTGCTGCCACAGCCACGGGTGACTCATGCAGTCTGCGGCGCTCGGCCGGTCTCTGTTCAGAGGGAGAGATAATGTAGAAAACGCTCAACGACTGATGAAAAATAATACGTATGCACAGTACGATCAAACGTTTGTGGACATCTGACCATCAGATTCCTGTGTGCTTGTTGAACATCTCATTCCAGATTTATTCACCCGTGATGAAACAGGGTTTGAGCTTCAGACATTTTGCGAAAGATCACATAGGGGTCAGGTGTCCACAAACTTTTGGCCATATAGTGTAACCCGTACAGGAGAGCAATAAATTGTTAGAAATAAATAAATAACACAGAGTCAAAATGTGTTACTAAGAGCATGGCACTGATTAACAGTGTGTGTGTGAGGAGAGTTCTGCGCAGATTGTATGGATTTTATAAAGGAAATTAATCAAACTTTATAATCAGAAATATTATGAATTTCAGATGATAGATTTCTCAAGCTAAGGTCTTCCAGAATTCTATGTGCTACTACTATTACTATGGGAATTGGTACTACTACGACTAGTATTAATACCATTAACACTACCATTACTACTACTGCTATTAATACTACAGCTACTATCATTACTACTGCTATGCATCTATTAATACCACAACTACTATTACTACTGCAATAGTTACTATTACTACTGCTACTACACCTACTATTACTACTATTAATACTACAACTATTACTAATAATATTGCTCTTACTGCTATTGCTACTATTAACACTATTACCACTACTGTTCCTATTACTATTACTACTGTTAACCAGGTCACTACTGATACGTACACTATTACTAATACTACTACTATCACAAAAACTATTACTACTATTAATACTACTTCTGCTGCTATTACTATAACTATTACTACTATTAATACTATTCCTGCTGCTATTACTATTTTTAATACTACTACTATCGCCATAACTATTACTACTATTAATACTACTTCTGCTGCAATAACTATTATTAATACTAATATCACAATAACTATTACTACTATTAATACTAATTGGGATATGCAAAGAAGGAATTTCACTGTGCTGTAAAGTACATGTCACAAATATTTGGGCAGTGGTGGCTCAGAGGGCTAAGGCACCGAGTTACCGACCAGAAGATCGGCGGTTCAATTCCCAGCTCCACCAGGTTGCCACTGTTAGGGTTAAGGGCCTTGCTCAAGGGCCCATCTGCTCCAGGGGCGCTGTATCATGGCTGACCCTGCGCTCTGATGCTTCTAATGCTGTGACTCCTCTCACCCTAGAGACCTGTCTGATTCACCCTGATACATCTTCTCATCTCTCTCTCTGTTTCGTTAGAGACCCAAATCTTCATCTGGATTCCTGAAAAGCAGGGTTTATTTCAATTAAAACCGAAATCTTGACACTGAACTCACTCTGGTGCTTTGACTAGCAGTTTTCGGATGAAATGCACGGCGAGCTCGGACACTCGAGAGAAGGCCTCTTTGCTGTAGTCCACATTCACTTGCGAGACGTTCAGGAATGTCTGTTGCTTATCCTCGCCAGCAAACGGAGACTCTCCAGTGATCAGCATGTACGTGATTACGCCAACACTCCTGACATCAACACATATACACATCATCATCATCATTTTTAGGGCAGGCTCCGACTCAGCAGTGAAATGTTTTCTTGGAAAATGACCAATGTGTTTATTATGGGTGTAGAGCAGAGCAACGGTTAATCATTACTGAAATATTCAGCCATAAAGCATGATATCAGTCATAAAAAACGTTTCATGAATAACCTCAGCAAACATGAACACACTTGAATGCTTGTATACGTGCATGTTTTTCAGTTGAAATGTACTGATACATGTAACGAAATGCGACTTTCTCACATCCCTGTTTGAGCTCAGATCGATACGCTACACAAAAGACGGATGAAACGTGACATGTTCGCCTTATAGACGTACCAGAGATCTGTGGCTGTAGTAATGGGCTCGTAGTTCAGGATTTCTGGAGCTAGAGGAAGAAATAAAACATGCACGTCAAAATCAGGAGGTATACTGTATATACATATGAGAAGATGAAAAAAAAAGAAATAAGGTTACTATATAAACAAAAAATGTAGAATCTGGTGAAATAATCTACTGTTTTAAAGCTAGACGTGAAGGCATCGTTACTGGAATCACCTGTTGTTATTATTATTATACTATTATTATTAATGTCTTAATAATTGATACAGTGGAACCACAGCATTTACGAATGTAATCTGTTCCGGAGGCGAGTTCTTAAGGCAAGAAAATTTGTAGTGCGAAATAATGCAGATAATCCGTAACTGTAAAAAAAATATATAAAATAAATGGACGTTAAACCTCACTTAACCTTAATTTATGATAAAATAAATGTTTCGCTTGGCTTTTCGCTGACGCAAGCGCATTTTGAACGGCTCGAGGTTGAACGTCGAGGTTCTACCATCTTTTACACCACCACATGTACAGTATCTGCACTCCTGTCATTACTGCTGCTACTAGATGTCATTATTGGCTACTACATGCTTCCTCCATTACAAGTGAAGTCAGCCGACCGCATCGCTCAGAAAAGGGAAAGTGCTATACGTCCACTTCCGCTTGCCCGAAACAGCGTCGCTGTGATTCATATGGGAGTCTAAGCATTATACTGTAAAATTGCTGTAAATCTCCGGATTTATTTTGTTGTCCTGTTGTGCATCTTAGTGTTAAGTGGACTGTCTTTTTGTTTGTTGAGTTGTATTGAACCAAAGTGCCACCAACACGTTCGCAAGAAAACGAAGAGCGCTGTGGTGTTGCGGTACTATGACACGCCACTGGTCCACTTTTAAAACATCAAGAATCTACATTTTACAGTTTTTAACAGCATTTAAAGTTAATAATTACATTTTTCTTTCCAGGAATCTAATGATGTTATAACACTAGAATCTACCGAAAGAGTCATGTTACAAGAAAACCAGGACGTACCTACATACTCGGGCGTACCCACGATCTCTCGCAGCTCTCCGATGGAGCCGAGCCGCCGCGCCAGCCCGAAGTCCACGATCTTGATGTCTCCGAGAGGACTCAAACTGGTCAGGAGAATGTTCTGAGGCTGTGAATGATGAATAACAATCACGTCTATCAAACACGTGGCATGAGCTCATCACTTTTTTACTCACTTGTACAAACTACACACTCACATTCCTGCCTCCTATTGTGGATGTATATTTGCAGGTTAAACTTTTAGAGCGATCTGTACAGGTAGTCCCAGACTTACGAACAAGTTCCGTTCCGCGGGCACATCCGTAAGTCAGATTTGTTCATAAGTCCGACAAAGTATAAACTCCAGGACAAAAAACCCTTTTCCCCCCAAAAAAACGGAACCACACCTAATGAAATTAATCTCACACGTGAAATATAAGTGTTGTCTCTGCGCCTTTAAATAGCGAGGGAAATCCCGGACGCCATTCAGTCAGCTGTTTTTTTATGACTATTCAGCACCAGGACCAGCTTTACAGGACAGACATTTTCTATCATCGTGCTCCAGGACCGATTCATTGAAACCGATGAGGCCGACTCATTTCTCCCGCTCGACCACACACATACAATATACCGGACTTTAGAGATTTTATACATTCACTTACACACTGAAAATATTGTATATACTTGTAAATATTGGTATCTGGTGCACTGCAGTGTCTATGTTTTGTACAATACACGTGAGCTATGTCCGTGATTGACCCGGAAATAAGAACCGCGGTCCGTTCGTTTCTGTGGAAATTCGTAACTCGGATGTTTGCAAGTCGGGGATGACCTGTACTGGAATTCAAAGATGCCCAAAGTGGTCAAAGTGAATTTGATTAATCTGTTATTCTGGACCAAGACTGTGTTTTGGCCTAGATTGATTACTCATATGTTATGCTAAGGGTTGATACTATAAAAAAAGATAACACATCACACAGTTTAACCAGCTAGTCCCTTCCGGCTTTTAATCAACTTCATAATCAGAAGAACTGTGTAGTTCCAGTGTTTGAGTGTAGTGTTCTAGAAGTTCGAGCAAACCTTCAAGTCTAGGTGGACGATGCTGCTCTGGTGCAGCAGATGGACGCCTTCAAGAATCTGTCGGATTAAACGGACGATCTGGCCTTCGGACAGGAGCTCGTCGGACACGCAGTGGTCAAATATCTCACCACCTGCGGCACTGGAGACCAAAATCAACACTTTTAAACCAAGATATAAAAATCTCTAAAGAGGTCAGATTTTCATGTAAAATCACACTTTTTTTTTGCTGAATAATGTCCCACTCACTACTCGAGCAGCAGTATGATGTCATGCTCGTTCTCGTAGGCTGCGTGCAGGTTGATGATGCGCGAGTTGGTCCGGGCCACCTCCAGCACCGCCATCTCGTGGATGACGTCGGCCCTGCAGTCACGACCTCGCCGGCGCTTCCGCACGAACTTCGCCGCAAACTCTTTCCCCGTCGTCTTCTCCACGCACTTCTTCACCACTGCAAACTTCCCCCTGAAGAAAGAAAGACAACACATACAGCTTAAAGTCAGGAATTCTGTGTCTAATCAGGGTTGCGTGTGTAGGCAGTTAGATGCAAGATGTTTTCTGTAAATATTTGCATCAAACCACATCCAGTTCTCCCGAATATATCACACGCAGGCCTGCTGACGTGGCTCGGTATGACTTCGTGTCAGAGAGATTGGGAATGACGATACTTTTCTAGATAGACAGCAAATTTTGTAAACAGTACGCCGACAATATATTCGGTCCGAACACGAGGGAGACCTGTGACTTCCTCGACTGCACGTGTGACTCGGCGTTGTCGAATATCACACGGCACAACCGCCGGCATCACCGTGTCATGAGAGCTACGAGAATGAACTCATATTTGTTTGTTGAAACATTCCAATACTTCCCCCACTCTCTCTCTCTCTTTTTTGTTCCATCATGACAGAAGCAGCATATGATGCTGCCTGAGAGCGTTTCACAACGCCGCAGGCTAGACGCCTAAACCTCTAATTACAGTTTACTGTATAAGGACAGCTCGGCTAAGCGGGTAAACACACACACACACACACACGGTCAGGTCACTCAACCAGCAAAAAAAATAAATAAATCTAACATGAATTGTGTCTGCTCTGAAAAGCAAATATTTAAAATATTCACACTGGAGATCACATCGAGTTTTGTGCTGCGTCCTGTTCTGAGACAGAAGACACACAGAGAAACAAATGAGCTGTGAAAAGAGCTTCCTGTATAAGGAAAGATTCCCTGCACTGCCACAAAGGCATGTAGAGACCAGGCTTAGGTAATACAATGAAAGAGAAAGAGTGAGAGAGAGGAAGTACCCATAGCAGTTCTCTTTTCGCACTGCTCTCATGGTACTGCTTCTCATTTTAGCTTCCTTCCTCCTAATAACCACAATAAGACACTCACACACACACACTCAGAGGTCTTGTCCATAAGACAAACAGTGATCTGTGTATGAAATCACTGGTGCTATGGGAAAACTCACACACACACCAATCAACTCACTCCACCTTAATGGAAACCAGCACTTGTCCGACCATCTGGATGTAACAAAATATATATATACAACGATTGAAATCAAACTATGTTGACTTGGTATTACACACAACCGTGAGAAATTACAGAAGTAGTCAGGGACCACTGGCCATTTTGTTCCTGATTAATGACTCCGCCCACAACCACAAAACACGAGAATCTGTGATGATTAAAATGATCACACGTGTTATGAGACCTTTAAAGTCACCGGATTTCAAACCAAACTCAGAGGTAGTAGCTCAGTGGTTAAAGCATTGGACTATTGGTTCGGAAGGTCTCAGGTTTAAACCCCACCACCACAACCTTGAGCAAGGCCTTGAACCCTCAACATCTTAGGTATATAACGAGATAAAAATGTAAGTCGCTCTGGATAAGGACGATATGTAAATGTAAACTTAAACATCGAATACCTTACTAACACATTTTGTGATGTTTTTTCCTTAGCATATCGTTTGGCAGGAATTCAAATTCTAACTTTTTTTCTCACATATACAGTTATACAAAGTCATACATAGTACGATATAAAGTGAAATGCTTATACGACGAGAGACTTCTAGGTCGGATTGACTTCCAATCATTTCCTATTAAATGGAAACCCAATCCCCAGTGTTAAATGAGTGTAATGGCTATATTAACCTCTAGTGCAAAAATAAGAAAGAAACTTCAAAGCATCACTACGATGGACCCTAATCTTTCACTAATAATGAGAACATCATTACAATCAGAATAAAACTGTATCGTGTAAACGCCTTGCTCGGAATGAGTGGGTGGTGTGAACCTTCCATTCAATAAGAAAGAATCAGCCATCAATCTGATCTTTTTCACTAGTTGGAATAAATATATTCTTTCTGCGCTTGTTTACCACATTAGCTGGCATGACGAGTTTCCAGAAAGGAAAATGATGCATTCGTTCCTGATCTGTAAACTCTGTGAGAAGAACCAACGCTCTCCTGTGTGTGTTTTTTACTTCAGACTTTCATCCACTGTCTGACTGGCTCACATTTCACATGAAGCTTGACGAGATGAGACTGAATTCTTGTCAACAGTCATAACGCAGAAGGCAGGATTTATCGGACAAGATGGGAAACCTAACCTAACTTCAAAGGGAAAAAAAGGAAAAAACATTTATATATATTATATATAAAAATCAATACTTCTTCTTTCTTGTTCTGGTATATTTCCATCATATTAAACAATTTCCAGCGAAAACTGCTTTGTTTAAAAACAAAAACTACTTTGAAAACTACTTTAATTCAGAGCATGTCTTTGAATAAACACACACATCTTATTGGATCAGCATCTATCAACTTGAGCAACAAATTGAATGAATGTGGTCCATGTAAACGTGACGCTGACTACGGGACGGGGCGGTACGGTGCCAAAAGTTTTATCTGAGGTGTTTCTTCTGGTTAAGGAAACGGTTACAAGGTTACATCACAAACATAAGAGCGGATGTTTAATGGTCAACAGTAGAACACAGCAGGGTGTGTTGTTTTATGAAAATAATGTGGCTAGAGGCAAAGCAGAGACTGTTACCACCCAGACGCAGATTAAAAGACAGCACACCCTAAGAATCGCTTTATTCTTATTAGCTTGCCAAAAGTAACAGCATTTGTTTCCCCTTTTTCTAAAGACCTGTCAAATGCTTTACAGCTACACTACTGTCAGGGCTGCATTTACAGAAAATAAATCAACACCCTCCTTGGACTTTAACAAAGGCATGCCAACGCATCTGTGTTTAAAGCAGTCATACTGTAAAAACATGAGCTATGATAATGACAGGTTTGTGTTTTACAATCATCATAAATACTTTTAGTGAATTGCTAGTGTCCTACGATCTGCCACGCCTACTTCGATCAAAGGATGCAGGCTGCTTGTCAGTACCGCGTATTATGAAAACTACAGCTGGGGGCAGAG
>JAQQZS010000035.1:2725014-2746708 GCA_030068045.1 Platyallabes tihoni | reverse complement strand
CAGATTCCTGCAGCTAAGCTTGGATGTACATTTACATTCCAATAAAGGTTACTGATGACATGCCTCTGAAGTTTGACATTTTGCACCATTAAAATACTTATAGGCAACTAGTTATCATATCTTCTTCACCATGAAACATGTTAATGCTCAGTAGTACACATATATAGTTCTCTAATGTATTTGCATTGCACTAAAATGCATTCTTTTTCAACTGCCATATACAGTATCCCAAATCACTATGGCCGTTAAAAAATACAAAAAAAAACACCACCACATTTTTCTTTTTTTTATGAGGTGTTAGTGCAGTATATAGGCCAGTGGCACAGCCTAAGCTTTTATCCTTAATGCTTTTTTCCCCCGTTACGTTACTTTTACTTTTATATTTTAAGTAGTTTTGAAACCAGTACTTTTACCCTTTTGAGTAAAAAGCTTGAGTTGATACTTCAACGTCTAAAGAAGTCTTTTTAAACCCTAGTATCTATACTTCTACTCAAGTAATGAATGTGAATACTTTTGACACCACTGTGTCTGACCTCACAAATGCGCTTCTCGAAGAATGGTCAGAAATTCCCATAAACACACACTTCTAAACCTTGTGTAAAGCCTTCACAGAAGAGTTGAAGCTGTTATAGCAGAAAAGGGTGGGACAAAATCCTTTGGATTAAGAATTGGATGTTACTCAATTTCATATGCATGTGAAGACAGGGCGAGCAAATACTTTTGCCAATATAGTGTACATGTCAAAGTAACCACCTTCCCATAGTGCATCCTGGTGCCATCTCTCCCCACAGATGGCCATCGACATGGTGTAAAAGCAAATGTGATTCATCAGACCAGACCACCTACTTACACTGTTCTGTGGTCCTCTAGTCCTGATGCTCTCTGAAGATACGCAACAAACAGTGATGCGCTGTGTGTCCTGAGTCTTTTCCATTAGAACCAGCGTTCACTTTTTCAGCAGTTCGAGATATCCTAGGTTTTTCTATTGGATCGGATGTGTATATGTGTGTGTGTGTGTGTGTGTGTGTGTGTGACGGTGCTAACCTGCCGAGTTCGCCGGTGATGTGGAACAGCGAGTCCAGCGGCTCGGACAGCAGCGCGGTCTGGATGTCCGCCAACAGCCCGCAGCGAGCCTCCGACCTCCTCCGGGCCATCATACTGCAGGAAAGTGAACGGAAACGCAATGGAAACACAATAAATTCCAGTTTTAGGTTTCTACATCGTCATGATAGAGAAATAAATGAAGAGGAGGAAGTCAAACAGTGTAAACAACCTGTCTCAGGAAACCTCTAGAAGGAGTTATAACAATAACAACAATGTCTAAGATGACTACTACTAATGTAATAATAATTATTATTATTATACGCCTGTATGCCTTCCTACATTAGTTTGTAAAGCTGAGACACAGCGGAGTGACTTACCGAGAGTCAAGCTAATGCTAACAGAACGGAACGGGTGAGCTCGCGCTCTATCTCTCTCTCTTTCTTTCTCTTTCTCAGAGTGAGTGAAGCAACTTCTCTTCCTCGTTTAAGCGCCTGTCCTCAACAGCAACAACAACATGGTGCATCTCCCCTTCATGACAGAAAACACCACCACATGATGAAGATTAATCTTCTTTTTCCATGCAATCAACAAAAAACAAACACTCACTGGTTCTCCAGTTCACTTTCTATAACTCACTCCACTAACTCTTATTCCACACTTCTGATATTTACTGTAAATATTTATATTCTAATTTATGTAATCCGTGTAAAGATGTGTGTCTTTCTTTTCGCCCTCCCAGTATTCCTCTCAACTCCCTTCCTTCTCACAGATTTGAAAAGTGCAGGTTTTTTTCCTCCCTTGGCACGGACGGCACTTTCCCACTTCCTGGTGCGACTTTACGTCATGACGCACATCCCGACGTGCCTCAAGTCTCAGCACGTTGTAAAACTGTACTGTGGTATAACTGTGGTGATGATAATCAGGGTTATGAGCCTGCTCCTGAAGAACCCACTGTCTAGTGTTCCTTCCAGATGTAATGTTTCTTCTGAAGGATGATGTCAATCAGCTGAATTGTTACATCACTATTAAAACGTGCAGGAGAGGAGGTTCAAGGAGATCAAAGGTCAGGAACCATCTCCATCCATGCATCCCATCACCATGAACAGTTTTTGATCAGATTGGCAATACGATGATTGACGCTCCTATAGATGCTCTGCTATAGGAAAGGGGTAGCTCAGTGGTTTAGGTGTTGGGCTACTGATTAAAATATCCCCCACCACCACCAAGTTGCCCCTGTTGTGCCCTTAAGCAAAGCCTTTAACCCTCAACTGTGCAACTGTATAAAGAGATAAAAATGTAAGTCGGTCTGGGTAAGGGCACCTGCCCAAATGCAGTAAACGTATGTAAACGATATCAGAATGCTTATTTCAATAAGCAGAAGACTTGCAGTAGATTTCAATTCCCCAAAACAGTTTACATTTACATTCTACGATCCACTAGGAAGATCATCCCTAAGAACTGCTGCAGTAATTATGAAGACTTCATGTAAATCTGCATTACATAAGACTAGCTAATACTAACTAGTTTCTTCTTCTTTGTCTTTCGGCTGTTCCCTTACTTATGTTATCAGCTTAATTGTTGCATCACTAAAATATGCAAGAGAGAAGATTCTCTGGATCAAGGGTAAAGAACCATCCATCCACCCGTCCATCAGTCCATCGATCCTTCCCTTCATCATGAAGCGTTTGACCACACCATTAGCTGTAAGGTGAAGTTAAAGTGCATTGCAACACATTCACTATCAGTCAGCCTACATCACGGACTGGAGGGGAAGCCCTCCAAGCACAAGGAAGAACATGTGAACCATAAGGATATGAGCTCATCTTTATCAGGACAGTAGTTATTTAAACTGGTATAGTTTTTAGTCTATATTTTCTTGAAGAGGAAGTCTGACTTTCCTCCTCGTTCACGACTAAAATCAACAAGCCGCTTCTGCCTGCAAACCAAATGCTTACGGTTGTTTTTTGTTTTTTGCACCATCAACTGTAAAAATT
The DNA here is from genome assembly GCA_030068045.1 of Platyallabes tihoni. Lineage (NCBI taxonomy): Eukaryota > Metazoa > Chordata > Actinopteri > Siluriformes > Clariidae > Platyallabes > Platyallabes tihoni. The sequence goes on along the minus strand of JAQQZS010000035.1, from coordinate 2,743,670 downwards.
CCAGAGATCAGCGATTTCTCAAGTTATTTGGCATTAACAAAGTCACTGAGATCACATTTTCCACCATTCTGAACACTGAATGACGCTCTTCTGTATCTGCATGATCTTATGCATTGCACTGCTGCCGCATGATCTTCTTAATGATAAGGTGTTCCTATTAAATTGGCCAATGAGTGCATATTCAGCTTATATTAGTGAAAAAGTACATATTGGTTTCATAGCTCTTAAACTGTTTAAACTGTTTTTGATAATAACTTAAGACAAAGCAGTCAGGGGACTTTTCATTTTCTCTCATCTGATCTGTAATTTCTGGATTTTTTTGATGAAGCCCACTATTACAAAAATGACATAATTTGTAAAGTTCTCTGAATTCTAGTAAGTAAAGAACATAATTTAGCACAAATTACTATATATAGCTATAAAAGTGAGATGAAGCTGAATGTAAAAACCATAAAGTTTTCAAGAGTAAAAGATGCCATTTAGATGGGAAAAAAACCTAACAAACTGCAGAATTTAAAAGGTATTGAATTCTTTTTTCCACAGCAAGATCAACAATAGAGAAATACAGGAGTTGCATTTTGATGCCAGTTCCTAATTTCATCTACAGGAAGTAGAAGATCTCTGAGTGAAGTACTGTATGTGCCTCTTGTTCTGATTGGATGAGGGAGAAGCAAGGTTTGTTCTGATTAGACAGTGAACTTTTGGTCCTGTTTATGGTTACACTCATGTCATATATATATATACTACACTATGCTTATCTGCAAATAGACCTAAATTTGAACTTTGCAGATGTTCTAGAATTTTAAGTAGACAAAAAACAAACACACAAATAAAGATCACCAATAGCCAGAAAACCTTTTTGGTACATTCAGTGCAAAATATATTTTGAAACAAGACAGGCATCCATATAATACAACTATATACAAACATGGACATGATTGTGAACAACATGCATGAGCTCAGTTTCACCAAACCGTTAGCAAGTGCGTTCATGGACAGTCTTTACCTTTGGTACATCAAAAAAAAAAAAATCAAAATTAAAATTGGTAATTATAAGATAGATGATGTTTATATTCTCCTTTAACCCCGTCCGTTGTTAACAGCAACGCCTCATGCAAATAAAACTAAATCAGGACCGGAGTCAGGTCCCTATTTCCAGCATGCAATATCAAGCTATGACACCTAAGGGTCAAGGAATTCAGGTACTGCATTTTAGACCCTGCATGCATTAGTTTAACCATAGATCAGTTTATACAGAGAACAAGAGCACTGCTGCTCTGGGAACATGTATAATAAATGGAGACAAACCTAAATATTTTTGTGTAGAGATGTAGATGTGTGGATTGGTAATAGGGTGCCAGTACAATAGGCACAATTTCCCATTTCTGCAAACCAGTTCATGAGGAAAAATATCAGCAATGAGCTTGTTGACAAGTGGCCCCTGGATGATGTCAGTTGTTAACATAAAAAATAATAATAAACCGTATGTAACTGTACCTAAAGAAAAAATACTTAAAATGCCTGACCTTACATTCCAACTACAAGATGCCATGTTTAACATGCTTCCCTTAGCACTTCCATTAGTAAATATTCATTCCATCCATCCATCCATCTGGGAACCTCTGTAGTGCAACCGTGGAGGCCAACGGTGACCACTGTTTTACTTAGGGCCCAAGCACTATGACATCATAGCTATTACATCATCGTCATTGCTATGATAGTGTTGATGTGAGACCTAGTGAGGCGATATCACAAGGTGCCTGCTTATCGTCACTTGCAAATATATTTCCCATTTGTATGACCGTGGTAGAACCTCCGGTCAACATTCATACACTACGGGCAATTTGGGAACGCCAGTTATCCTAATCTGCATGTCTTTAGACTGGGAGGAAACCGGAGTACCCAGAGAAAACCCACCAATCACAGGGGCAGAACATGCAAACTCCATACACGTCTTGCAACAAAGCACATCAACCTATTCTTATCTTCAGCTTGAATGCTAATAAAACCAATTCCACAATATCATGTTGAGTTTCTCTGCTCTCATCAGATTCAATTCATATTTGAATGTAATTTTCTTTACCAGATTCCTTACACAACCCTATGAAGTTTTGGAAAAAACATCATCCAAAGGCCTATTAAGCATTGCTGCTTACCTCTCCGAACTACAAACCACAGATTAACGATTTACAACCGTAATGCTGCCATTACTGTCATGGTGCACATAATAAATGTGATGTTAAACGAGGCTCAGGAGACACAGTGACATGCAGCTTCAGCATCAGGATATGACAAATATCAGAACATATTAGCTTGTATTTCTACTGTGGGTGTGGGTGTGTGTGTGTGTTTAATAGAGGACGGGATCTGTGCAACATTTAATTACAATTAATGCAGGGTTAGAAATGTCAAAATGAAAAGCAAAAATCTTTATTAAACTACTTTCACATGCCTTTTTGTCCCTGAAAAACAATGAGCAAAGATTTAGAATTCAACAATAACTTGAATTTCATTATGTTTTGCTTAACTTTTTCCCATTATTGTTTGTCTTTGTCTTTTCTACATTACCCATAATACTGTTGGATTACTATTTACTTACAATAGTGGTGCCTTCACTTAATGTATGTCTAAAGAAATAATGCAGTGGGGTTTTAGTCCTTTACCCTCCTCAGCACTTTTATCTCCTCATCTGTACATTCTGCATCCAGACCTTTATGCAGATACCATCATCAGCAATATTGCACTCACCAATTATACTCATCTACATGTCTTTGGACTCAGGGAGGAAACCCGGAGTACCCTGAGGAACCCCACCAAGCATTGGGAAAACATGCAAACTCCACACACAGAATCTAACCCGGTCCCTCGAGAAGCAAGGCGCCAGTGCTGCCTACTCGTCACTTCATACATTGCAAGTCTCTGCTTTAACTCAGTCTAACTGTCTTATAGCTGAACTGCATTCTGGGATTTGAGTCCAGTCTACTACTTTTAAGCTGGAATTATAATGAGTCATGAATGAGTTAAGTATTGCTCTTTTCTTTATGAAGCCAAACCCAACTAATTAGTTATTTCTACTGTTTTGGATCTTTTAACACACACCACTAGAATGACGTTAGCAAGTCACTGTGGCAAACAACCACTGAATTCTCATAGAAATAATATAAATACAGCACCAGCCAACAAAGTAGCACCGGAATTGCTAAGCATGTCATACAATACAGTCTAAAAGTCTTGACCCCCCTCATTTCTTCATATTTTTTCCCCCAAAGTGCCAGACTGTCTTGTATTTTTTTAATGTAGTCTTTAGGAATAGTTCTCCAGGCTTCCTGAAGGACTTTTTTTATGTCTCGCATGTTCAGTCTAGTCCCTGTACCTGAGCAGTTTCAGAGGAATGGTTTTGTTTCTTAAGCCACATAGTGACCTATGATTCTAACTTAAGGCATGAACCAGTGAGAAACAGGAGCAATGATGACAGATGATCAGGCCGGTGATTAGTTTACTGCTGATGCTGAATGCTGAGTGGTTGGAACAGACGAGAGGGGAAATGAGGTCGCTGCTAAGGTTGATATACTGTATAAACAACCAATATTTAAACTGTATCTTTAGGCACTTTGCAGCCTGTCGCAGTAAAACGTTTGCTTCCATTTTTTTCTTCATCTATTCTACATCATTTAATGTAATTAATATGAAGAAATACGGAAGGGTCAGTACTTTTGCAAAGTACTGTATATATTTCGGTAGAAGGGTGGATTTTTCATTTAAGTTACATAACATGGCCAAAAGTATGTGCACCCTGACTATCACATCCAAATCTGCTTCTTCCCTGCTAAGGCTTGAACTACAAAAATGTACAGAATGTTTGTGTGTATGCTGTAGCTGTACAGTTTTTTTTCACTGGAACTACACACCCGTTTCAGCATAACAATACACCTGTGTACTAAGCCAGCACCACAAAAATCCTCAACATCCCATCAGTCATCAATGCACTTGTAGCTGAATAAACACAAAACCCCACATTCACACTCCAAAATCTAGTGGAAAGCCTTTTCAGAAGAGAAGAGTGGAGCTTAAAGGATGAATACATCTCAAATGAGATGTTCAACAAGTACATACAGTGCCTTACAACAGTATTCATACCCCTTTAGTCAGCAAAAGACAGCAAAAGTCAGACTTGAGACTGGGGCGGAGGTTCACCTTCCAGCAGGACAACGTCCCTAAACATACAGCCAGAGCTACAACGGAATGGTTTAGATCAAAAGATATTCATGTGTGAGAACGGCCCAGTCAAAGTCCAGACCTAAATCCAATTGAGTATCTGCGGCAGAACTTGAAAACTGATGTTCACAGACGCTCTCCATCCAATCTGACTGAGCTCGAGCTATTTTGCAAAGAAGAAAGTGCAAAGAATTTCACTCTGTAGATGTGCAAAGCTGGTGGAGACATACCCCCAGCTGTAATTGCAGCGAAAGGTGGTTCTACTCAGCGGGAGTAAATACAAATGCACGCTGTACTTTTCAGATATTTATTTTAAAAAAGATTAGAAAACCACTTATCATTTTCCTTCCACTTCACAACTATATGCCTCTTTGTGTTGGTCCATCACATAAAATCCCCATAAAATACATTGAGGTTTGTGGTTGGTAACGTGACCAAATGTGGAAAAGTTCAAGGGGTATGAATACTTTTGCAAGGCACTGTATAGTATAGATGATGATCTTGGGTGTGCAAACTTTTGGTCATATAGCTTAGGTTGTTACAATCTTCTGCTTCTTTTTTACAACCTAAAATTTAAAAAATGCAGGCTTTTCTTACAAAAGTGCAGGAACTCAATGTCAAAACATCTGAGATGTCCCTACGTGAAACTTTGTAGCCTCGGCCACGCCCCAAAATCGTGGGAAGTTGTTGCGATTGTTCCATGATTATATTTCATTATTACATGCTGTTCCATTGTGCTGTTACGTATTGTTCCTAGATTGCAATGTGATCGAGGTAAGTCTGTAATAACATGCGGTGAAGAACCTGATATCTGGTTTGAGGCAGCACGCAGTCGAATGCAGTAAAGCTGAAGGGATTAAAGCTTTCAAGGAGGGTGGCATTCTATCCTGACACGATTTCACCAATTTGGTTCCATGGAAGTAAATCATTGCTCAGTGTTTTTTTTTTCTATTATTACATGGATCAAGCTACGTGAAAGCAGCGAGTAATTAATGGGAATTTTATAATATTCTAACATTCGAATATTCTTATTATATTCTGAAAAGGTCACGCATCAGAAGCAATGTGTGTAAAATAATTGTAATTAAGTATCGCACAGATTCCTCACCGCTAATCCACAAGCGTAAAAAATAAACATAAGAACACACAATATCCACACAAGTGTGTTCAAGTCCTCATGTCTCTTCTCCGCAGGATTCATCTTTAAATGAAGGTCTCTCATGAGAAACAAGCGCTACAGTTACACCAGCGCTGAGCGACCCGCTGTAACACGAGTCGCTCCCCCAATCAGTGTAATGTGAGAAATGTCCATACAGTATACTGTATCTACTGTATATTGTGGGTTTGTCTCCCTTTTAGTGAAAATAATGTGTACGCTTACTGAGGATTTTAGTGTAACCTTTATTCACCGTGTCAGTAACAAAGTTTTTTATTCTTTCTAGTAGTATTAATGACTAGTGGAGTGTTTATGTTCCTATTCAAGATCTAATGCATTCACAGTATGTTTGTGTGTGTTTGAAGACCCAGAAGGAAGAAATCCCAGAAAGAGCCGTCATGCTTTAGTCAGATAATCCTGGTTTCATAGCAGAGGGGAGAAAAAGTCGGGGGAGTCCAGGAGACAAGGCCATCATTAAGACTGAAGATGAGGACTAGGGTACAGAGTAAAAGGCAAAAAAGGTTTCAGATTTTTTAAGGTTTTTGAAGCCTCACTCTAGACCAAACGTGCTCGTTTCCTCCACAGCAGTGAGCACCTTCTCATACAGCATGGAGAAGGAGTGGTATGGGGGGAGATCCAAACGGTTAAAGCAGGTATGAGCCCTGTGAAGACACAGATGGAGGATTAACCTGTGATGCAGCTGCATGAGATATTAAGACAGCTCTTATCTTATCTCATCTTATCTTATATAAAAAAGCAGTAAAGAATTTACTTTATGTAGTAGAATAAAAAGTGTACTATTAAAAATGTATTATTTTTCACAAGTAAGTAATAGCTGGCATTACAAAAAAAAAATAACTTTCAGAAATATGGACCAATTAATATTAAATCACATTACAAGAGACGTTCAAGTCAAACTGGCCAAACTGACATTGTATGACATTGTATCTGAATACATATACAGTAATGCAATATGCGTATGTCTGTGTGCCCTGCGATGGACTGGCACCCTGTCCAGGTTGTACCCTGCCTTGTGCCCTAAGCCTCCTGGGATAGGCTCCAGGTTCCCCACGACCCTGAATAGAGGATAAAGCGGTATAGAAAATGAATGAATGAATGAATAATGCAATATGGAGTTGGTCCCCCTTTTCCACTTTTCTTGGAAGGAGTGTTTCTATGTGAATTTGTGTCCAATCATTCTGTAGAGCGTTTATGAGCTCAGGCACTGATGTTGGACAAGAAGTCCCGGCTCGCAATCTCCGTTCCAGTTCATCAAAAGGTGCTCGATGGGGTTGAGGTCAGGGCTCTGTGTTAGGGCCAGTCGAGTTCTTCCACACTGAACTCATGAAACAAGGACTTTACAGTCCTTGCATTGTGCACTGGGGCGGAGTCATGTTGGAATAGAAAAGGGCCTTCAACAAACTGTCACCAAGTTAATAAAAAGGCACAGCATTTTCCAAGATGACTTGGTATGCTAAAGCATTAAGATGTTTATTAATATATTAATATTGTGTGTCCTGTTCCCACAGACAGATGCGTCTCTTCCAGAGGTTGGTGACAAATTATCTGTCGATTCCACAGGATCAGGCGTTCCAGTTTCTGAATGTTCACGGGAACGACTGCAGCGGCCACCTCGGACAGGATCGTCATTCACATGCGTACAGGCTTTTTAAAAACCATTCAAAAGCGTCTCATCTCCATACTATGCTTGAAATATTCTGTAAATGTCAATCACTTTTAACGCCTTCACTCATGAGAAGTTTCATGATAAATCCCAGTTCGACTTGAACAGCTCAAATTATGGCTCATATAATGATAAATATTATCATACCATCCATTTTATTTTCTACTCATCAACATCAGGGGTGTAACAATACAATCCGGTCACAATTCAATTTCATTTATGATACTGCATTCATAACTGAATTAAATTTAAATCTAAATAATTATTAAAAAGACTGTGCTCCAATAAATATAATATAGTGTAGAATAAAATAACACACCATGTTATATTCCAAACCGCTGTTCATTACAGTCTCTTTGCTTCAGTTGGGATTTTAGTGAGAGCTGCCATTACTTTGAAATGAGCTTAAAAAGTAATAACACTAATCCCTAGACTGCTAGACATACTGTACCTTGGAAGGGAAGTAACTTTGCCCCATTTTTCGACGCAGAAGCGTCGCGGCCCGTTGCTCCCCCGGAGAGAGGCGAACCCTTCATAGGGAACACTCGAGGTGCCTGTAACAAACTGCACCACAAAAACCAGAGTCAGACAGAACATGTCACGGCCCCAAAGTGACAGCAGAGAAAAAAATGTATGTAAAACATGTGTGGTTGAGTTTAGTAAGAACAGCAGATCTGGTTTGGTGTACCTGAAGAAGTCTGAGTCTCTGCTCGTTGTTAAAACGCTCCACCGCTGCCCAGAACCATCGGATCACGATGTGACCATCGTGATAACCTTCAGAGAAAGATCCATTCATATTTTTAGAAAATGCCAAAGTAAAATGATCTAATCAACAGTTCACTTGCCAAGTCATTCCTACCTCCTCGATACTCTGTGTTGTTCCTCCAGTCAGCCAGGTCGATTTCTGCAGTCCCAGCAATGACGAGCTCCAACTCGCGGGCATCAAACACAGAGACCAGCCGCACATCCACAACCTGCAGCACCACCAGTGAGGGATTACATCTTAAAAGTTTAAGAAGCAAGTTTGCTGAAAAGTTACCAGGGGCCTGGAGCTTATCCCGGGAAACCTTATGGCACAAGGCAGTGGCCTCCCGGGATGTGGTGCCAACCCAATGCAGGGCACAAGCACATTCACACCCAATCCTACACCATAGGCAATTAAGAAAGGACAGACAAACAGTGTCTACGGCATAGACAAACTGTCGACTGTTGGAGGAAACTGGAGTACCCAGAGGAAATCACTACACACAGGAGAAGGTACATGCAAAATCTCCCATAACAACCAGGTAAATTGTCATAAATATAAAATGGAAAAATATCACAGCATTTCATGCAATAACGTTTTTCAATTTCATGTGGTGTCATTGACATCACCAATGATGGTGTCATACTCAAAGATAATGATTCCGTACCTCATAGAAGCCTCGCACCAGGCTCTCGGTCTGCTGAGCCACACCCCTCTCGATGCGCCACTTCACCATGCGCTCGATGTACTCCTTTTTGTTTTTCTCACACACTGGGACACCAGCTCCTCCAGGCTTCAGCTCCCGCTCTGTAATCTATTATATTGGAGAACAGTGAAAACTCTACTCCATTACTCACACAGTAAAATCTCCAGCATTTATTTAACCCCTTCAGAGTCCAGCTGGACCTGTGCACGGTGTTAAATCAACACTGGGGATTTTGCTGTGCTTATGCTATATGAACAGTTTCCTGATTAAACACAAAAATACATGACGCATAACACACCTGCAAAAACTACTGGAGGTGCTTCAGGTTTTTTGGACAAGGGTTAATCAATGAGCTAAAGTTAATAAAGAAGTTGTTTATTGTAATACAAACATTATCTTCTATCAAATTGTAAAAGGGGAAATCTGCAATTTGTAGGAGAAAACATTAAAAGCATAATTGGCATTTTGTGGTTAGGATGAGAATAAACCCACTATAACCCCACACTAATAGATGTTTTGTCCTGAATATGATTGATGAGCCTTAACATTACTGTTGAAGGTATTAGAGCTCTAACATTTTTCAACGCATAAAGATATTTAGTCTCTACTTTTAATTTCACATTATCGTAAATGTCTTTTGCCACATCAACTAGGGTGTCTATTTTATAACATCAGAGAAACAGTTATTGAAATACAAATTTAATTGACTATACAGTGGTACCCAGGCATATGAATGCCACTTCACAAATTTTTGCCTTAAGAAAAATCGGCATATTTTCAGCATACGAGCGAACGAACCGAGCCGAACTGAACGGCAGTTGTGCGCACATCTGGGAGCATTTCTATATTTTTTCTCTGGGTTTCTGCATTTTGTACAAGATTTAGTTTAGCACCATGGGTGTCATGAATGTTAGCAAGGACATTAGGTAGTAGTTTGGTTTTTAAGCAGCCGGTGCCAACTCTGGAACTCGCCTCTGGAACAGACTAAATTTGGCTGAGGTGTCGCTGTATTAGAATTCCAATGAGTAAAAGGTTTACATGCCCGGATGGCTGTCTTTTTAAATAGTCTGAAAGATTTCAAAATTATAATAATGAAATGATATTTAAAAGCCAGAGCCTTTCACTGCATTTCACACCGTGGGAAAATCCAAGCAACTAAAGCCAAGACCTCAGGAAAAAAAAACTTGTGAACCTCTACAAGTCCAGTTCAGCTGAACCCTAAAAGGGCAACAAAGAAGTCCACATCGCTATGACCTGAAAGGCTGTCATGTAACAAAAGGCCCTACTCCAAGACCAGGATAAAGTGACGTGTGCGGCCTTTTGGGGACGTCTCCTTAGATACAGTGACTTCCCTACGGGTGCCAGAAGGGGGAGCAGCAACCACGATGAGGCTGAAGCTGAACAAGGAGGGGGGAGCCATGATCTCAGCCAAGCAATGTGATGTAACTTACTGTACTTGGTAGATCAGAGAGGTGGAGACATGTCCTAAATGAGGGAATTACCGATCTGAGTGGGAGCCCTCGGCCCCAAAATGCATCTTGTGTAAAGCCAAATCAGCATGGTGTGGATTATCTTCAGCTGCCGCTGCTGTTTAAAGTAAAACATGTTCAATGCCAAAGTCATTCTCCGTAAGGCTGCTGCATCCATGATAAGGCTGTGTAATGTTACACAAATCCAGGGAAGTGGATGCAAGCTTTACTAAATCAACAACTAAGACCTAACAACCAATAGGCAGGAAAAAGAACCAATAATTAGCTAAACAAACTATAATCAAGATGCCAGGGGGGAAAAAAATCATAACATGGATACAGATTTCTAGGGGAAACAAATACCAAGAAATTAAGGAGAGAAAAAAGAACTCAAGGAAACAGAAGCAAAAAAAATTTAACATTTGAGTGAACACGGTCCCAATTGTAAAGCATCACCTTATAGGGCAGAAACCGGTACAGGTCAGAAAAAATCATGAGGAAGGAGGATTAGCCAGAAAGTTAAAACTGGGGTCTTCCAGGAGAATATCCTGGCACTTCATTTGTAACTTTCTGTACTGTATGATATAAAGTATGTGACAAATAAAGGCTTTGTCTTAAGCTTTTTCCCCTTGTAAAAGCACATTTAAACTGTCTCAGGCACCCCATTATTGTTATTTTCAAAGCGCAAAAAAATTCCCTGTCTGGGAATAGCTCGATATTACTTTTCTAAGGAATCTGATGGATGGTTATCCCAAAATTCCTGTTTTTCCTATTTGGAACTGGACCTGGGTCTCTTAGGTTCAATGGAATAGAAAAAAAAATTACCAAAAGAAAACACTGTTTTTGAGTTATGGGGATCCGTTTGGTACCCCTGCAGAACCATTCTGCTCCTCTGACTCCTAACTAACTCAATGTTGGTCCGATTGGAAAACGAGACTTGGCATGTCGAAGGGCTTGAAAAAAATCTTGTGTTTGGTAAAAGTCATGTAGACTAAAAATAATTCACCCCTTAAAATGACTCCACGGACTATAATAGGGTTTGTAAAGTGTGCATACTGGGAAAAAACAGTACTTTTGGACCTTATTGCATAAACCATCGTTTTGTGCTCAATTCTTTAAATGCACAAGATTAAAGCCCCTACTGTTAAACAATCCACAAACCAACCACCTACGATTTTTCCGATATAAATAAAAGTATAACAGGATGTCTACAGGCAGTATACAGACTCTTATCTTCCTAATCACATGGGCTAGAAATAAGCAGTGTCAGCATTTTGCTCAGTAAAAGCATTGCAACCTCGTGGCCCTGCTTCACAATTTCTCCATGAATTTTAAATATCTAGTTTTGACATGCTCTCTTATGGGAATTAGGTTTATGCTTTAGAGAACTGACGTGTCAGAAAAACATGAAACACAGATTTTATTTTTGCACAGGTATTATATGGAGAAATAAAGGGAGTTTTCATAACTGTATTCTGACGCGATCAAAAGTCCTGCTTTGATTTGAACATCCTCATTTTATGTAAATTGTAGCAGGTTTCACTTTTGTTAGCTAATCTAGATGGTGGCTGATAAACACTGCTGAAACGTAAAAGCCACGAGCACACAGCTGACCTGTCCAAACACCTCCTCGTTCACAGTGAAGGTGAGATCCAGCATGTTCTCAATGTCGTTATCTTTCATCCACTGCAGGCTCTGATGAAACTCCTCATCCAGAAACTCCAAATCACTCAAATCACATGGACTAAAAAAAATAAATAAAGGTCAACTGCACTTACACACAGTAGATATATAGAGACAGAGATGAGTTGTGGTCGGCTCAAAGACTTAACAGCAACGCTCTCAGATAGAATGAGGATTTAAACGTATAAAATCTCAAATATATATTATTTCTATAGTCACAGCTTACATAGAGAATTGTATGCAGAACACTTTGACATAATCTATGACTGACTATAAGTAAAAAAGGTAACTTTATAATTACTGATATTATTATTGTTATTTTTCAGATAATACAATCAGATGTAAAGCTGTAACTTTCATTTATATCATATAATAATTCAATGGGATCAACAACAAACCCTTTTGTGTTGCTCAGTAATAATTTGCCCTGTGCTTGAGGCATTGGACTACAGACTATCAGAAGGTCCCAGGTTCAAACCCCACCACCACCGATTTGCCACTGTTGAGCCCTTGAGCAAGGCCCTTAAATTTCTCTGATGTATAACAAGAACAAAATGTAAGTTGCTCTGGATAAGGCTGTCTGCCAAATGCTGTAAATGTAATTACTGCTCATCTGTCTTTTATAATTTAGTTAGTAAATTAGATTTATTATTCCATTATTAAGTTATAAATTATTATGCATGCTATCCTCCATATAAGACTTTTGTCACTGGTAGTGTTGACACGATATAAGAAACAAGAGACCAGAGAAAATAAAAACATCGGACAAGTACTGAACTGAATATTTAGAGCTGAAGCAGAAACACATATCTCAGTAGAAAGACTCACTCACATTCGCAGCAGTCCTTTATAGAATGGCCGGGTGAAGAAGGCATCCAGGAGGTACTGATGAATCAGAGCGAGGCCCAAAATTCGCCCACTGAACCGGAACCTGAGTAACAAGTGTTTCTTTGATGAGCTGGTTGTAACATTAGTTAAAACAGCACTTATACTTGTGACAAAACGACTTTTAACTATCAGCCGGCATGTGGAAATCGAGAATTGATGGATTACCTGCTGGAAGACATCTTTTATCTCTACAGTTGGACTGACTACTTTTTTTGCTACTCGCGGCCGACTAATATTACTGGACGTTTGTCTGCCTCTTGTCTTTATCTGCCTTGTTCCATTCCATAGATGATAGCCATCGACTGTCAGCCAAAAACAAGCGAGTGACAGGCGTCATATTGAGTCCGATTACCGAATAAAATGGTGTGCAAGGTCACGTGACCACAAGCTACGGTACTGTGCATTATTATTTGTAAATAAGCGTGTATTGAGCAATGCCTCCCAAACATAAAAGAGTAGATCACATGATTGATGACACGGTGAATTTCTATAAAAGAACTGAGAGTGAATGTTGATTTTTCATAGCGGTTTTCAAAATGTCACCCAAAAATAGGGGCAAAAAATGGCAAAAATCGAGAGCTAATCTCTACCGGTCAGCTGTTAATGGTCGTCAACCGTCATTATCTCTGGCTTGTTCAAACGTCAATCGTTAAAATCGCATGATCATTTCTATTGACTTTTTTTTGTGTGTGTTATCTGCTGACTCACCATTCGTGGTGGTTGTCCACGAATGCCGACATCGGGCTGATCTGCACAGTGTAGGTGTCATTGGCTGAGTATTCGAAGAGTCCGTAATATGGGTTAAAGAGCTCGCGGGACACCAAGAAGAAGAACTCCCTCGACGGGCCACTGTAGTCCAACCTGAGTGCGAAAGAAAAGATGTACAAAGTGAGTAATTTTCATAAATTTGCTTCAAATTCAAGCAGTTCAATCCATAAATAAATAAATATCCTTAACCTGTCACTGAGGTGAAGTTGTCATTATCTCTTGTATCTATTGTCATTATTCATTTTATTATGGAGACATTATTATTATTATAATATCCAATAACCAGACGCCCGAGTAGGCATCTCTGACTCTAAGTCATTAAGTTGTTAAAAGGCTGTAAAACTTTTATTTCCTTTGTTTTCTACACTAGAGAAATTAAAATTATTGTATGCCTCTTGTTTCGCATCTGGAAAAATAGGGCACTGACTATCTACTACATCACCTAAAGCAAGTACAATATAAGCACATTATGGTAAAATCTAACTAACCAGCCCACTCTGGGCAAAAACCTTTATCTAATCTTGCACATTTTTTTGCAGAAAATCTGAGATGAGCCCAATATTAATAATCCATACCTGAAACTGGAGTACAATCCAAACCATTGAAATGTAATCCTCTGGTTGACTCACCCTTCCTCTCCTACGAAGCTGACGTACAGTTTGCTTCTCTGCAGGTCCTTCCGTGAGTAGCACATGATCTGGTTAAAGGCATCTTCCAGTAGATGATCTCTACGGATGATCAGTCTGCGAATGAGACGGTGAAGGAAGCCGGATGTTAGGAATCAGTGAATAATGTTTCACTCTTAGGACCCATTCAGGGCATTGTTCTGCACTCAATCCACTCATTCCAGAATTACTTGGGACTTAGTCTATCACACTTAAGTATTAATGGTTCTGCTGGTTCCATATTATAGTGCATTTAATATTCTTGTGTCATACTTGATACATGGAACTGAACCACAGGTGAAAACCACAACCAGTTAACATCATCAGTTATGGTACTGTAGGTACATTCTGGCATATGATTGAGTCATCAGGGAAGAAAATCTCCATAGATGTGATAATCTGGTCAGTCAGTACATTCAGGTCGTCAGCTGACTTCATTTTATTGTCACATACCGTAGCTGAGTCTATACCTGAGCGACTGATCAACCCCAGATCATAACACTGTCTCCAGGGGCTTGTACAGTGGACACTATGTATGATGGGAGCATCACTTCATGCGTTTCCCTTCTTACCCCGACACGCCCATCACTCTGGAATAGGGTCAGTCTGGACTCATCATACCATTTTCTCACATGGACTTGATTCACATCTTTGTTTTTGCCAGACAGGGTATGTATATATATAAAATCAAGGTATACAAAGAAAATTCAAACTTACTTCACTTTCCCCGGGCCCGGCCCATAACCCTTTGTCTCCAGTTTGCGGTAGAAGTTTCTTAGTTTAGCCTCAAAGTCGCGTTTGTAAGGAGCAGGGGCGCGAGCGTTCGCACGAGGGGTCCCTTTATGTGAGTGTGCGAGAGAAAAAGGTGAAAGATAGAGAAGTTCGAGAATGGAATTAAAGTCATAGATTAAAAATACATTTTCACAATGTTAACATTTTGTCATTGCATTATATGATGAAATGTAGCGTATATAATAATAATAATAATAATAATAATACATTAATTTCTACAGCACTTTGTAGAATGTGTAGCCACATTTACTACAAACAATACAGTATGTATTAAATTTTATAGTTAAATGAATAAAAAAAAAGTAGTTTTAGCTTAAAATATGCAAATCATCATCTGACACCGATACCACTGAGGGAAAGGAATAGAGGAGGGAGACTGGGTCACATGACCTCTCACCAGGGGAGCTTTGTGGGGACGCGTGACTGTAACTGGGGTGCAGTAAGGCGTGGGGCGGCACATACGACATCACTTCCTCTTCAAACAGACTGCAAGGAGAGATGGGGTTTGTAATGTACAAACAAGTCTGATATACACACACCACACACACACACACACACACACACACACACACACACAGTTACAGACCTGAGCAGCATCACCAGGTCTGCATCGCTAGAGAGCCGAGCCAATCCAGGCGCACCTTCGTTACGAATAAACTGGACCTTCTCTCTGCAGACACAAAGCTTTCAGTCAGTCTGCACTCCTCTCTTTATTCAGTGTCTTATTGCAGATATTTTTCCCCCCACAGAAAATAATGAAATCATTTTATCATCATGTTATTGCAGAAAATGTAATGATAATTATGATAATTCTTTGTTGTGAAGCGTGGCTGATAAAGGAACCTGATAAACTGTACCTGAGGGAATGGTTTCTCACAAGCTCTGGTTGTCGCTCCTGAAGGATCTCGAAGATGTTTGGTTGTCGCAGGAACGCCACAATTTTCTCGTTGTAAGCTGCAGAAAAACAGTATATACTCAGAATTCACGAGACGCTCAGCCGCGGGGATTAAAAATGCCTCGGGGTCAGTGCGCACCTTTACTGTTCTCTCTTCTCACCATACCTATGGTGCTTGTTCACTGTACAGAATCACAGTCACTGATCATTAGTTTGTGTTATAATGAACTGAGAGATTATTATTTACTAGCCATAAAGTGAAGCAATGCGCTTTTTGTAACAAGTCTGTGTGTTCTCTTGTGAAGCCAGTGGTTGAGATGTGAAGCAGGCACTCTGATCATGGCTTGGTGCATTTGTTAATAATGGTTTATATCCCGATCCTACACTGATAATAATATTCATAGATCAATGTACAAGGCATTCAATTTAAACCGGGACTTAAAGGGTCTACGTGCCATCAGACACATCAGGCGCCGGAAACACCCAACCGTGGAGATACATCTGTCTGTTCTGTGGTAGTTACTTATGGAGCTGGGTTGCCAGTTGAACGCTAGATCGTATCTGAGTATCCAACAGTGGCAGCTTACCAGCATCGGCGCTCAAAACGGAGATGATCGGCGGTCCAATACCTTAACCACCAAGTCACCCCTGCCGCCTGTAGAGTTCTGACCAAGCCATTTCCTCATATTTCGGCCATTAAAGGAGTTCCTGGGAGGCCAGCGTGAAGCCGGCAGTCTGATCATGGCTCCAGGATACTGAGAAAACCTTCTACCTTAATGGTATCTGAGCGCTAGTGAAACTCTGGGATGAGTGCATTAGTGTAGCAGAGGATTATACGAGGAGTTTTTACTCTCATAACTGTGTTCTCTTATTCTGCACAATCAACAGTCCCAGTTTGAACTGAACACCCCTCAAATCCATTGATTAATAACTTAGTTTTTTCATTGCATAACGTGGTATATACATTACATATACTTTTCTTTTGGAGTTTTTTCCTTCCAGCTTTCAGCAAGCGTTAGTGGGCTAGGGGTTCATGGTAAAGCTGTAGTCATGGCAACCCTTGTCAAATGCAGAACAAGGTCAAGAACAGAAGTGTCTGACATGAAGTCGCAGTGAAAGCAAGACTGAGTGAAAATGAAGACTGAAATCCTGTTCAGGGCCAAGCTTCACTTTAACTCCTTCCTTCATTTATGGATTGTAACAATAATCAAGTTACATGCTGTAGAAGAAGGAATTACTTCTTGTTAAATTTTGTACATGATAACACATCCCTCACTTATTTTGTGAAAGCAAAACCTAAGTCCAACAACAAACCTCTGAAGACATATTCAATTCAAGACAGTGAATTTCAAATCCTACTTCATTAAAGCCCTGAGTGAGGTTTTCCATTCCACTTACCCATAGGTACGAGGTCATGGTACTGGTTACGACTGGAGCCGGCGAAAGTGCTGGAGGGCCGGGGTTGCATGGGCGGGCTCGGGGAGCGAGAGTCTTCAGCCACCTGAAGCAGAGAGATAAATAACTACTGTATGTAAATTTTTCAACTAAGAACAAAAGAGACCTAATACAACATAGGGACAATACCTGAACCTCTCCAGCGCTGTGGCTCCTCTGGCGGCTCAGATGCTGTCGATGGGCCAGGAGGCCGCTGGAGCGCGAGCTCTGCAGGGGTAACCGCGGGTCAATGAACGTCGTCGCACGACAGTTGTGATCCACAAAGAAGAGCTGGTGAGAGAGAACGCACAGGAATCACTTCTGTTTACAACATCCGACTGACATTGAGAACCTCATACAGAGAATACTGCACCAGGAGAAACAAACATGACAAGATGTTAAAGTGATTGTATTTGATTTTTTCTTAAATCACAGCAACTTGTCGAAGATTATAATGTTTTATGTATTAATGAACAGGATATCCCGTGTTTAAGCATCTACAGTTAAATTTCAACAAGTCAGCTCCTGTTATCGTGTTATAAAAAGTCATTCCAGTTTCTTTGTCTAGTTACAAAAAGAGCCCAAAACCCTGACCTGAAGACCTTTCGGTGGCAGACGCATTCTGACTGTTACAGCACTGACACTGGATTAAACGTCTCCTCATAGAAAGTTCAATCAGTATATACTGTACTGTACATTTACACAAATGTGTTTTAGACTTATGTGTGAAGGTCTGCCATACATCTTCACAGTGTTTCACAGACATTTTAATGTTATTTATTGCTAAAAATGTTATAAACATTATAGATGATGTTATAAACGTTCTAACCCGTAATTAATCCCTCCAAACAAATTAAAAAGGCTAATAAACTTAAATAGAATGTCAGGAGAAATATGATAAACTATAGTTCTTATTCCTCCCATGACATCCATTCTCTCTAAATCAGATATAATGATATACTTTATGCTGGTCTACCCATATGTTTGCACTTAGGTTATAATTAGCCATTTTGCTAAGCTGCTGCACAATTAAACCCGTTAGTACATGCTCATGATGCTCTCCTTTATTATTTATTACGGTGCAGTGGATCACAAAACTCATGGTCCAGATCGGACCTCACTGAGTAAAACCTCTGTCTGATGAAGGTAAAGGCGTTCGGATCAATCAAAACGATTTCGGATCAACATGACTGACACAACTGTGCCTCTTCAACCTGTAAGTGCAGTATATGTGTGTGTAGGTCTTGATTGAGCAGGAACATTAGTGTTGGGGCACCAGGACATGGGGTGGACGGAGGGGGGTCAGGAGAATTAAAGCAGTGCTGTGCCAGAAAATTCCCTCTTTACATCACATCTCCCATCCTGACAAATGCCATGTGCTTGTATTTTTTTTTTTTTTTTACTATTGTAGAAGGAGTTTGTAGAAATAGTTAAAAGGTTAAATCTAAAAATAATCTGCTGATCTTTCAGTGATATTATTATTATTATTATTATTATTATTATTATTTGAGGTTGAAGTCCACGTCCATGTCTGTGTGTCTTTCTGTACAGCAGAA
>JAQQZS010000035.1:2704950-2718046 GCA_030068045.1 Platyallabes tihoni | reverse complement strand
TGAATGCATGAACTAGCTTTTCTGCATCAGATACAGACAAGATGCTCCTAAGTTTTGCAATATTTCTAAGATGGAAAAAGGCTGATGGAAAAAGGCTGTAATTACATGGACATCTGATACTCCTCAAATGCTTATATACGAATAGCGCTATATAATTAGATTATTTAAGTATAATTGAAAACAAAGTGTTTTGATTTGTTACCTGGATCTGTAGAAGTGTCTGTAGCAAAAGTCTCCGAATCCACAGACCCGCCCTCCCCTGAATGTAGTAGCTCCTCCTCCTCGTCCTCCTCCTGCGATACGCCCGCCGTCGCCTCCAGACTCCACCTTCTGGACATCGTATCCTCCTCAACATCCTCTTCATCCTCGTTGGCCAATAACTCTGGAGGAGGTGTGTGTAGTTCGAACTCATCGCATGGAGGAGGTTCACCTCCAGCATCAGTGACTTCATAGGTTGTGGGCGGGTCATCGGAGAGATGCCCTCCCCCGGGATCTATAGCCGTCTCCGCCCCTTGTTCTGCTTCCTTGTACATGTAATTACAGAGAAAGCTGAAGACTGTTCGTTCTTCTACTGTACACCAACAATGGGTACACCATATAATCAAGCTTTTATAAGGGAGTGTGAAATACTCTTAATGTTTTCCCCAGGTTATTTAGACCAATAAAGGGTGCAAATAAATGTGCAAATGTTCAGTAGCGTTTAAAAGACTGAACTCTAGAAAGAACTCAGAGTGTTTTGTTATTTAGTGTTTTGGTCTTGATTTTATTTGTGAGAAAAAACTTACCTGAGCAGCGGATATAGGCATGGGACCACAGTCCGATGCCATGGAGGAGATATCCACCTCTGTGGCCAACTCCTCACTGGGCCCCAGTCCTTCCTCTTCTTCTTCTTCTCCCTCTCCTTCACCCTGTCTCTCCATCAGACTTGCTGTCTCTACCTGCGGAGCCACAGAACTAGGCAGAACCTCGGGCTCCAGAGCCACTTCAGTGCCTAAACTCAAAGTCTCCACCTCTGACTCCAGCCCAACTTCTTCTAGCGGCTCCTCCAGTTCCTCAAGTTGTTCAGGAGATCTGTGAAGCATTACTGGACATCTAGTGAGGCCATTCAGAGTAGGCGTTATGGGATCGATTCCTGCAGACCTCTCCTCATCCTCATCAGAGTCGATGTGGAGCATATCGCTGAGGCGGGTATGGGTGGGGAAGCTGGAGCTCAGTTTTGGAGATGCGGCGCCCATCGGGCGCTCACCGGGTCCTTTGGGGGCCTCGATGGCATCGAGCTGGTCGCTAAACGTTCTCTGGAGTATGCTAAGTGATGGGAGAGCTTCTTCATCCAAAGCACTAGGGCAAATCTCGGTATCGGGTGATAGAGGACCACCTGAATCATCGCTGCGACGAAAACTCTGTGAGCGGGCGGGGTAGAGAACGCCAGAAGGGGGAGGAAGGGCATGAGGCAAATCTTCATCATCTGAAGGGGTACCAGGGGGTCCGTTAAAGGCTGCTGCCCCAAGTATTGACTCAGGGGTGACATCTGGGGTATAAAAATATGCAAAGTTATTAAAAAAGTTTATATAACTATCCATTACTACAGTATGTAAGTAACTTTGATACGTGATCTGAATGGAAAAGCGGCACTGGAAATATCAACCTACGCAGCAGAATCCGATTCAAGTATCCACTCAATTGGAAGCAAATACAGTATGTGTGTATGAGTGTGTGTATACGTATGTGTAAGCATGTGTAATCTCACCGTCCTGGTTAGTCGAGGTGATATCTACTTTAAACTGCAGCTGACCGCTCACGTTATCAGTAGGTAAGCGGCGGCAGAGAGAGAAGCTCAGGGATTGGTTCCTGTGAGAAATCCATTTACAGATTAAAACTATTTTTATGACACTTTCCTGCTTAAACATGCTGCATCATGTAAAAAATAAATTAGCAGGGGAAGAGCTGCACTGACCCTGATGCATGTCTTTCCAGCAGCCTCTGAACAGGAATGTTTAGCTGACCCAGAAAGCGCTTAATGATCGGACGACTTTTAGCAAACTTGTCCTTAACCTCGATCACCAGGACATCAGTTATCAGAGCCACAAAAGTGTGTCTCTAAAGGAAACACAGGATCAAACAAAGAGTGAGACATAACAGGAAAGCAGACATAACAGGAAAACAAAATAGAATGAATTAAAAAATTGTCTGTTTTTGGTGAGATGAGTGAAAGTATGCCTAGGTTATGGTAATAAAGGTCATCGTTCGACACATCATGCAATATTTGCACACTCCCCGAACATTTCTATTCAAATTCTATTTCAATTTCCACAACCAAACAAAGTTTTCTATACATTTGTATATGTATTTTCTATATTTGTACGGCTAAGTTTTTTATGTTTTATATTTTATATTTTGTTTTTATCTTCTCTAACTATATTTTCAATAGCTAAAGTTTTTCTATATTTTATTTCTTATTTTATTCCATAAATTATTTCTTATTGATAATCTTTTTTTAATGTCACTGGCGGTCGTATAAGCATTTCACTGCATATCGTACTGTGTATGACTGTGTATGTGACAAATAAAATTTTAATTTGAAGTACAGTACAATTTTGTCTATTTATTTCTAAGCTAAATTATAGTGGTTAGTGGTTAAGACTGTCGCCTCGCAACTCCAGGGCCTGGGTTCGATTCCCGCCTCGGATATGCGTGCATAGAGTTTGGATGTTCTCCCCGTGCTTAGTGGGTTTCCTCCGGTTTCCTCCCACAGTTTAAAAACATGCAGATTAGGCAAACTGCCGTTCTAAGTATTTAGTCTCATCTACACTCACCGGCCACTACATTAGGTACATATTGCTAGTAATGGGATGTTGTGGACGATATTAACATGACAGCATCACGCAGGTGCTGCGATTTTACTGTGTAGGCAGTGTTAATTGTTTAAAACCTCACATTTCATATACATTCAGTAATTATGCTCCAATATTATAATAATTACTCTTTAATAAAAGAAAAATAATATGTTTGTGTATGTGTGTATGTGTGCCCGACCTCTCCATGCCACACAGGGTTTGTAGTATTGGTCGTAATCCCAGATCGTCTTTCTTGGCCATGGTGGGAGAAGGTAGGTAACCCATTCCTTTTCCCTGGGTGAATGCTCATCTTTAGGTAGGGGTCAGGATTAAAAAACATGCCTTTCTTTAATCCCAGAGCTCGGACATCTACAACGATTCAGATCACAGCACAGTCAAAAAACGATGTTGAGTAACATACACCAAAATCTTATCTAATACACATTTCACTTTTTATATATTTCTATGTTTTTATAGATATATTCTAACACTGAAATATATTTTTTTAATGCTTTTACAGAAATCTTGAAATCTGAGACTGACTCAATATAAAAAAGATAAAACAATTCTAAGTAATAAACCATAATAAATAATATTTCAATAACAACATAATATTAATATAGGATGGGCATACAGTATATTACAAAGTAAAGTGATGTGGCATAATATAACAGTTCCATGTTATAACATTTCTAATACACAGTATCTTTTAATAAATATAATGCATAATTTGTTTATTATTTTTTTATAACACAGACACACACACACACTGTCCCGGACCCGGCTGACCTGACAGAGTGAAGCTGAGCAGTTTTCGGCTCGTGTCTGCACTCAGCTGTCCTTCGCCTTGGCTATCAGCCTAGACAACACACCGAAATCAATATGTGAAACTTTCTAATGCTGCTTTCGTCTCTCACTCTTTCTTTTCCTTTTACACACACACATGCATGCTCTGACTACATACTGTAACACACACATTCTATTAATTATTTCATTGTGTATCACAGAAAGTTGTACATCTGGTTGTTGAAGATGAAAAAATACAGTAATTTGCTTCTTATATGTCTATATATAAAGATATAAATGTGAAAACAAGCCTGAAATTGTAAATAGCAGATACACAGGATGAAGTGTAATGCTTGTCTTGAGTTCAAACATTTAACATGAATGCATAAATATAAATGAATGTATAACTATTAATTCCTTTTAAACACAGATTCTATAATCATTAACGCTAAAAAGGACAGACCGAATATCGAGGATTCTTGACAGTGATGCATGGCGTGGTGGCTCTCAAGGCTCCGGTCAAACCATGATAGTATTTGAAGCAGATTCTGGTCTCAGCTAGAAGTCAAAACATAAGTCATATATTTCTTAAACGACAGTCCAAAAAATGCCTTTAAAAGTAAAATGTAGCCATACTGACCCTCCAGGAAGTACGGGCCAGGCTCCAGCCTCCAGACAATCTGACCACATTGTGTGCCGTTCACACCACGATTCTTGCAGTCCCAAACGTTCGATGGACAGGTCTCATCTAACAGGAAAATTATTCATTATAAGTGTCCACATGCTGGTGTACATGTTGTCTTTTATAATTCATGGAAAGACTAATGACAATAATTTCAAAACTTGTTGATACGTATATGATAGTCAGGAATACATTGATAAACCATTAATATTAAAACCATTTATATTTTTGGGTTCCCCTTGTTCCCCAGGGCAGAACTGGCCAATTAGGGATGTGCTGTGGTGTCAGTGACCAGGATGTTGGCGGCAGATGTTTTTGGATGCTGTGGGTTGCAGGATGGGGCCTCCATGGAATAGACTTCTTTGGTCCAGAACATCCCATTGGAGTTCAATCAGATTGGGATCTGTGGAGTTTGGAGGCCAAGTCAGTCGTCTTGAGCTCTCTATCTGCTGGGTCCCATGTGTGGCAAGCTGTGGTGAAAGGGTGTTCTGGTGCCTTTATCTGCGTTGACTTTTTATAGCAAGTTAAGCTGCCTTGACCTTTCTGGGATTGGACTGGACGGGCTGGCTTGGCGCAAACATCCAGAACAGTTGTCTGAATTTTGAGAAATACACTTTAGAATCGCAAAAAGTCTGTTTAACTGACTGAGTAGAACAAACAAACCCATGTTAATTAATAAACTGAAAATGTTTTAGTAATGTAAAGGAAATCGATCCTAGTATACAGCCTTGAGGTGTTTTCAGCAACTGAGTGTTATCTAAAGTGCTCAGGTTCCAAGCAATTACTAAGACAGTTTTTTAAATCACATGATAAGTGATTATAAAAATCATTGATTGTTTTTTATATGATAAGTTCGAGTCTTAGTGAGAAAATAAATTGATACAAGCCAAAGAATATGTTGAAATGCAGTAATGTTCCTCAAAGAGCAAAAATATCAGGAGCGGACAGCGCTGTCCTCCGAGTGTGTTACGCCGCCCCTAACGGTGCGTGAGCGAGCAGTTCGAAAAAGATGCGGCCGGCTGGCGTAACGTGGTTTGGAGGAAACACGTGATAGTCTTCAGCCCTCCCGGCTGAATGGTAGTAGTAGCCTTAATGTGGGGGCCCCCTAGTGACGGGGAGGAATTGGACACGACTAAATTAGGGAGAAAATCGGGAAGAAATCCAAAAAATATATATATATATATAAATTACAAATATATATATTTGATTTGCAACATTAACAACTTTTTCCATTTACAGTAACATTATTTAGTGATAATTATAATTTCCTCTAATGGCTATCATGTAGTGCTAATAGAATACTAGTTACCTAGACCTAGCACATGGAATGACAAAAATCACTTAAATTAACAGAAAAACGTGTCATTTTTTTCATTAACACGACTTTATTAAAAGCACCCACAATTAATTAGGAAGGAACAGCCTAATGATGTGGCCATGTGAACGTTGCAGATCGTACAGCTTTTACTAACTAAAGTTGCGGTAGATTTCCATCAACAGAATAATTAATCTAACTGAATAATTGCAAAACTGACCACTAGACTGTACTATAAGGCCAAAATAGCAGTATGATTAAAGAACAGTGTAGTAAAGATTAACTTAACCATACAGTAGTACAGTAAGCACAAGTTAGTAAAAATGCAATGGCAGCATGGACACCAGGGTCATAATGCGAAATCTGCCCTTTAAGGGTCCTCTGTGCTTTGTCACACACCCACACATGCTTACATAAGTCTGGCTTTAATGTCAATGTAAGAGGCAGATCATATTGACGCCATCATTGAATGTCTGCTTAGTTGCGGAAATGTAGAGCACCCTAGGGACGAGCCCCTTGTGAGGGTAATGAAGTTGTGAGGCCTACGGGTCAATAACCTAAGGCAAGGTGCCCAGGTGGTTGTTTTTGCCCGCTCTCTCTGCCCGCTCTCTCTGTTTTGCCCACTCTCCTTTTTTTTCCCCATTATGATAGCGAATGCGATTGTAATATTACTTAAATTAAGAAATGGGAAGGATTGAGTGTGTATGTGTTCAGCATTCAAAGTTTGTCAGATCTAGAGCTTTTATTATTTTGAATCAAGTCCTTCATTCCTCCTCCTCCTCCTGTGAGGAAACGCTAGTTAAATGGCATCAGGAGAATGGTAGTTTTGCCAGCTCAGGGACATTCAGGCTTCCCATGAGTGTGATTGAAAGGCTTGAGTTTCAGCACTGAGGCTCCAGGATTGCAGACCTGATCTATACCCTGATCTGATACTGAATCTCTGAAGTCAAAGGGCAATACTACATAAGGTAAGCATTGTGACCTTAAGCAAGGTTATGCGTCACATTTAATCCATTCTTATCAACCAAGTTTTCAAAGGATTTCAGTCTTAACCAGTTCTGCACGGAACAGTACTATTTCATCAATCTACTTATTTAATGTTGATTCGTTTATAACATGCTTCTTAAAGGTTCTGCAATGTTATGAACCTGAAGAGTAAGTCATAACTTCATTAACTCTCACCTATGTGATAGAGGCCGATCCAGTCGGTAGCATCGACCTCCTCCTTGATGTCCCAGGAGATGACTAGGTTCTGTCCACGTCCGAGAGTGAACTCCAGCGTAGAGGCTGTGAGAGAAGAGCGACTCTGTGAGCTGACCAGGTCCGTGTCACTGTTAGCTCTAGTAAGTCCTGCCGTGCCGGCTGCTGCCGCGTCAGTGCCGCCACGCTCGGCTAGGCTCCGCAGGTTTTCAGGGCTCAGCGTGTGGCGGAGATGTGGGCTTCGTCTTCGCGCACCCTGCTGCTGCTCCCGTGCCACCAGGTGTTCCCGCCCCTGGGGCGCCATATTGGGCGCCTGCTGGGAGCGGGGCCTGGATGGCAGGACCGCTGTGGCGAGAGACGGCCGAATGGTTGCTGGTGGTATGGGGCCGGGGCCGGGAGATGGATGCTAGTTTTTAATATT
Source organism: Platyallabes tihoni (assembly GCA_030068045.1). Taxonomy (NCBI): domain Eukaryota; kingdom Metazoa; phylum Chordata; class Actinopteri; order Siluriformes; family Clariidae; genus Platyallabes; species Platyallabes tihoni. The sequence continues at coordinate 2,710,808 of JAQQZS010000035.1, read as the reverse complement.
TTCAAATAGGATTGTTGGGAGGTTATTTGTCCATGAAGAGACTGCTCTGAGACTGTAATTGTGTTTGGACAGATTCTCAGAAAGAGCTTGGATTAGTTGACAGGGTGGACTTTTGTTAACCAGGTACACGACTCATAAGAAGCAGCCACAACCTGAAGAGAGAGAGAGAGAGAGATGGAGAAAGAGAGATTAGTATTTGTGGCATGCATCACTAAACAACAAGAGCATCGATTTGCTGCAAGGAAGGAATCTCTGAACTGGAAGCCGTCATTAGAAAGGACAGGAGCATTGCCCTCTACAGTCAAGCTACTCAAGTACAATAACATCATTACATCATTCAATACATCATTTCTGTGTGCAAAATCGCCCCACATGCCCATAGTTAATCATCTGTATGTATTTTGCTTTTATTTAACCATGTGTCAGACTTACTGAAGACATTCATACATAGAAGAAGAAGAAGAGAAGAAGAATATTCAATTATTGTCACATGTACTTTTTACAGCACAGCGACATTTTACAACATTGCATATCCCAATTAGGAAACTGGGGTCAGAGCGCAGGGTCAGCCAGGTTACAGCGCCCCTGGAGCAGATAGGGTTAAGACAGTGGCAACTTGGCGATGCTGGGGTTCGAACCCCCGACCTTCCGATCAGTAACCCAGTAACCCACAGCCTTAACCGACTGAGCTACCACTGCCCTAAACAGCATCCACCGGGATTCGAACCGGCAAGCTCAGGATCTCTGGGCGAGCTCTCTAGCCACTGCGCCACTAGGAGACTTAGTATCACCAAATAGTTCATAAGTACATAAGAAACGTGAGAACACAAAGAAAACACAGAACAAATACAGTAACTTGAGCTCTGGAACCAACTCTGGACCCTGGAGCTGAAGAAACACTGCTACCTGCTGTACATGATCTCATGCACGTTAAAGAGGACGGTTAAAGATACTATAGTATAGATGCTTTTCCATATTATATTATACAACAGGCATATTCATATGGTAGAAAGGAAGTTCTGCGGTCAGATGAGACCGAAAACAAACATCTTTTTGACAAAACTGGAAGCGTTTTTCATAGTGGAGCCAAATGCATTGTTAACATCATGGACCTGGATTGATGTTTTAACAACATGGTACTGTAGTAGAGTTCCATATACTGTACTGGACACATCCATGGCTGAAACTTGATCACAAGAATGTTTCGTCCTGATGTGATCTTCCAGCATGAGTGTGTGTAGCTGTTTGGTCTTGCTGTGCCAGTCAGGAGCTCCCAGTGTTACACCAGTGGACTTTACTGCAGCACTCTGCTGCCTGACTCAATGGGTACCTCGGGGAGCTGGCACACAAAATGGCACCAGGGTCTCTCGCCCTCCGTTCCAAAGTGTGTGTGTCGATATGCATAAGCAAGATTAAACACTGACATCATCCTCAAACTCACTTCCACTCAGCTGAAAGTTGCACTACCACACATACTGTGCCGCTTTCATTACTTATCTTTATTAAATATAATAATCATTAACGACGGTAGCAGAGTGAACTCAAGCCAAAGATGTAAAAACTTCAGCTGCACTGCAGTGAACATTTTTTTATTCGTTACAAGTGAAAACAGCAGCATTTTAGCTAATTAGCTGAACACCATGTTCCTGTAGGTTGGCTTTTATTTATTTGCATTCGTGGGCATGTTGTAAATGTCGCCTTTTTGTCAGCTTAAACGGTTAGAAAAGCCACGTCAGTCAGTCGGTGAAACATTTCCACCAGTTTGCTCTTTATCATTTCATGATCTTTCTAAGATAGTGCTTTATTTATTGATTTTATTACTATATTCTTTTTAACAGAGTAGTTTGTAAAGAAAGCAATGCAGAGTGTGTAACAATATTGTCTGGATACTCGAGTTTTCTGTATCAGTAGAAGAAAAGAAGGAAAAGGAAAAGTGGTACAGTATAGTGAAATCACAACTTTACCGCTTGTCACTCAAATCACTCTGCAAAGGTCTTAACTTGATCTACAGTGCTTCATATGTTCCGTGGCGATAATAACAAGTAGTCATGTGAAGCTCCACTATGAGATAAAACACGGGTTGTTAACGGCAGCTGTCCGAGGTGAGGGCGTGTAAAACAGGTCATGCAACAGGGTCATGCAGCAGGACAATGATCTGAAGCACAACAGTAAATCTACAGCAGAATGGCTGAAATACAGTAGAAAAGAATCAAGGTTTTGGAATGGCCGAGTCAAACTGCTGTGGCAGGACCTTAAGAGAGCTGTGCAGAAGTGATTTCCCAAAAACCTCAATGCACTGAAGCAATGCTGTAAAGAAGAATGGATCAAAATTCCTCCAAAACAAAGTGAAAGTCTGATAAAGGCATACAGCAAACTTCAAGTTATTGCAGCTAAAAGTGGATCTACAAATTATTGAATTCATTTTTGTGAAATAAGTAATGGCACAGTGAAAAAAGTTGTTCTTGTCCGTCTGAAGTTGTATTTGCCTACCAGGACCTGTTATGATCAAAGGACTTTTCCCGCATTCAATTAGGTTCAGCTAATTTGAATGCTGAAAATGCTTTGCATGCCGATGCAAATTTCTTGCAAAATTTCAATTCTTAAGGCGAAAATTCATAAAGGAGAGCATTCATTTCCCTGTATGCTTATGTTTAATATATAACTTACTGAATATAATGTTATCTTCATATATTAATCATTCTCCAGTTTCATGAATAGTAACAATAATTCTGTAGGTCATGCTACTTTAATACTTTAGCTCAGTGTTTAATACTTTAGCTTTATGTAAACATAGCTTAAATGCTCCAGATTGTAACAACTAACTAGATATTTATTACCAAAGCCCTGAACAAAAAGCTGTGTGTGCGTGTGTGTGTGTGTGTGTGGGGGGGGGGGGGGTTTGATCTCGCCGCTTGATCTACTTTGGAACGACTTTTAGAAAACAGTACATTATATTGTTTAAATTGTTCAGCCTCCTGCTCTAATAAAAAGAAAAATATTGGAAATAAAAATTTTATTCCTAATTACAACTACAAGACATGTTCATGTAATGTTTGTCCTGTAGAGAGGCACAAATATGCAAATGAGACCTAGAGCAGGTACATATGTGTGTGTTTTCAGAGACCCACTTTAAACAGATTCCTGTGTGACCCACAATTTTTATTTTATTTAATACAACCTGATTTGCATTTGATTTAAAAAGGTTTTTCAACGTGCACATGACTTTACACTGTGTTTGTGTTTTATACACACGATACAATTGTCATACTCTTATTAATAATCTCTTTAAATATCCTGGATCATTTCATATTCAGTGGCAGTCAGTCAATAAGGGGCGCTGGGGCGCCGCCCCTTAAAGTTAGGCAGAGAAGAATTAAACTTTAACTTTAACATAATAATTATTTATTTTAATAGTGTAATAGAGACATTTAGTCACAATATTCCGCTGTATTTCTTAACATAGTTTATTTACAATTTCAAAAAAAAAATCTAACTTCACGTAAGGGGGTATTACGTTCATTTGTGTTCGTGTATGCGGGGCGCTGGACAAACGAGTGTCTATGTAGGCACGTACATTTTTAAAAAGCATGTGATTTGAGGCTGAGCTCTGATTGGATTTTTTCAAATCATCCTCGGGGTGCAGCACTGTGGCCCCGAACCCTCCCACTTTTGTTCTTATCGAATCAATATTGTTTATAAATATTTATAGCTCATGTGATTGGTACATTCTCAACGAGTCTCATTAACGGTCCGCAGATTGTTAGTTAATGTATTGAATAGTGATTGACAAGGAAGCAGCTAAATATGAGAGAAAATTCTGTAATTTCTTTGCTAAAATACCCCTTCGCAAGGCGATCGGACCAAGAAAGAAAAAAGTTAAAAAGCTTGGACCAGATCGACCTGATCTTCTAATTAAGCAGCAGTCAAGTGATCGCGGCCGAGCTTACACTCGGTGCTTTTCCAGCACTTCTTCTGGCTATTTACAGGCTATTATTAAAAGTAAAAAAAAGAAAAAATTGCACCAGCCGCCACTGTTCATATTACTTAGATTCTTTAGAGTGGTTGATATGATGCTGCAGATAAATTTCCACTAAAACCCAATGTTTAGTTTAACTCTTTTGCAGGAAAACCTAGCGTCTAGTTCAGTTATGCTTTACTGGATAATGCTGAAACCTATCCTGGACTAAATAACACCTTGGGTCACCGTGGCGCTGTGCTGGGAGAAATTTATTGTCCTGTTCTTTGCTTAGTGCTTAACATTTTGTCATTTTCATTGATTTATTCCCACCTTGTGACCAGGCGTGCTGGGACTGGTTCCAGTTCTGCTGTGACCCTGACCAGGATGATGAACTTACAGAAAGATGGATATAATTTAAAGATGAATAAAATGAAATTCTCCAACCTTGTTGAAGGTAATGTACAAAATATTGTATTCACTCACTCACTCATCATCTATACCGCTTTATCCTGTGTACAGTGCTGCAGGGGGCCTGGAACCTATCCCAAGAGACTTAGGGCAGGATACATTCTGGATTGCGTGCCAATCCATACACACACACCCACATGCTCATTCACACACTACGGGCAATTTGGGAAAGCCAAGTAGCCTAACCTGCAAGTCTTCGGACAAGCTCGGGGAGAACATGCAAACTCCATGCACACAGACATGAACAGAATGGAATAGAACCCGGACCCTGGTGGTGCAAGGTGACATTTCTAACCACTAAGCAATTGTACAAGAAATTCTATTAATTTTAAGGATTTTTTTTAATTATTTATGCAAAAGCAGGTGATTTTTGATGTATAAAGTTAAGACAATTAATTAACACATGCCTGTTATGCCTGTTCAGCAATCTGTTTTTAAAAAGATTTGTGGCAAGCATCTAAAAACAAAAGCAAATGTGCAACTATTACAATGAATATTTATTTATCAATGAGAAAGATTTGAAAGTCTGGGTCATAAATACAACAATCCATCCTTACGTCCATCCAGGGGCGCTGGTAAAGCCCTGAGCCCCCCTGTAGGTTTGATATACTGGGTCCCCAACCTTGACAAAGCCAATCTTTTTCAATCTGTATGATTTTAAAGGGGGACCTATTACTCAGGGGCCCTTGGAAATCCCCCTTACTTACTCCCCACTACATCACACCAATAAATCTATCCATCAAATTCATTAAAATCAAATAAATTAAACTCAATTTCATTCAATTAAATTCAATGTTATTTGTAGAGCACTTTTAACAATCGTCATTGTCGCAAAGCAGATTTACAGATTTAAAAGTAAATTATGGAAATGAGTATGAAAGGTGTGAGAAATTATGCATTAATCTAAATGATCCGTTTGTCCCCGATGAGCGAGACGAGGGCAACGCTGGCAAGGAAAAAACTCCCTTTAAAACCTTGAGATGAACCAGACTCAACAGGGAACCCATCCTCATTTGGGTGATCCAAATCTACCCATCCACCAACCTGTAGTTTAGTTTAAAATTTTCTAAGCTTGATGATATTTTTTTTTTTTGCTTTGTGTTTGTTTCAACACCTAATCCAGCAGTGTGTGATCATAGGGATTCAGCATTGGGTTTACAAACTGGGTTACATTTGATCTACCATTTTGCAGTATAATAATAATAATTATAACAATAATAATTTGGTGTCTTCGGTGGATTAGTGGTTTTAGCACCATTGCCTCGCACCTACAGAGTCTGGGTTCAATACCCAACTTGGGGTCTGTGTACATTTTACATGTTCAGTTTACATGTTCTCGCCATGTAATAATTCAATTATTTGTATAGCGCTTTTAACAATTGTCATTGTCACAAAGCAGCTTTACACAATCAAAAGAATTATTTAAGTTTGT
>JAQQZS010000035.1:2664604-2702744 GCA_030068045.1 Platyallabes tihoni | reverse complement strand
AGTGTTCATACAAATATTTACACATTAAGTTTACTGAAAGTAAAAACAGTTGAAAGTCAGAGGACGTTTCTTTTTTTTGCTGAGTATATATATATATATATATAAAGAATACAGAAAGAATGAAAAAGAGACATAAAGGACGGTAGATAGATTCTACATAAATAGTGAAGAAATGACAGAGGATAAGGAAGGAAGCGCAAGAAAAGGATAGAGGCAAGCGTGGAAGGACATACAGTAAGCGAAATAAACTAACAAATTAAAGAAAGAAAAATAGAAAATAATTCCTTCCTATGTCCTTTGTTTCTTCCTGTTTTCCATTTCTTCGTTCTGTAGTCTGTCATTTATGAAGAAATGGATGGCAAAAAAAAAAAGACTTGAATCAACAGTAAAGTATGTGGAAAGAAAAAAGGCAACTAGAATGGAACAAGAAAGGAATATACAGTACAGAAAGGAAGGAAGGAAGAATTCAGATGATATATGGAAAGAAGGAATGGAAAGGAAGGGAGAAAGGAGAGACAGAATAGAACAGAATGAGAAGGGAGGGAGGTATGGAGGAAGGAAGGAAGTGAAATGATAAATGGAAAGAAGTAAAGGAAGGGAGGGTAAGAATGAGAACAAAGGAAGGAAGAAATTGAATGGAAGATGGAAAGAAGAAAAAATGGAATTGAGAGGTGAAGAGAAAGAAAGAAGGGAAAGGCAGAATAGGAAGAATGAGAGTGTGGGGGAACAGAATGTAATCAGGAAGGTGAATGGATACCTGAGATGACGGGAGTAAGAAACCTGGAGAGGAAGTAGCAGACTTAAAAGGGAGCCGCTGCTGATCGGATATTGTGTTTATTAAACCATTAGCCTATATACTGTGATTTCAAACAGTACTATGAGCACTTAAGTGTGCTAAAAGTATATGAACATATTATAGAAGGAGAACAGCAGAAGAGTTTAGATAGAAGTCTACAATGTGCAGCTGAGAGTATGGACACTATGGGTGTAGGTGAGACTTGGGCACAAAACTCTGTTTGTAGATCCACTGGCATGCTTTGTGGTAAAACCCTGTCTGTGATTCCCTCAATTAAGTCCTTTACCACTACACCTATTGATGTTATACATCTATTACTACTTCAAGGTGGTGTTGGATGCACCTGCACACCAGGAACTGATGCGGATGGTCAGAGGAGAGCACATCAATTCATCTCCTCCCAGAGTTGTCAGGGCTGTTTAACAGCGACACGAAGGATGAGGAGTTCAGGAGATTCAGTGATGCGGATGAGGAGTGAACTTTTTCTCAGCCTTTATTTGTCACATATAAATTACTGCACAGTAAAATTCTCTATTCTACGCCTATGCCAGCTTCTTATTAGTAGGCTGGGGTCAGCCGTTATACAGCACCCCTGGAGAAGACAGGGTTAAGTGCCTCGCTCAAGGGCCCAACAGCAGCAACCGGGCAGAGCCGGGTTGAACCACCAACCTTCCGTTCAGTAACTCAGAGCTGAACACACTGATTCTAATATAATGAGTATTTGATTGATGTTATGCTTAGCCTATATGTTCAGTATAGAATAATTAAATTTTAATAGCTAACTCTTTTATTTGCTCCTCGGTTAATTAAAAAGTGAGCGTTATGAAATAAAACTTCAAACCAAGGCATTTTTTTCCCATTCAACATTGCTTTGCTAGTTTTAGTTTATTAGCAAGAAAAGGTTACTCACCATTTGGCTCATTTATCCCCCTCAGCTAATCAGGTCCCTAAGTATTTTATATTTTTTCCTTCTTCTAATATTTGATGCTTTTCATTTACTGAAAAGCAGAAAGAACCACAAACAAGCAGCAACTGATGGCAGTTGCAGGAAAGTTCCAGATTTCAGGCAGCCACTGATGGCAAAGTATTTGCATTTAAGTATTAAAAATAATTTTAATATTTATGATTCTGTGAAAATAGTGGAAGTTTAAAAAAAAAAAAAACATAACTGTAATTCCTAAATTATTAATGCAGTTTTTTGGTTAAACACCTCAAATTAAAAGCTGAGAGTTGATGGTCTCCCACTGCATGGTTTGTCTTTAACGTTGGTTTCCCGTTCTTTAGCTGTGTACGTTGCTCTCGTCAATGGCGTCATCTCTGTAAACATTCTGTAGTACAGTGGGAGACCATCAACTGCGACAAAGATGATTCGAGAATTGGGTTCAGCAATGGTGCAAATGCATCTCTTGTGAGGGAGAACATGTTGAGTTGCAATTTGAGCCACCTATGTCAGTTAATATAAAGGGTTATGGCGGCCCTTGCAATACTTTTGGTACAGCCCTCACAGCTAAACAAGTGACAGAAAGTAACCGGGACACTTTGGAGATCTCAACCAAATGAGATTTATAGGAAAGAGAAATCAAGTAGCTGTTTTTTTTATAGTCTTACTTCCATTAGTTCCTATGCGCATGACACATTGTGGTGCTTCGATGTCCTTGAAAGTATGCTAATCCTATATAAGGCGTGAGTAAAGGAATAATATGACCCAGCCGTGCTCTCTGTCATAATAATACCATTACCAGCCTCAGCCGCTCTAATCTACAAGAGATAAGCAGCGAGAAAACAGCGCATTATGATCCAAAATGTTTTATCATCAGGTTAAACAACTGACAAGAACTAAAACTTGAAATAAGAAAAACAAAAAATAAAAACTCTCAAACTCTCACTCACATTTTATTTTTTTTATAACAGTTCCCAAATGTAAACATTAGTCAGAATGTAGATTATATTCACATAAAAAAAAGCATTAAAAGCCATCTCCATAACACATTATTTTATATCCTGAGAAGTTCACTTGGACACTCGACCTTGGCAAATCATCAGCAGTAGCCTTGAACTGGATTAATTACAGGACTACATCAAGTCTTGACATTTTGAACATTTACTTTGTATTTGATCCATCGCACTCTATTAGATTTTAGAAATTCAAATTAAAACAAACGATTGACATTATTCAATCCAGCACTAATTAGCAATAAATCCTTCATGAGAAACTGTTTAAAAAAAGAAAAGCAAATAAAAAAAATTAAAAAAAAACATTTACATGTTTACTTATTATTGGCAGCATTTCTGACAACACATCAAGTAACTTCTTTAAGTGTTCTTGGCTAATAAGAAATAATTCAAGGCAAAGTAACCGCATTAAGACAACAGTAACCACAAGTGCTTTAGCTTAAGCTTCATGTGGAACAAAATAATAATAAAGCATCAGTCAGCTTTCAATCATGGAGGATATTATGGATCTTATATACAGATACTGTGTTAACATAGAGCGGCACGTGGAAATAAAATATTGTTCCATCAAGAAAAAGCAACTCATACGTTTAACCTGCGTCTTATTTGTTCATTAGAAGTACACATTACTACCGTCCTGTAAACATAACGCTTAAACAAGGTGCGTTCGAGGTGCATGAGGGGCGTTCAAGTCAAGCTGGGATTTTTGATTGTGCACAATAATAGAACACATCTACGAGAGTAAAACCTGCCTCCATTTCTCTATATAATTAGTTACACTAATGCACTTATTGCAGTGTTTCACTAGTGCTTGGACACCATCAAGGTAGAAAGTTTGATCACGAAAGGCAATCACCAAGCTGTGTTCTTTTATTCAGCGCAATCAAAAGTCCCAGTTTGAATTTTTACATACACAAGAGGTGTTCAGGTCAAACTGTAGTGTAAGGAAAAAATTACTAAGAAACTAAAAACCAAAAAAATGAAATAAATAAAATAAATCATCAGCAATATACCAGATTATTTTAAATAAACACAGTTACAGTTAATTTGTACAGGAAAAAAAAAAAAAACATACATACACATTCAGGGCGGACAAAAAGTCTGGATCTATAGGCATTACTCCTTATAGCAAATTTAATAAACATGTTTTTATTTCGGACGCAAAATGGTTTTTGACGTAACCTGAATCAGAACAGCACACCTAACATCACTCGATTAAAGTTTTTCTTTTGTCTAGTACTAAAGAATTGCTGCACTAAAGGACAATATCAGCTCTGACACATTAAGAGTAAATGCTCATTGTTCATGTTTTTCAGTGTACATGCACACAAATCCCCTGAAATCAGACGCCATCATGAGAATTTGCTGTAATTTACCCCCCCCCCCCCCCTTTTTTTTTTGGGATATAGCCAATAGATTCAGACTTTATATAAAGTCGTGCTCAGAGCAGGTTTTGCCACAACAGTATTCTGGTTCAGGAGGCAGTGATCTGCAAGTTAATAAATAAAGTTTACTATACTACCTCTTCTTGTATTTGGTTCAGGCTGAAAAGCTTATAACTCTTTATGCCTGACCTACATCTTTACCTGCTTGTAACATGAGTTAAAGCTGCTCCAACACTGGTGTGTAAAAAGAGAAAGTTCACACCAGGAAATTCATTGTGTATTAGACCCAACTCTAGCCTACTCAAATATTTATTAAAAATAAATACATTTAAATAAATAAATTTAAAAAACAGCATGACATTTTGCTCATGCTAACAGAAGATGCACTTCATCCTAATCCACACCAGTAAGCTTTATGGTTTGAATCAGACTTCAATTGTGTGCATATTTTTACCTTTTAACTCCAGTGCAAAAAACTTTTTTTCTTCTTGCGGAAATCATCCGATTAAGGGTGAAATTGTGTAAAAACAAACAAACAAAAAAATTAAAATTATCCTTCACCACGAAAGATGGTGACTTTTTGCCGTAGTCAGCCATTACGGTGTAGAAACACATCACGATCACAGCATGTCACAGTGTACACCAATTTAAAAAAAAAAAAAAAAAAAATCACACACACACGCACACATCCACATCTATACAAAACCCCTAGGCAAAAGTTTCACTAGAAAAAGAAACCTGCTTGCATTTAGATTTCAGCACGTAAAAGAAGAAAGCACGCGGCAACAGTGGTTAGAAAAATCACAATCGCAAACATGGTACATTCACAGTGCAGGTGACACATCAGCATGTCGTTCCTCACGGGAGGAGGGTGTTTTGGGCAAACCTGGTCCTATGTAACAGGGAAATTCCAAACATTTTCCTATTTCTGAGAGAATGAAGTGTTGGAGTGTTGAAGCAAATCATGAACGCTGGTCAGATTGACAATCACTGATCTGTCCTTATTGGTGAACAGGGCATGAAGCAAGGCACTGGCTCGCAATCTGATTGATCTGATTGGATGAGTGACTGGGACGATTTGGTGTGTGCTGATTTTAAACCCAGAGTGACAGCAGAATTAAAGAGAGAGAGAGAGAGAGAGAGAGAGAGAGAGAGAGAGAGAGAGAGAGAGAGCTCTACAGACACACTCACTACAATCCCATCGCTGTCTCGACACTAAACCATGACAGACTTCACCACCGGTACAGACGTAGATACGTTTGTGAAAGAACCAAAGGTCCTGTGTAACATATTATAACATTAAAAGGTCTTTTAGTAAGTACTGTACACGTAGGTGATGTAAGCTACACTGCCTGGCCAAAAAAAAAAAAAGTCACGTACATTTCAATTTCATTCGAGCATCCTTAGTGTGCAATGTGGTGTCCAGGTCATGCATGAAAATGATTCCTCATGCTGCAAGAACCGCTATTTCCATACATGGAATATGGCCGTGCAATCAAAAAAAGAAAAACTCCATAGGTGTGACACGCTGACTTCATTTTATTGCCACATAACGTTGCTGAGCCTAAACCTGAGCAACTGAAACAACACCAGATCATAACACTTATACAGTGGGCACTATGCATGATGGGTGCATGTGTTAAATTTTTTTTTTTTAATAATATTATATGTATATATTAAATCGATGATCATGTTGCATCCATAAACACTTGAATGTCCAAGCTGTGATAATGTTTCCTCATCAGTGCTCAGGATGATTATTTTAATGCGTTTGCCTTGGGTGATGCCCGCAACTCCTAGGAAACCAGCTTGTTTTTCACGCTGTGTGGCGGGGAAATGTATGAATCAGTGCATAATCTGTGGTGCTGTAAGAGTAGAGTTTGATTCATCATTTCTGAAATTGATGGCTTTGACGAACCCAAATCAAAGCTGCATCTTCACGGCTACTAAAGAAACACAGACCTCTGCAGAGACAGCATACGAAATGTTTGTTAATGTTCCAGTTAAGCATGTGATGTGTTACAAAAAAAAAGTATCCCATTTTTGTCCAAACGTATTTTGTATGAGCTCAGCTTCACTCGATGTTACCAAAATGTCTCTCCTCCGCCTTGCAACGTCTAACACAACTTCTAGGACACCTACGGAGCTCTCTTTGTTTTCATTTTGATGGAAATCGGAGTGATTTCCTATTTTAAGAATGTTGATAAATTGCTCTTACTCCTACGCCAAAAAGTAGGACCAAAATAATATCACTCTGGAAGTTTTTGGCCACATAGGAGCGATTTCCTACTCTGAGACACTTAGTAAACACGGGATTGATTTCTACTGTCAAGTTTTTTTATGATGCAACTTCACCAAGCAGTTACGTTAAGTCACATCAGTGATTTATTTTCAACCAAATTTCTTGCACAAAGTTCAGTACTTCAGCACTATACTTCCAGGTTTTAATAATTGACCATTCTTACCCCCACTTTTTTTTTTGTTTGTTTTTTTTGCTTGATGCAAGCCAATAATTTTACCCTTTCAAAATGGTGACCTTTTTTTGGCCAGACAGTGTATAAAAGCTTTGAAAATAATTTGGTTTTCAACAGTTTTCTGCATTTACCCCGAACAAAGGAGTCACGTTTACTGACATTTCTCTCTTTAGTTTTGTACTGGAGCTACAGCACTACAAACATAATGATTTTTCCAGATACACAAATCTGGAAAAAATCATTATGTTACTAATCAAATTTTGGAAAACCTTAGCTGTACATGTGGGCGAAATAACACCAAAACGTTCAGAGTAAGAACCCGGTTCTGCTGTTCCAAGATGGCCGTCTCTGTAACATCTGAATGTCCAGAGCTAGCGTTTTCATTCCACCTTCAGGTCGTAGCTCCAGAGCAAGACATCAGACGTTATGTCCTGGCCGATCTAATGACTATATTTGAGCTAAATTGGCAGGGGAAAAAAATGGCATGGCAAAAAGGCATGTTATACTATTGCAGGACCTGTTGATGTAAAAAATAGTCTTTTGAGATTTATATAATCGGAAGGCTGTTGTGCATATTGTGAAAAATAATCCCTTACTGGATATTAAAAACGATTTAAGGCTGGACACGCAGGCACACACACCCAGAAGCAGAGAAACACCAAGGCAGGATAAGCAGGCTGCTGGTCATCTGTTACGACTTGAACTATAAGCAATGTACAACCCCGAAGAGAAAAAAAAAAAAGATAATAAATAAGATAAGAAAGCATAACTCTGTCTGGACGTCTGTTACCCTGTTCAGCAGCATGATGTCACATGACCAACCACATGATTTTAAAACCCACTGGAATCACTGCGCCAATGCAGGTGCACGATAAGGCTGTTTCGGTCTGGTCTCGTGGACTGAGACGAGGGTCAAAGGTAACAGGAAGCCGCCAGCAGCGTCAGAGCAGCGGACAGGAAGTGAGTGACCCGATATAGATGAAGGGTAGAAAATGTCAACATGGCTACACTGAGAGGAAGTAACACACGCGAAGTGGGCCACAGCATCAGCTTACTGCAAGAGAAACACGCACGTGAACACGCATGTACACACAGAGATCAGATAACAGAACAATGACGTCTCAGGAACATGGAAAAAAAAAAAAACTTCGGTGGAAGCATTTATCATCATGACATGGTGTGAATACACTGATTCTGGCTCGTGGGCAAACTTTACTGAGATATACGTTAATATAACACGATATAGAAGCTATATTGAGTCGATATCATCATCATCAGTGCATATTATTAGAGCTGTTGTTAGTGACACAGAGTAACGACATGAACGTATACAAGATATACAAGTACATAAATAGTACAGGAAGTTATTCCAGGACTTTAGATGCAATCAGTCCTAATTATGGTGTCATGATTACCGTAAATCACATCAGAACCCTATCTTGGGAGAATGAGAAACAAAGAGAGACCTGTTCTCTATTCTAATCTGTGAGTTTCTCATTCGCCCAATTCTACCGGTTTTCTCTCTGTCTCTCTCTCTTTCTAACACTAGAAAATGATCTAGTGCCTAAATAGCGAGTCTCTCATTCTCCCAATATAGTGTCCTGATGTGATTTAAGGTAATTATGACACCATAATTAGGACTGATTGTTAATTGAATAAATACGTTAATTGAGAAAACCGAAGCCCGGGTCTGGATTAAAAAGACGACGCCAATTGTGAAGCCCTACAGAAGCCTAATTCGAAATTAATTAATGATGTAATAGATCGCTGCAATACAATTATAATATCTTAAACTCTTCTATTAAGATGGGCTGCATGTCCTTCTCTCTTTGGATTGATTTGAAATACCCATTATTAAAGCACATCAAGCACATTCCAACAAAACCTTACCAAAAAAAAAAAAAAAAAAAAAAACTTTTTTTCTAAAATATCTCCGTTTCCAAAATTAAACTAACCTAACAAACCTGTAACACACACACACGACACACTCACCTGTGGCTCAGTCTGAGTGTGTCGCAGTTGACGAGTAGCACAGTTGCGATGAGCAGAGGTACCGTTTGTGGCCAGAATGGGTCCGGATCCAAATGAGTAGAATATCTGCAAGAAAAAAAGTGTAGCAGAGAGAGCGAGAGAGAAGGGAGATTCATAATGACATGCGGGTGTATGGTGGTGTATTAACGGCTGTGTTATCAGCGTACACAGAAACTACCTGATGTTTTTACTCCAGTAGATGAGTGAGGGAGCGCAGAGCATCATAGGTAGAGTAAGTACCGCAGACATGTTCAGGTGAAGCTGCAGGTCGTCTCTGACCTCCTGTAGCGCCGACTTGGATAAGAGCGGGGTGCCATTACATTTGTTGAGCTTCGTCTGGCTTTCACTAGTGCTGCAGCCGTTCTCTGTGTTCTGCTGCATACTTTGTGGTGCCTGATCAGAAGGTGAATAATAATGACAATATGAGGAGAAAGTAGACATAGAATGCTTTTTAAGGTTAATAATAAAAAGATAGAGATAGAAGACTTAATAAAAATAAATAAATAAATAAATAAATACATACATACATTTTAAAAACAAGAATCATAAAAATTCACAACACCCCTACTACAGGTTTGTCACTGTAGGTTCAATGGTGCTGAAGTAATTAGTAAAGAAACTGATGAAGCGCGAGACCATGTCTCCAAAAGTATTGGAACAGCAAGGCCGATTCTTTTCTTTTTGTTTTTTACGCTGAAGACGTTCGAGTTTGAAGTTTAAGATCAAAACATGAATATAAAACAGACAGCTTTATTTCCTGACATTTACATCTAGATTTGTTAAACAATTTAAGAACATAGGCACCTTTAGTGAAAGACCAACAGCTCAATCAAAAACACGTCTTCACATCATTTCAAGGAGGTTAGTGCACCATGTACACGTTTTTAACCAGCACCTGCAAAAAGTCCTCCAGTGATGTCGAGCACTTACCAGGTTCATCATGTGACTTAAATATCTCTCAGCCATATGTAATCGGAGGACCTAGACAATAACACACAAAGACGGATTTAAAACACATAATAAAAAAAATAAAATAAAAAAAACAAATGCACTGTTTAAATCTGTGGAACTGTTTTGTAAAGTTTTTGCGGCTGCATACTCGGTAGAGATGGAGCAGAAAGCTGATGGTGACTGACAGAGCTCCACACGTGATTCCGCCGAGCGCGCTCAGACCGAGGATGAGGAGGATCTGAGCGGAAGGATAAAGGGTGCCACAGTGACGAGAGACTGAAGGCCTGCACAGGAAATGCCACACAGGATTCAGGTTAAGTCTGGGCAATTGAACTACTTATGACAGCCACTTTGTTTGGTTTAGCAGACTTAAAGGTATTGTTCGGGTTTTCTCTTAAAAAGGTCCTACTCTCTTTACTTGGTCATTTTACCTGTGCAGTGGAGCCAAGAGGAGAGACAGGGCACGTAAAGACATGCTGAGAACAGCACTTCCCCAAAATGCCACTGCAGCACCCAGAATGCACAGCAGTGGTGAAACGAGGCGGGGCCATTCCTGCCCAAGCCCCCCCACTACATCATGGGACACGTCTTCCGATGGGGTGAGAGGCAAGATATCCACTGCAGGGAGACCAAGAGCAGACCAGCCTTCCTGAAACCAGCCCAGTCTGAGAGTGTGTGTGTGTGGGTGTGTGAGAGAGAGAGAGAGAGAGAGAGAGAGAGAGAGAGAGAGATTATTGTTGATTCTGATTAGATAAATAGAGTGTAAACCTAATGTAATTGGGACTTTAAGGCAGAAAGAGACTATATAGATCAGTTAGAGATAGAGAGAGAAAACAGATTTTTAAAAAAAATAGCCTTATACTACAACCAAATATAATTTCTCAAATACAGTAAAATAAACAAATAAACGTCATAAGATAAAAGACTAAAGAAATAAAGGGATGCCAGTTGAGGTTCTGAGCTGAAGTAGCTGAAGACGGTGAACTCGCCTGAGGAGCAGGTGCAGCAGCACGACAGGAGGCTCGAGTTTATGTAGCTGTAAACTATCAGCCACTGCGTCTCTCGCATGAACAGGTCGACCCGTTTGCAGGACGGCAGACAGCTGACTCTTTAAAGCGAGCAGGAACGCCACAGCCACGTACACGGGCAGCACGGGTCCACAGAAACGCAGGATCTGAGAAACCAATAAACTGAAATCAGTCAGCTGGGTTATTAGTGGAATCGTTTAAACTGTCTGAAGGCAGGACACGATGTAAAAGGATGGAAGAGTTGATCGATATTACAGCGTTTCGTGAGCGTACCTGTCCGAGCACTTTAGGGAAGGAGGCACGCACCGAGATCTGCAGTGAGATCAAATACACCGTTATTCACTCACTCTGAATAGGTAAAAAATTAAAATAAAAATAGGAAAGAAGTACAGGACATCACCTTGTAATGGCAGTTGGGGGCAGTGTGGAGCTGTAGGAGGGCACTTGAGGTGTTGTCTTGGCGGCTTGTGTGGAGCATGCCACTAATCTCTGTGACTGAAGGAATGCTGGAAATGACAGTTTATTAAAAGCACAAAGAGGTAAGCAGCTGGAAGGGAAAAACAAGATGAACAAAATAAAAAAATATGCTTGGCTTGAATACCCTGCTGTGACGAAGGAATCTTCCCGAAACCATGGCACCTTCAATCTGTAGATACTAGGCTGTCTTTCTACAAGTACAAAAATACATAAACTAACCAGCTTAACCAGATGTCATGACTGGAACTGAAATGTAAAGTTTTATTAAATCAGTTACCTTTGTTGATCTTGCACTGGCTGCTTACCGTGATCCTAAAGGCCTGATAAACCTGTTGGTAAGGGAACATTACAGATTCATTATTTGACAGACATCCAAAAGGAAGCTTTCAGTAAATATTCTGCAGTTAAAAACAAAACGTACATTATAGCGTAGGAAGACATATAGCCGGGTGAGCATTACCTGGTGAAAGTGCTGCAGTTGTACAGTGTGTTGCAGCCCGGAGGAGTTGATGGTGACATCGTTTACTGTCAAACCTGAACCAAACAATTAATCAATCACTACTACAATACTGATGTTCTTTGCACTTTATGAATTGTAAAAGATCTACTACTTTTCCAACAAAAAGCCTGTTGAACAGTAATAACCAGCTAAGGCGTGCACTAGCGCTAACGATTTCTCTCGTTTAATCCTAATTAAATAAATATGGATCTTTGGAGTTTTTTTGTATGATGTGGATCCTAAGAAACCTACTGGAGTCAGTGGCTTTAAAGGCCAGAATCATAGTTGGTCGTTCTTAAAATCCTTATTCAAGCAGCTATAGTGCCTTCCTAATATTTCCCATTACTACACGTGTCATTCAGTGGTTAAAACATTGGATGAGAGACATCAGAAGGTCATGAGTTTAAATCCCAGCAGGTGTGAGATAAATACAAGTTAAAAATGAATTAAATATAATTTGCTCTGAGCAGGGGGCATCTCCGAATGCCATAACGTTTTAAATGAAATCTAAATGAGAACCTTTGATGGCTGGTCCATGCTTAAGAAGTGATTGTGGATGCTTATTAATTTTTTAAATATTTGTAATTCCTAAAAATAAGACACTGCCCTAAAAAAAACTTAATTAAAACAATCATGGTTTACATTACATAAAAAGTGAATTTATGTAGTGAAAACAGTATGGTGTTAATGAAATGATGATTAAAACCTTTTCCAGACATGTATAATCCATAATTCGGGGCAGCCCTAAAGTCTGGATCTATAGACGTTTTCCTGGTATAAAGTTTGATATTTTTATTTTAATTTTAGACACAAGATGAGGATCGAACAGAGCTAGACTCTGAACTTGGCTCTTTGAGCTGATCTGAAGTAGTGTCAATTAGAATCGTCTCTAAATCATCAAAACCATTACTACATTGCATCATCAGGTCTGATACATTAAGAAAAGTTGTGCCAAGTGCCACCAAATCTCACGCATAGGAATCCAGACTTCTGGCTTAACACAAGAATAATTACATTTGTTTTAAAATCTTATTTTTCCTCTGTTGAGAATAATAAATATAAGAAATATGCCAAATATTAGATCTATTTCCCTGTAATCACTACAGTGTATACATTTGGTCAGCAAATTAAACTTTTTTTTCGACCAAACAATGCCAGATTTTCAGTTTTAGAGAGCCTGATTGCTCACACCTAAGTGAAGCCTGATATTTCGAGTTCTGAGGGAGTTTAAAAAGCTCACCAAAAGACAGGACATGAGGGACGGGTACGGTCAGGCTTTCCTCCCTCTGCCACTCGCACTCCACTATAAACTGGAAAGAGATATATTTTTTTTAGTTTGTAGAACAGTTGCTGCAGTCACAGAATACACCGAAAAGACCATTACGAACTAAAAAGGTTTTGCGTTAACGCTGTTTTAAAAATATATATATTTAAGGATTGATTCAGACTATACGAGTACACAGTAAAGAAGAAGAATATTCGTAAAAATGACTAATCTTGCCTTGGCCCTACACATCTATCTATACAAAAAATTCTTTTTTAAAATTCTTCCCATGGCACTGAGATCACATGACTGCTCAGATTCTTTTATGGAATCTGCTAAAACTGGATTATCAGACTAGTTCAGATGCAACAAGAGTTTACATTGGCAAAGAATTTGGAAGATGGAAACAGCTAAGGGAGGCTCTTTCTCTCAAAGGAATGATCAAGTTGCTAGACTTTTGTAACGTGACCGCTGTTTTTGCATACAATATTCCATATAAGATGGGTGTGTACACAGGATCAGCCTGTCTCTGTTCAATTATTTCAATGTTTATACAACACACCGTATTCGCTATAGTGACTAATTTTTTCTCTTCGTTTTAACATATATTCTTACACATGTAATATAAATTCTAAGAATCATATATGGTCTGTGTCAATCTTTAAATCATTTTGAAAGTGTTTAAAGTGTTTCCTGAAATGTGGGCCACAAGGATACTGCAGCTAAGCTGAGAGACATCATTTATAACCAATAATATACAGGGTGTCCCAAAAAAAAAAAAGAGAGACATCATTGGGTAGTCTAACAACAGCCAATTCTCGCTCAAATAATCTCAAATTTTAATGAGGTGTAAAAACTAACTTGTTTAAATTTTTATGTTTTACTTTTTCTTGTGCCAGTGATAATGACGATGTGCTGTTGAAATGGCCACCACGTTCAACTGACTTGACACCGTGTGATTTTTTTTTTTTTCTATGGGTCTATGTGAAAGACCTGGGCCCGTATACACAAACCTTCTTAGAATTGTCTCAGAGGGCTCCTATCTTAGCCTAAAAAGTCCTAGCTGGGAGTCTTAGACTAAAAGCGATTTAGAAAACCTTTTGGAACAACTCTGAGTAAGGAAAGTACAAAAACCTTTATCTTAGTGAGGAGGTATGGTCGACCCACTAAAAGGACTGTGATTGGTTGATAAAAATAACCTCTGACCTCTGTAAAGGTCTTGAAATGCGCTCTTTGTGAAAACAGAATATATGATAATAGAATAGACAGTAAAATCATAATGTTTGTATAATCATGACTACAGGCTACTTCATGCAAAGTCTCTTTTGTTGGCTAATTAAACAGCCAAATGTTGAAAATGTGTCTACATTTGAAGCAACCAATTTCCAAACAGTAGTTAAGTTCTTACATTTATTTACCAAACTGATTTTATTACTTGTAATCCATTTCAGATTGATGGGAGCTAGTGATGCGCGGGTCGGGTATTTTTCCAACCCGCGGGTCCTGCTTTTATGAAATTATTTGGCCCGCCCTAGCCCTCCCCGCACCACTGTATCTATTTTTACAACCCGTCCCGCCCCGCACTCACGACCATCAAATATACATACTTAGTATGTAACCAACAATCTTCTGGAAGGAAGTAAAACAACAAGAGAACCAGAAGAGCAGTGTTTACTTTTAGCTTTATGTTGAGAATATTTCTTCTTTCCGCCACTTTGTCCTCTGCTATAGAAACTCTTAAGCCTCTTAAAAGACCTCCTCTCAACTCTTAACTGTTTATAACTTAGGAGCTGTTTTTAGGGACAAGATGTTTCATGAATCATTTCTTTACCAAGAGTTAATCCTAAATTTAAGGGGAAATTCTAAGAAAATGTCATAATTCTAATAATTTTCTTAGAATTGTCACTAGGACCAACTTTTAGGCTTAAGAAGCTTTGTGAATACGGGCCCTGGTCTTTATCCCGCCCCACTGAGGCGCTGGAGAATGGTATGGTATGGTACAGCATGTTCGGCAGGAGCTGGACTACCAACTTGTGTTGTGTCACAGGTGATGCACATATTGAACATCTGTGAAGCTTTGTGAAATCGGTTATGAAATCTATATCAGTTTGAATATGTCGTTTGAATTTTTATAAATAAATTATT
This sequence comes from Platyallabes tihoni, assembly GCA_030068045.1. NCBI lineage: Eukaryota > Metazoa > Chordata > Actinopteri > Siluriformes > Clariidae > Platyallabes > Platyallabes tihoni. Next base: position 2,687,741 of record JAQQZS010000035.1, on the reverse strand, counting down.
ATTTTTCAACAAGAAGCCTATTTAATTTCATTTGCCTAGGACATGTAGTTAGAATGCTGTGCTTCGTTTTTTGGAACTGTATTTTACAGAAATTTTAAGCCTATTTACAAAACTGGAATTTTTTTAAAATTATATTTTATAATATAATATAATATAATATAATATAATATAATATAATATATTTTTACTCAATTTTTTAAATAATTAGGTTCATAATTCCCATATATTTCAGATAAAACCTGCTAGAAACACCCAGCTGACTATGATCTTGCTGTGCTTCTCCGTTATGGCCGGTATAGCTCAGAAAAGTTGAAGGTCAGGCTAAAATACTTTGAGGCTGATAAGGGTCAAGTCTGACTTATCTTTCTGTGACAAGTCTACAGCGTTGTGAACATTTCCACTTGCGCGCTAGTGCAACGTCACTCTGTCACTCTGCCATTAATTACACCACAAATCCCTAAGTGGCATGAGGCTCCCATGCCTCTGTGCTTAGTCTCTTCACCACTCTCTGGCTCGTTTGTTTTGTAATGTAGACGTGTAGGACTTCCGTAGGCTACATTCTCTCAAACAAAACTGCTATAAATAAGTATTTTTGTACTTTTTTCCCCCCCAACTTCCTTTAAGAAACGCAGTAATACAGTGGGTACCTCTGCATACGAACACCATGAACTTTTGCAAGAAATTCAACTTGGCACATTTTCGGAATACGAGCGAACAAACCGAGCCGAATGCAGCGTCGGCTAATTTGCACGTTCGTCCGAGAGCAATTCAAAACTTCTTTGCGTCAGTGGAAAGCCAAGTGAAGCGAGTTCATATATTTTTTGTGTGGTGTTTTTTTTGCATTTTGTGAAAGATTTAGTGAATAATGCACCATGGGTCCCAAGAATGATAGCAAGAAGAAAAGGGAGCCACTTTCAGTTTAGTTTTTTTTTTTAAAGCAGCCGGTGCTTAATTAAGGTTAAGTAAGGTTTAATGTCCATTTATTTTAGATTTTACTTTATTTACACATCTTTTCTAAATGTTTTGATTGTTTTTATATGCAAAAATATGATTATAGTGTTGGAAGTTAGTACTATTGGTAATATTTTGGGTGGCTGGAACGGATTATCCTTATTTACATTATTTTATACGGGAAATGCGTTTCGCAACACGAAATTTTGCTTTAAGAACTCGCCTCTGGAACGGACTAAAATCGTATGGAGATGTACATACGCTGTAGTACATTTTTACATTTAGAAAGTGTGTATAATCATTGCCAGGTCTGTTTTTTTGCGATTTGCATTTAGTGACATGAGAAACTTTAAATATCAGGTGAATATCGGAAACATTTAAAGCATCCTAAAGATAACACAAGGTTAAGTTTAAGAGGTCAAAGTTTGAAATAAACCTGTATAAAAACAAAGCGATCCATATGAGAGAGAAACTGACAGGGAGATGATCAATTATGTATCTTTTAATAATCAGTGTCTACAATTTGTTTAAAGGAAGAGCATGAATTAAATAATTGTGGTCTTAACGTAATATTTTTTTTTTTTAATTCAAGCTCACAATTTATTAACCTACAGAAGAAGTCAGAAATGCAGTGCTACAATGTGGACCAATCACTTCAGTTTCTTGCGGTCTGCATCGCATCATCACAACATATAATTAAAATTTTTTAGGATGGTGCATGCCAGGTTACGCTGTGGGGGGAATGTCATGGGCAGGTTTGATGCAGAAGTGTTAATCAGTCCTTAGAGTTCCTGAACACTGAAGAATGTGCCTCCACTGGCAACGTGCCTCACATACAGTAATAAACAAGTGAAGAAGAGGAACAACAGATTTTGTGGGAGATTTTGTACCTGTCGTGCGTTGGGGTTTGAGGCATCGAGGACCAGATGAGAGACGGCCAACAGCTCACTCAATTTCACAGTTAGGACCTGGAGCAAAAGCAAAAAGAAGAGGAAATATCACCACCATCAAGAAACATGCCAAAATTTCATCAGATACCTTATACAGAGTTATATGTAACAACAATGTTGTGAAACACCATAGACAATAAGGAAAGATCAAAGGTTGTGCAAGGACAATAGTGTTACACTACACGCTGTGTAATCAGGTGGAACAATGCAGCACATTAAACATAATAATGGACATGGTATGACATCAAAATAACTGTACGCACAATCATTCACCACTTGCAAGTTACAGGAACTCAGCTGAGTTACTGCAACATCTCCCTGACCTCCCTCCAAGTCATTTCCACATATTGGGGTATTTAAAGAAGTTCCTGGGGGGGGGGGGGGCAGCGTTTCATGCATAAAGCAGACAGTACTGAGACAACTTTCTACCTTTATGGTGTCCGAGCACTAGTGAAACACTGGGATAAAAGGACCGTAAATCAGAAACGCAGCAGAGATCAGTTAAAGCACCTGCGATTCATTGTAATACTTACACAGTTACCTTTATAGAGAACAGAGCAGAACAACAAGCGCTCTCAAAGTGTGTGGCAGAAAAGTAGATGTAGTTATACAGGCATGCACTCATTTTCAAGACTTTGAAGAAGTGTGAGAAAAAAAAAATAAATTACCTTATAAGCTGGAAGAAGTTCTGTTCTGAGGGACAAATCCACTGCTTGGACACTAATAAAGAGGCATAAAATTAAATCATTATTAATTATTTAAAAATGAATTAACAGATCTGCTAAATATCATCGAATGTTTTGGACTTATTACGTTATGGCATTTGGCAGACGCCTTTATCCAGAGTGACTTACATTTTATATCTTTAGCTAGGGTTAAGGGCCTTTTTCAAGGGCCCAACAGTGGCAACGTGGTGGTGGTGTGGTTTGAACCTGGGACCTTCTGATCACTAGTCCTACGCCTAAACCACGGAGCGACCTGACGCGCGAGCATGCGCCTTAGCGTATAAACTTAGTATCAGTCAATGAAATTGCATAACTTTTAATGTCATCTCTTCAGTTAGAAAAAAACAAATTCTCTAAATTCTGAATTAACGATTTACATCCTGAAATACACACCATTGTATCAATGTTATGGATGGGACATAACAAATGGTACAGATCTACTACAAACTCTTTAAAGGCAGCTGCATGAAGCATTACACCTGTACCAGGAAAAAGACTGGAATGAACATTACATTCACACACTTTTGGGAATTCAAACAATTTGGGAAGACCAATTAGCCAACATGTCTTTGGACTGTGGGAGGAAACCGGAGTACCCGGAGGGAACCCAACAAGCACAGGGAGAGCATGCAAACTCCATGCACACAGAGATGGGAATCGAGCCTGGACCCTGGAGGTGCAAGGCGACAGTGCTAACCACTACACCACCGTGCCGCCATGTCATGGATCTGAAGCATCTAAAGCAGTCCTCTAAATACTACATAAAGGACACACAGGCATAGTGAATTTTAATATTTTTAATAGTAATTATGACAACACTAACTATGAAATTATTTATTTAGCTGACATTTTGTTCTGGTCCTTTCCTCAATTTCTTTTCCTCCCTTTGTGTTTGCACTGAAAAATCTTTGTTGTGTCTCTTCTTTGTTGTCCCTTGTTTTTTTTACTTCTCAATTAAACATTACAGTTTGAATGCTTAATTGAGAAGTAAAATTTTAGACCAATGTTGTCCCTAGTGGGTAGAAACGGTACTGCAGGCGAGCCCCTAGAGGTAATTTACAACAAATAAAAAGTTTTATAGTTTTCAATTTTGTAATTAGGTTAAAAATTCCCAAAAAATATTTATGATTAATTATTTACAAAGTAAAAAAAAAAGTAACCAGAACTAATGAAACAAAGCCAGAAGATTTAAACAAAGTGATATTCATATTCATGTATCTTTCAGCTTGTGTGTTGATCAGAGTTGTGATTAAAAGTTTGAGTCGGCCTCTGGTGTTTTTCACATTTCAAACTGCTTTTGAGAGTTTGAGAATGGCTGGTTTAGACAACAGAAGCATGTTTAGTTGCCTAGTATATCAGTATGGTCTGGTAGGAACCCCATGAATTTTATGCCTACTGTTTTTCCCCCCATTGTAAGGTTAACCTTGGCATGTAATTTCCCATATTAACTATAAATCAGTGGAGATGCAGCCAAAACACTCACATTGCCTTCTGGTGGAATCATTTAAAATATAAACTTCATGTTGCTTTTCACATTAACTTGGTAAAGCTCACCAAAAAGATCCGTTCATCTGCGTGCAGCCAAACAGCCAGCTGGACATTTCCTGTGAGGCAGAGCAGATTCCCTGACATCACTCTTCAAATCATAGACACTCTCCTAGTACAGCTTTATGTCTTCAGCAAACTCAGCGCTCAGTCATCGTCTAAACCCTTTTATCCTACATAAAGGGTTGCTGGGGGCTTGGAGCCTATCCCAGGAGGACTTAGGGCACGAGGTGGGATCCACCCTGGACACTACAGACAATTTGGGAACGCCAATGAGCCTAATCTACATGTCTCTGGACTGTGGGAGGAGGAAATCCACTAAGCACAGGGAAATCATGCAAACTCTATGCACACAGACCCAAAACGGGAATCGAACACGGGCCCTGGAGGTGCTGGAGATAATTTAAAGAATTTCCAGCAGCACCCCTCTGCAAACTATGGTTTTTACATTGAAGAACTTATGACTGAGGTTTTCTTCCCTCCCACCCCATCTACGCCCTGATTTGCAAATTGAGGCTGCACGCTCACCAGGTTGTTGCTGCGGCAGTAGAAGTGCGTGTAGGCTTCCCTCCGGCTGGACAGCGCAAACAGGAAGTACTGAACTCGAACTTCCTGTAGAGGCGCAGACGAATCAAAGATAGGACACGTTCAACCCATGTTGCCATGAGCGCTATTAGTGGAGTTGAGTATGTGAGAGTGTATCACCTTGGGAGCGCTGTAGAACAGACGGAGTGTGTTTACTTCACTCCAGGCATCTAGGGGGCCTATGAAGGGAGTGAGTGAGAGCGGGAGAAAGAAGAGAGAAAAGGCTTGATCCATGTCTTAATGTGTTGTAGGATTTTACAGAGACACAGTTAACACACACCTGAGAAGCTGACTGCGGGGTCGATTGGCTCGCCAGGGAGCTGCACCGGGTGACGAATGAAGTGATGATTCAGTACAGACATTGTTTTCTCAGTGTCTTTTGTGAACTGAGGAATAATAGACATCAGTACGAGTCACATCCCACACACACACACACACACACACAAAATGAATGCTGATTTAAGCAAAACTTTACGCACCTGCCCTGTTTCAGGTTCAATGAGGTCAAAGAATGCCCGCACTGTGGTCAGTACCAACTCCTTACACCTTGAGGGAGGGGGAAAAAAAAACATGAGACACACATGAGCATTGAGTAGAAAAGCTATGTAAAGCATTATGCTTATTGTGCTACTCACACACACTGCTCAAATACAGTTCTACCTGCACTAGGATGTGAGCTGACCTACTGTACGTACCAGACGATGGACAGGTGATCTGTAGACACCCACGTCCTGGGAACAGCAGTCACCTGTGGACAACAGAGCATACCTGGTCACCAGGACCTGCTCTTTATACGAATAGTGACAACACCGTGGCACGATGGGATGCCCGTTAAATGCCGTGGCTGGACTGCTACATAACAACGGAGCAAAAACTCACCAGGTGAAAACATACTAATAAACACGTTTCTACACTGATAAACTGAAGAGTGTCAGCAGTGCAGTTTGGTGAATGAACACATGACATGGTGAAGGCCATAACTCCAGACTCGAATCAAACATGCACACACTTACATCACGGAGCCATATACTTCATAATCATTTATTTTATTGATCTAGTTTGCCTATGCATTAGTTTTATTTCTATTTTATTTAACTATTTTCAATTACAATAAATATACAGTATTAATCTTTATCTGTGATTCGATCAAAGACCAAAGGCAGCAGTTACACTAAGCTCATACTTGTTATCAAAGACAAATCCTCAATAGAAACCCTGTTTGCTGTATTTTTTCATATGATCTTTTCAGTGTTTCCCGCAGGTCTCAAACCTACTCCCGATGGTACTGAAGCACTTGGAATGGCCAGGATATCTGTCCCGTTGCGCAAGAGTGACACAGCTATTTTTTTCATCACAACCTCGACAATATGATGAACTGAATTGTATTTCACTTTAACTAAGTAAACAGACATGAATATTTTTTTTCGAGAAAAGGGTCACATAGTTAAAGAAACAGCACAGATTCATAAGATCACATGGTTTATGGTTGTTTATGGTCGTTTTTGGTTGTTTCTGTGACCAGTAATAACATTTACATTTAGATTTATTCATTCAGCAGACGCTCTTATTCAGAGCGCATTACAAAAGTGCTTTGAATACTTACACTGGTTACTAAATTATTAACCCACATTTGTAAGAAACAGGTAGGTCTTTCGTCCTATAATAATAATAATAATAATATTTTGTGAGTTCGACATTCTTGTGACGTCTGGAATAACCCATATTCCTGCAGCAGTAAAATTTACACGTTTTAATAGTAATGATAACTTTGGTTCTACATGAAATCAGAAAACCCAAATGTACAGTTTGATGTTTGAGACACTGGCAGGACTTCCGTATAAAGGTTTTTAAAATATATATACATTTGTTTTTTTAAATCAGTCATTATCCAATGCCATGTTGCCAACTTCTTCCTGGATTTTTAAAGAAGAGCCCATTCACGGTGTGAAACGCTGTTTCTCTGTGGAGCGACCGACAGTACACCCTTCTTATTCTCTTTAAACAACGACTCAAGACGCATCCGTGTCTTCAATACTTGGACTAATCCCCTATCCTCCCCTCCAAAAAAAAAAAACTCTTCCCAACTGTATTTCACTGATGGCACTTAGTGACCTAGTAACCCAGTGTAAGTATCTACAATGACGGAAACTTCAAACATCCAGACATGGTCTCCACTAGACCTCTGAATGTGTGCTGTGGTATATCTGCCTCCATCAAGATGTTAGCAGCAGATCCTTCAAGTCCTGCAAGTTGCAAGATGGGGCATCCATGACCAAGACTTGTTTTTCCAGCTCATCCCACAGATGCTCAGTCAGATTCAGATCTGGGGAATTTGGAGGCTGCTGCCATCAGGGAATATTTGGCCTCTAACAGTTTTTAGACAGCTGGTACAAGTCAAAGTAACAATCACATGAATGTCCCAGTGTTTTTCAGCAGAACATTGACCAGAGTATCACACCTGTATGTCTTCACCAGCATGCTTTCTTCTCCACATTCTGGAGCAATCTACTGCCCAGGTAAGCGACACACACCCACCCAGCCTTCCACATGATGCAAATGTCAACGTGCTCCGTCAAACCAGACACCTTCTTCCACAGCCCATGATCCAGTTCTGACGTTCACATACCAATTGTAGGAGCTTTCAGTAATGGACAGGGGTGAGTCATGAACCCCCTGACCGATCTGTGGATACGCTGCCCCATATACGGCAAACTGTGTACCAAGTCTCTCAGATCCTTATGCTGGCCTATTTTTCCTGTTTCTAGCAGATCAACTTTGAGAACCGCCTGTTCACGTGTTGCCTAATACATCCCATTGTCCCATTTTACTGTCACTCATTCTCTATACCGCTTATCCTGTACAGGGTCACAGGAACCTATCCCAGGGGACTCGTGGCGCTAGGTGGGGTACACCCTGAATGGGGGTGCAGGGCACATAAACAAGCCACACTGCTATGCCACCCCATCCTCATTTTAGCTTTAAGAAAATGATACTCTATCCAGTTACTAAACTCTGAAGAATCTTTGATCTGATGTGGGGTCCGTTTCTAACATAATTCATTATAATTTATTATCATTTATTAACCAGCAAAATTAAACTAAAGGTAAATGAAACCTAGATCTATTCCTTGATGAGCTTTTATTTAATCTGTTAATCAGTGTACAGTGTTCATTGTTCATTGTGGGCGTGTCTTCATTACACACTCAGTGTGTTGGCACTTTAAGTCAGTAAGAACACACCATATTCGACCTTGTTAGAGAATCGTGTCCAAATTCATTTTTATTAACTGGTAAATCGATGTGCAACCCTTTGACCTTTTCCACGTTTTGTCACGTTACAACCACAAACGATGTAGATGTATTTTATTGGGATTTTATGTGACAGACCAACACAAAGAGGCACATAATTGTCAAGTGGAAGGAAAACGATAAAAGGTTTTCAAATTGGATTTCAAATTGTTCAAATAAAAATAAAGTGGCACGCATTTGTATTCAGCCATCTTTACTCTGATACCCCTAACGAAAATCCAGTGGAACCAACTGCCTTCAAGAAGTTACTTAATTAGTGAACAGTCTCCACCTGTGTGTAATTTAATCTCAGTATAAATACAGCTGTTCTGTGAAGCCCTCAGAAAATGTGGAAAAGTTCAAGGGGTATGAATACTTTTGCAAGGTACTGTATATAATTCTGCTGCATTTGCTCTTCCTCACCATGACGGCCATCTTGTTCGGGTCGTCCACAGGGCAGGTCAAGGTGGTCAGGCCTGATCGAACCTGATAGTCCCGGTATCCACCTCCCACAGACAAGACGGTCACGTTACGCAAACGCCCTGCTCGGGCACTCCAGCGCCTCCTGACGGACGAGTAGAAATCTACAGCAGGGAAGAATAACAATAGTAGTACATTTCTGCATTCTGTACATGTGAAACGTGAAGCTTTGAGAACTTTCCTAACCGAGTATGAAGGGATCCAAGGCGAGAATAGGTGCCTGGTGAGGAGAGGCCTGGGTGAGGATGAGGCTGACCAGACGAGGACTAAAGCGAGGGAGAGAGAACAGAGCCCGTGCGACCACACCGCCCATAGAGTGACCCACCAACACCACGCTGCTCGGAGGATCTGGATTGTTCTGTTAAGGGTAAGATATAACACAAAAGTGTAACAGTGTAAAAGTGTAATCATCTGACAGTTTATTGTGCATCAATCCCAAACCCTCGACCTCTGACCTTGTAAAGCTGCAGGATGACCTTGATGCTCTCATGGAGGAAATGAGTTTGCCGGGTCAGGCTTCCACCGTACAGGGCCACCAGCTCCTCGTTGAAGTCGATGGTGAAGACGTTCAGATGTATTCCTCCCTCTAAGCCCTCGGCTTTCCTCAACGCCACGGATCCCAGGGAACGAACTGCAAGCAACACCACCACCAAAACATCGGTTCTGATTAAACAAAATGCATAAATCAGCAGTGTCTCGTCCACTGGACAATATTTTAAATAAAAAAATTTATATCTCAACAATTAAATGCTATCCTTAGACATGTTAGATTACATGAAGCATCAACCTTACAGGTCCACTCAACCGGAGTATGTGCTCCTGCTGTTACAGATAATTAACCAACCGAATTCAAGGATTCAGCAGGTACAATTATGAACCATGTCTCACCTTGCTTGTAGCTGCCAGCATTTCCAGGTAAGAAGAGCACAGGAGCACCGCTGAGTTTGAGATTTCGTGTTTCTTGAGCGTACAGACCTTCACCGTATAGGTAGAGTCCATAGGCAGGGTACTGACGGGCTACACGACGTGGGAGCTGGACGCGCTGGACACACACACAAAACACACACCTGAATTACGATCCTGGTGATGACCAGTCTGATTTTTAAACTGGTAAGTGATGCGTCCATCGCTCTGGAATAGGCTCAATCGGGACTCATCAGATCACATGACCTTTTTCCATTGCTCAAGAAGTACAATCTTTATGCTGTCTAGCAAACCGAAGCCTTCTAAGTCTAAGAAGTAGTTTCCTTATGGACACACAGCTGTTTATTCCCAATCGAGTGAGTTCTCATCACGTAAACATAGCTCTGATTTTTAATGTTGATTTTATTTTTTAAATTTGCAGCTTCACCAACGTTTTGGTGATCTCCATTCATGATTTATTTTCTGACCACATGTCTTCCACAACATTGACGGTTTAGCACTATCCTTCCAGGTTTGGATAATGTGCTGTTCTTATGAGTTCTTAACCCAGTTACAGTCATTTCAAATCTCCCTAGTTGTTTTTTTACTTGATGAAGCTCAATAATTTAACTCTTCTGAAATGTCGATTTATTTTTTTTTAAATATATACTTGCACAACATTACTGTACTTATTCATATGCATATTTATTTTCATGCATATTTATTCCTATAATTGTATACCACTATTGCTTGTGTAGCTTGCACACAAGAATTTCACTCACATGTACTGTACCAGTGTACCAGTAACGTGATTTGATTTGATTTAAAACTAAGAAAATAACCTCATGGTTACAGTAAATAAATATAGCATGAGACTTATGTATCCCTTAAGTTTCAAACACATGGATTAAGTCCACAGCAATAATAATGTGCCCTATGATGTTGGGGATATTGAATGAATTAAAGGTTAGGTGACGTGACTTAACATCAGGAAGAACTGAAATCTTGGATCACGTTGCAACCCGTCTGCAGAAGGACAGCATTATTTGCACCAATTATTCACAAATAAATTATTAATACTAAAGTACGTCCAGAGGCGACACCTCACCACTGGAAAAGACAATAATTTATAGCTTCACTGACTAAAAAGACATGGACAGAAATATTGCTCTGATTCTTGTGCCAGTACAAGATCACATAATGACTGAATATTTAAGACATCATTTTAAATTCAGATGCAAATCATGTGTTTTGCATTGAGGTTTGTCCCCTCAGTTAAGCAGTCCTGTGAGTCAGTGTGTGGCAATCTGTGGCAGTTGTGCTATACATATTCATCCAACCTGCCAGTCTTGTACAAGATTACTATGTACAGTATTTACATACCAAAAGTACATCATTTTTGTGGCTTTACAGGCACTCTCGAATATTTCACTCAGTCCTTTAGATTTGATTACAGCACACACCTTGTGTGTGTTCATGTGTGAAAATGATTCCTCGTGCTCTATGAACCACTCTATCACAATCTGAGTCATGGAGTATGGCAGGGGAGAAAAAAAGAAATAAAAAAAAACCTCCATAGATGTGATAATCTGGTGATTCAGTACATTCAGGTCATCAGCTGACTTCATTTTATTTCCACATAACGTTGCTGAGTCTAGACCTGAGCGACTGAAGCAACCCACTTGTACCGTGGACACTATGCATGATGGGTGCATCGCTTCATGTGCTTCCCTTCTTACCCTGACACGCCAATCACCCAGGAATAGGCTCAATCGGGCCTCATCAGGTCACATGACCTTTTTGCATTGCTCCAAAGTGCACTCTTTATGCTCTCTAGCGAACTGAAGACGTTTTTGTTTTTTTCCTGATTCGTTTCACTAACAAGTGGTTTTCTTACTGACACACAGCTGTTTAGTCCCAATCCAGTGAGTTCTCATCACATTGTGTATGTGGAAATGCGCTTACTTTCATTCTTAAACATAGCTCTGACCTTTACTGCTGCATTTCTTTAACCATATAATTTCCCCAAGCGTTTAAGTGATCTCCATTCATGATTTATTTTCTGACCACATTTCTTCCACAACATTGATAGTTCGGCACTTTCATTACAGGATTTGATGATGTGTTGTGTTCTTAGCACAATTCCATTAATTTCAAATCTCCTTAGTTGTTTTCTTTACTTGATGCAGCTCAATAATTTGACCCTTCTGAATTGGCGACTTTTTTTTCCGCCATGCGGTATATAATATACATTGTCAGTAGATAAAATTTCTGTGATCCTACTTATTTTAGCAGTAACTGAATAGGTTTAGTCTAAGGATCAATAACTAAAAATCTAAAACAAGAAACTAAAACTACGAAAATGACCTCATGACTGCAGTAAATAAATATAGCATGAGAATTGTTTATCCCTTACGGTTCAAACACATGGATTATGTCCACAGCAATAATAATGTGCCTTATGATGTTGGGGATATTGAATGAATTAAAGGTTAGGTGACACGACTTAACATCAGGAAGAACTGAAAAATTGGATCACGTTGCAACCCGTCTGCAGAAGGACAGCATTATGTGCAATGTGCACCATGACAATTATTCACAAATGAATTATTAATACTAAAGTACTTCCAGAGGCGACACCTCACTACTGGAAAATATAATCTGTTTTAGCTTCACTGACTCTATTGACGCTACTAAATGAAATCAGACTACTGAGTGGCACAATGTTCTCTAACTTTCACACACAAATGTAAAGACATGGACAGACACATTGCTCTGATTCTTGTGCTAGGATCGGATGCGCCAAGTGTCTTAATATTTAAGACAGCATTTTAAATTCGGATGCAAATCATGTGTTTTGCATTGAGGTTTTAACTTTCAGTTGAGCAGTCCTGAGAGTCAGTGTGTGGCAATCGGTGCCAGCTGTGCTTTATATTCATCCTACCCGTCAGTCTCTCCTGCGCAAGATTACCATGTACAGTATGTACAGACCCGCCCATAAATCATTGCTATTACCCCAAGCAACTTGTGACTTCATGTTTAGTATTTAAAGGTTTTCTTTTTTTTTTTTTTATGGTTTGTTTGTTTTACTGCCTATTTGGTTTTAGTTTATTAGGAGATAATGAGCAACAAACACACACTGATATAATTATAATTTCTTGCAACTGGTAGGAAATTCTGTCAGGGTGTGTGTTTCAGAAGATCTCACTTTAAAACAACTCTAAAAATTTGTAAATCTTTTTTACCAGTATATACATTAGACCACATTTTTCAAAACCAGGGAGTTTATTTCAGGTATGTACATTCAATAGAGCTGTGATAAATATATTATTGTATCTTATTTACCTATTATTTTACTTATTTAAATAATTTAAACCGCTCAGAGAGGTCTGTGGGATTTATTTTACAGTCAAATATGTACTGCAAAAAAAGGTTTGACCTCTGCCACAAAAAAACTTGAGAGGAATCAGGAATCAGTAAGCAAAAGATTCGAATGGCCGTTTGGCTCAGCTTCCTCTCATTTAGCTCGATTCGTTAACTCTTCCATTCAATAATAATGAGAAAGTACGTATATAAACAGACATGTATAACTGTCACGTCTATAACTCACCCTGAAAGACAATTCAATTAATATTTTAATCAGCTGATCACGAATCATTAACTGATTCGACTCTTTCACTGACTGATTTGTGATTCATTCCTGGTTAATCATTGTCAATCCATCAGGGTTTATAAGCAGTTAAACCGAATAACCTGACAACCTTTAACCAGCAAATGTCACCTGCCGTGTACAACCGAGCTGCAAATAGCATGACAAGTTTTTAAAAGTACAGAAACAACAGGTACTCCACGCTACTCAAGACACATGTCATAAAACCAATACGCTCGTGCAGGTTACCATGGCTACCGCACCTTCGGCCGCTCGCGCGCGCGCATGATGTTCTATTATGACACCCTGTCCATCCCGGAAGTGCGCGATTTTGGACATGTCCAGTCGTTAAGGTAAACTCACCCGGTATTCGGGATGCTCGAACATGTAGGTCATGCTGCACCGGTTCTCCTCGAAGCCAAACAGCAGCTCGCGCAACCCGGTCAACAGCAGCGCGAGAGCCGCCACGTAGAACCCGTAAATAAGCGCGCGCATCTCTCTCTCTCCCACTCTTTCCCTCTCTGTCTGTCTCCAGCAGCTCAGAGTGTGGACTTCATAGTCGCCCGTATCTCCATTTTTCCGCCCCCATTGAAAAACCACACGCCCCATCCGGACCAATAGGAGAAGCCGTCTGCGGAACTAACGTCACCGTATTAGGCGCTCTCCTAACCATTCAAGTGCAGGTTATCGACATATTCTGACCAATTACAAAAGAGAATGGGCGGGGTTTATGCTAACGAGGCAGAAAATCCCGGAAGGGATCGTTTACTCGTATCCTTGGCGTACTGTCACGTATTGAGACCGAGACTCACGCAATCACTCATCTTCACATGTTCTTTCAGTATTTTTTCAAAAAAAAAAATTTTTTTTAATTGTCTATAAGAGGTGCAAGGAACATTATTATTGAGCTCCACACTCTTTCTGACGAAACGGCTTTTATTCTAAAGTCAAATCACGTGCATTCCATACACCGGTGCGGAGCGCGTTGGCACGAGGCTCCGCCCCTTTCCCCTCTCCAGGTGAAGATAAATAATATTTGCGTAATCCGGTTGAAATTAACGCACGATTACAGCTGAGTGAGACATCAATCACGCCAAAGAAGGGATAATAATAACGGAAACAGTCATAATAGTGATAAACTACAGAACTCCATATGTTGTGGCCACGACTTACTAAGTCATGGGAACGAGATACGATGTTGCGACCACTCTGAGTTGAGTTCAGTCATGGTTCTGTGCAGGACACACAAGTTCTTCCACTCCACCCTTAACACCTCGTGTCTTCAAGAAGCTTGCTGCATTGTCATGCTGGAACGGGTTTGGTCCTTATTTTTCCAGAGATGGAAACCTGTAATGCTAGTATGCTTAGTGAGGACCCATATAATGGTGTGACAGTCAGGGATCCACAAAACCTATAGCCATATAAGCATGTTCCTAATTTGGATTCCTAACTTGAACAGATGCCTTTTTTCCCCCTCAACATGTGTACAAGCTTTCTTGGTTGCTTTATTGAATTTACCCACCTAACAGTAGAAAAGGTACAAATTAATTTCAGAGATGCAGGACACAAGCATAAATTATAAACAGCACACGTATCAAATTATTATCTGCAATATAGTTACAAATATTTTAATATTTTAAGTGTTATATACCCGAACGCTGAGTTTTAGAAAGAAGTAACAAACCAACACTTGAGGAGAAAGTACAAAGACTTACAGGAACTAAAAGCTTAAAACTTAAAAATTTCTCTCAACGTTGAAGGTCTTGTGAATATCCATCTCGATTTGTACAGGTCCAAAGTGATATAAGAACTTGTAGAGATTTGCTAAAGTCTACTTTTACTCTGATTGCTCTTACAGAGTGTGAATATTGTCCACAGGTCATGTTTAATTTCATAGACAACAAACATGGCTTATTCACAGTACAGTATGATATTAAAGTCAGATGTCGTTAAACTGGGAGTTCATCATTTTAATCCAGCAGCTTTGAGTGCTCTATTCTAGTGATGGTCCAGTCTGGTGTCACTCCTTGTGTAAACTCCCTCTGAAATCTGCAAAACAAAGTCGAATAACCTGCTTTAGAACTTCATATAATGGTAGTTGTTTTGAGCTTCTTATCTGTTCTCGTTGTTTGTCAGTCCTCAGCTCTAAAGCATTTCTTCAGCACACAACTGACTAGTGCTGAAACTTATTCCACTTTGTCAACAGTTTACATTCTGCCCTGTTCAAGATTCTTTGCTGGATTCCTGATAACACGTGATTAATAACTTGACAGTTTTTGTGGAGAAATACTAGCAATTGTCTGAGGAGGTTACCGGACACATTTATCCGATAATCCTTACATCTATATGTCTAACACAGTGAATGCCTTGGACTCTCACACCCAGTACAGTATTTGAGGACTCACTCGTAATTGGCAGAGAGCAGTCTCTTGCTCTTGGGCTTCTCTCCATTTTTTCCAAGGGCCACCTGAAAGATGCGCACCCCCTCCATCGTCTCCTCCGGTAGCTGAGCACTGGTTAAGTACCAAAAGCGCATCAAAATACTGACAAACTTCCTCCCTGTCAGTGAGAAAAACCAGGACACATGCCGAGTTATTTTCAGTGCACGCCTGACCAACTGAATTAACAATAAATACATTTAACACACTTCTTGACCCATTACAAATGCAACAAATTACAAAAGGGTCCTGCCCCAACAAAGATCACCTTCATTTTATTTTAACCTTCATCTGGTTCATCTTTAAAAAAAATAAGTCCTATTTAATACGAATGTATAAAAGATGTTAAATGGTTCATCCCTCACCATCGTCTTCGTAGCAAAAGCCCACATCTGCTGGTGTTGTGTACATGATGTCATCTGGATCAGCCAAAAGTGCTCTTTTATAGCTCAGCGGGAGATCAGCACATTTCTCCTCCAGTTTGCCAATTACCTACAGGATAGTGAGCGGCTGAGATTACACACACACTAACACAAACTGGATTTGTCTGACTCGTTTTAAAGTGGTTAAAAACAAGCGGACCACTTTCACTGACTGCAAGTGCTGGTGACCTTTTATGTACTTACATCTTTAGCGACAAGTCCTTCAAGTTCTTTGAACTGACATTGAGACAGCAGTCGTGATACATGTGCAAATGCCTGTAACCAGAAAAAGAAAAGAAAAAAAAAGGATGAACAGATTGTTGTACATCAAACACTGACCACATATATATACATATATATACACATATAAAATATTTCACTGTGCATTACTGCACTAATCATCCATAACATGACCACCTGACTAATATCGAGTTTTGCCACCATAACAGTGATGCACTGTGTGTTCTGACACCTTTGTTTCACAACTAGCATTCTTTAATTTGATCTACAGTAGCTCTTCCACTGGATCGGACTACATGGTCCAGCCTTTTAGCTCCCCAGGGTCATGGGTGGCCAAGGCACACTGATGCACATGGGGAGCGAAGGTTGGCTCGTGTAGTCCGATCCAACAGAAGAGTTAGTGATGAAAAGTTTAATGCCGGCTGTGATAGAATAGAGTCAGAACACACAGATCATTACTGTTATCATGATGTTATGGCTGGTCAGTGACAGCACTGAGGCCACTCCTACTACATTGACTGACAGCCCAGAGGCCACGCCTCCTTCGCTTGACAGCACAAAGGCCACGCCTCTTTCACTGGTGTCATTCAGACAGCAGGATGATGATATAAACCTGTGATTTTTCTCATGGCTAGCAGACCTGCTGTTAAAGAAAAGGAGTCAACACCATCTGACCAATTCTATTTTAAATGTTTAAGCCATTATCTAATAAAAATAACAATAATAATAATAATAACCCATGAGACCAGACACAAGCCCAGCTGACCTGTTTGGCTCCGTCAGTGAACTCCTCGATGCTGAAGTCTTTGTCGAAGTAAGCGCGAATGAGGAAGAAGTAGAATTTGGTCCGGAACCAGATGAACGGGTTGGGGATGCCGAGCACCACAACCTTCCGCGTGTGTCTGTGTCCGTCTCTGTCCGAGCTGCAGAACCGCACTCCGGATACGACACATTCTAAAGACGCCTGGTTTTTGACCAAAGAGTGATTTCGTATTTTGGATAGTTTGTTAAATCTGAGATAAGCGCTTAAACCCACTGAGGGCCTTCTACAGCTCCACCGGAATAAGGGCAGCGCCATGTTTCTGTCCTCACCGCAAAGCAGTCCGTCCGGCCCCCTCACACCACATTATTATCGTTCCTAGTTGTTTTTATTTGACTATTTAACTAATCATAACAATGTTTTTTTTTTTTATTGTTTTCTTGATGTTTTCTTCATTAAACAGTCATAATTACGTTTGTATACAATTTTAGTATTTAAAACCTGACAGGTGTGAAAAGTGCAGATATTTTTTTCATAGTTTCTGGGGAAGATATAAGCAGTGCACCTAAACAGAGAGGCCGAGTTCTAAATGGCCACGCGCTCTCTATATGAGTGAACTATTAAGGGGATGATTGAAGCACGAGCTACACCCTAAATAGTGCACTTAGTGTGTTTTTGGGATTGAGCCAAGCAAAAGAGAGAAAAGCGAAGTTGTAGAGCTGCAGATGAGCTGGTGAAGGTGGAGGAAGAAGAGGATTTCTGTATGGAATGTCAGGAAAGAGTCGAGGTGTCTGTCTTTACAGATGTGGATCAGGAGCTTTTCATAAAGGAGATCTATCCTCTGGTGAGACATCTGTATTTACTAAACAATATAAATCACGTGTGCATTTTTATGTGTATCAGGTATATTAAGTTTACCCTGACATTAGAGTGAATAAAGTTCAAGCACCCATGAGAACACTGAGAGCCAGGCAGTAATACACCCTGAATGAGACACACAGTCCATCACACAAAACCATGCACACATACATACTCGTACACACCCAAGCGCTGTTGATGTTAGCCAGTCCACCTACATGACATGGGAGGAAACTGGAGAACCCCGAAGAAACCCCCCGGGGAGAGCATGTGAAACTAAACACACACGAACCCAAGGACGCTCTCTTATCCGCTGTACCACTGTGCAAATCCCGTATTATATGTATTTTTTTAAAAAAAGTGTAACATCTTGAAGATACACACTTCCTGATTGTGTTGTTCAGGATTGTGACTTATCAGATTTTTTCTTTTTCGCATTTCTTTCTCAGAGAAAACCGGCATTGCTCAAGGGAGTACCTTTGGGACCGTGCGTGGAAAAATGGACAGTGGATTACCTGGCAGCAAAGGGGGGCGACCGGGAGGTCAAAGTTCATGTGTCTTATGTTCCGCAGATGGCCTTTCTGCATAAGAATTTTATTTACAGGTACACAGACATAGAAGAAAACATACGCTCATAGTTTTATGATAAAATGGGTAGCATTGACAACTAACAGCTCCAGGGTTCCGCGGGGTTCTCCATGTTTCAGGGTCTCTGGGATTAACTTTACCAGGATAAAGTGTATAATGAAAGCAGAATTAATGTATATAGGAATGTGTAACTTTTTTATTAAGTTTAAGTTTCATTTATTTATTTTTATCTTTATGTCTCAGGACTTTACCGTTTGACAAGTTTGTCCAGAGAGCCGCAGCAGAAGAAGAACATGAAGAGTTCTTCATTAGTAAGGTAGAAATCCTGGGGCTCTGCTCTGCTCCTGCACACTACTCTTATTAGTATCAAGATAATCTATATGAATAAAAGAAAGGTGTTGTTTTTACTTTGATCAGAACTTGCTCTTTCAATGATATCTTTACGCTTCATACATTAGAAGACCTGAAACCAGTCTCAGAAAAATTTCTGTCTGTATGCCCGTCTAGCAGAGTTTACCTCGGGGTGGGCGTGGCTATAGACGTCACTCAGCAAAACCAGTGATCGCAATAGTTTACTGTGGAAGACACAGAAACGACTGCATTGCCCTTTACAAACTTCCACAGTCCTCACCAAACACAAACAAAAGCGCGACACAGCATGGCTTAATCCAAAAAAATAATGCGTACACTATGAAAACTGAACCTTGCGGCAAAAATTTAATCAAAATGTTGAGTAGACGGTTATATGTCAGATGCTGATCAGCTTATTTTTTATCTTTAACCTTTTAACTATTTCTACAAACTCTTTAACCGTTAACGACGGGTAATAACGCTAGAAATGTAGATAAATATGGAGTGTACTGCTGTACTGGAAAGTGAAGAAAGCAGCTCCCTGTAAAAAAAAAAAAAAAACCCACATTCAAAACCAGTCACAGAAGGACTTTCAGCAAGAACACACATCTGATAACCTTATGTCGTTTTAAATGACACGCTGTCTGCTTAGAAATCACTTTGAAGTTGTTCTGAATCGCCTCTGAATCACCAGTGTTATGTTTCGATTGTTCATAACTCCCCTCACCTCACCAAAACACAAGGATGAATCCCAAATCCCACTCTAACCCGTGATCAAGGGGACAAGGGTGTGTGGAACAAGGGATTGAACACCTTACATAGCGCACTAGCTTTCCATTTAAAGCTATTTGGGATTTGACCCTGGAACAGTTTGTTCACTGAGGCTATTCTAAAGCAGATTAAGTGGATACATAAAGAGAGAGATTTACAGGACTGTCCACCACCTCCATGGTTTATTCTCCTCACCCTTTATTTGGCTACATAGTACACGAGTAAGTGCGCAAAACTATTTTCAACGCCTGATAATAACATAGTATCTAGTGTAGTAATAGATCATTATTCTAGTTTTTAATGTTCTCTGAGTATTTTAAAGCTTTTATAGTATCCTGTCCACCTTTAAAGGTTTGGGATTGTGATTCGATGCAAATGTTTCCTGCTTTCTAATTTCACCAGGATGAGAGCTACTACCTGAGATCGCTCGGAGAAGACGCTCGTAAGGTAGGGATGCATTTTTATAATGATGATAAACAACATGATTTGAGTTCCACAACACCTTTAAATATGAATATGATTCATCATAGAAATGAGAAATGCATCTATAAGTCTATAAGAAATGCATACCGTTGTATAAATCTAGACGGAAGCCACCCCTTAGTAAAAGGCACATGGCAGCCCGTCTGGAGTTTGCCAAAAGGCAC
Organism: Platyallabes tihoni; assembly: GCA_030068045.1. Classification (NCBI taxonomy): domain Eukaryota; kingdom Metazoa; phylum Chordata; class Actinopteri; order Siluriformes; family Clariidae; genus Platyallabes; species Platyallabes tihoni. Next base: position 2,667,591 of record JAQQZS010000035.1, on the reverse strand, counting down.
CTGAAGGACACTCCGACCATGAGAAACAAAATTCTCAGGTCTGATGAGACTCTCTGGCCACTCTACCATATTGGCCTGATTGGTGACTTGCTGCAGAGATGGTTGTCCTTCTGGAAGGTTCTCCTCTCTCCACAGAGGGCCTCTGGAGCTCTGACAGAGTGACCATCGGGTTCTTGGTCACCTCCCTGACTAAGACCCTTCTCCCCCGATCACTCCCTTTAGATGACCGGCCAGCTCTAGGAAGAGTCCTGGTGGTTTCGAACTTCTTCCACTTATGGATGATGGAGGCCACTGTGCTCATTGGGACCTTCAAAGCAGCAGAAATTTTTCTGTAACCTTCCCCAGATTTGTGCCTTGAGACAATTCTGTCTCGGAGGTCTACAGACAATTCCTATGACTTCATGCTTGGTTTGTGCTCTGACATGAACTGTCAACTGTGGGACCTTATATAGACAGGTGTGTGTCTTTCCAAATCATGTCCAATCAACTGAATTTACCACAAGTGGAGTCCAATTAAGCTGCAGAAACATCTCAAGGATGATCAGGGGAAACAGGATGCACCCGAGCTCAATTTTGAGCTTCATGGCAAACGCTGTGAATACTTATGAACATGTGCTTTCTCAATTTTTTTTTATAAATTTGCAAAAATCTAAAGTAAACTTTTTTCATGTTTTATGTAATCCATTTTAGAATAATCCTGTGACATAACAAAATGTGGAAAAAGTGATGCGCTGTGCATACTTTCCAGATGCACTGTATCTCTGATACATAAGGATATTATTTTAATCTCTCCAATAGCATGTTCACTCATTCTTATCTCTGGCCTTTAAGGAGCCCGCTGACCTGAGGAAGCAGTTTCCTGACCTGGCACAAGACTTCCATATACCTCAGTTTTTTGCACCTGAGCAGTTTTTCTCCAGTGTTTTCCGCATCAGCTCACCCGGCTTGCAGCTATGGACACACTATGACGTGAGGAGAATTTCATAATCAATACAGATTACTCCGAACACTGTTCATGAACTAATTACTAGTCGGGTAACCAACGTGGTTTTATACGATCCCTGATGCAAATAAGTACTGCACATAGACAAAGGTCTCACTATTTGTTCACCAGCCACTTTAATAGAATCATGTTCATGCAAGTATTAAATCAGCCAATCATGAGGCAGCAGAATTATGAATATGAGGTGCTAGCATTAGAAGCTTCATTTGAAGCCCTGATCTCTCTTCAGTGTTTTTGCTCACCCTGGGTTCAAGTAATATTCCACCAGCTACTAATTGACTTGCGTTCTGTCTCTGACCCAGGTGATGGACAACCTGCTGGCTCAGGTGACCGGGAGGAAGCGCGTCGTGCTCTACAGCCCCCAGGATGCCTTACACTTGTACCTGACAGGTGAGTGTCAATTCCATATTACTGTACTAATCTTTAAAGTATGCAGTAACACTTTATTCTCTCTGAACAGGCGATAAGTCCGAAGTTCTGGATGTGGATTCTCCAGATTTGGAGCTCTATCCGGATTTCGTGAAGGCGTGTCGATACGAGTGTATTTTAGAGCCAGGTGATCTGCTCTTCATCCCGGGTGAGATGTTCTTTAGGTATTATTAAAGCACCAGAATCTATTACAGCTCTGGAATCTATATTGTATTTAAGTCATAGATTTGCAGTATATTAGCTGTAAATTGTGACTACATTGAATATCTATTGCTAAAACAAAAAAAAAAACCGGAACACTTATTCCCATTTGACCTAAACCTCCCTCATATATCTCATATATGCGTATACTGTATATACTGTAAGCGTTTTTAACAATGGCCGTTCAAGTCAAACTGGGACTAAGTATTTCCTATTTTTAAAGTACTATTTATTGGAATAAATATACTGGAAAAATGTTGCAAATTCATGGTGGTTTTTCAGATTCAAAAATATTACAGCATAAAAATATATTACATTATGTGCTTGTTTTTTTTTGTTTTTTTTCCCCCCAGCCCTTTGGTTTCACAACACGCTGGCTCTTCAGTTCGGCATTGGAGTCAACGTGTTCTGGCGCCACCTACCCCTGGACAGCTATGATAAGAAGGATCCGTACGGCAACAAGGACCCGGTGGCAGCGGCGCGGGCACTGCAGGTCCTGGATCGTTCGCTGGGAGCGCTGGATGAGCTGCCGGAGGAATACCGGGACTTCTACGCCCGTCGCATGGTGCTGCGTATTCAAAGCCGGGCGTACTCCAGTGCAACCTATAAAATAAAGACACAGACTACAGTTGCTGATGACAATTAAGTCTGGGACGTTTTTATTAAAGTCATTACAGTGGCCCCCTGTGATATGTGGACTTGTTAATAACATTATAAAGATGTGCACTGCTGTTTTTTTTTTTTTTTTACTTTCTCTGTGAATTCAAGTTCATAAGCGAGCAACTTTTTAAATAAGGTGCCACAACAGCATAGTGATAATAAATCACTGAGACAATGAGAATGACATGACAGTTAACAAAGTTTCACCTTGCCATCTATAACGTGTTATACAATACTGTGAAACCCAGAAAAATAGCAGCCCTCTTTTTCTCTAATAAAATGGCACATGAATCTGAGACGACTCTTTGTTTGACAGTTTTGAGGAGCTTTAACAAAGTTATAAAGTGATTATTTGAGTTACCATAAACTTCCTGTTAGCTCAGACCAGTCTGGCCATTCTCCTCACAGGAAATGCATTTTTACTAAAAACAATTCACACATGGTTAAAATGCACATTCTCTCCCATTTCCAGGCCGCCATAATGTTTAAGACGTAACCCTTCAGGGCTGTTTGTGATTAGGCATCTCAGGTGTGTTTAATTGCTTCGTTAGCGCAGGTATAATACAGTCTTGAGTCTAGGTTTTAAGTCACCGTTGGTTAGCACTGCCGCCTTGCACCTGTGTGCATGGAGTTTGCATGTTCTCCCCGTGCTTGGTGGGTTTCCTCCGGGTACTCCGGTTTCCTCCTACAGTCC
>JAQQZS010000035.1:2644617-2654782 GCA_030068045.1 Platyallabes tihoni | reverse complement strand
CCTTTCCAAATCATGTCCAATCAACTGAATTTACCACAAGTGGACTCCAATTAAGCTGCAGAAACATCTCAAGGATGTTCAGGGGAAACAGGATGCGCCTGAGCACAATTTTGAGCTTCATGGCAAAGGATGTGAATACTTATGAACATGTGCTTTCTCGATTTTTTTTTTTAAATAAATTTGCAAAAATCTCAAGTAAACTTTTTTAATGTTGTCATTATGGGGTGTTGTGTGTAGAACTCTGAGGGAAAAAATTTATTTATCCATTTTAGAATAAGGCTGTGACATAACAAAATGTGGAAAAAGTGATGCGCTGTGAATACTTTCTGAATGCACTGTGTATATATATATACACAGTATACTGTGTGTGTGTGTGTGTGTGAAATTTGTTTGGTTTATTGTTTGTTCTTTTTTTTTTTTTTTTGCTGAATTGTTGCACTCAATAAATTCATGCCTCATGCCACCTTGCACCTCCATGGTCTGGGTTTGATTCCCGCCTCAGGGTCTGTGTGTGCATGCCTGTTCTCCCCATGCTTAGTGGGTTCCCTTCAGGTACTCTGGTTTCCTCCCACAGGGCAAAAGCATGCGTATTAGCCTAATTGGCATTCTCAAATTGCCTGTAGTGTGTGAATGAGCTTGTAAGTGTGTGTATGTGTGTGCCCTGCAATAGATTGGCACCTTGTGCAGGGTAAACCCTGCCTTTTGCCCAAGGTCTCCTGGGATAGGCTCCAGGCCCCCCGCAACCCTGTACACAGGATAAAGCGGTATAGACGGTGAGGGTGGAAGCGAGTGAGTGAGTTATTTATGCCTTGCAGCCTGTAATCTACATCCATCTTTGGAAGCTGAAATCATACACAGACAGCACTGATTGCTTAGAGAACTACAAACTGCCTATATTTTTTAGTGCCACTAGAGGGCAGCATGTGCACTGCAAACTTTTTTCTTTTTGCCCTCCAGTAGTTGAAGAAAGCAGCATCTGTGGTGTCTAAGCCATACTAAGTCCAATATTCACTGCCAGTGAGAGTGAGTGAGGGGCCTGGGAAGGGGAGGCAGAGGGAGGAGAGATGGAAAAGAGGGGAAGGAGAGAGCAAGAAATGGAGAGGGAATGGGAGAGCTGCAGCAAGAAGCAGCTGTGATTGTGAAGTTCTCGAGACTCAACAGGTCGTGGACAAAATATTAGAGATACGGTGGGTCCCTCATTATCTTACATCATCACTGTGCTTCCTTTTATCACACTATTTATTTTTGTTTGTTTCTGTTTTGCTTTGTTAAACATTTCAATCTGTGAATCTGAATATGCCATGCATGCACAATACATGCTCTGGCCTTTAATATGATAATATGATCATTTCCCTTTTTTTTTTTTTTTTTTTGAGAATGTGGATTCTGCATGAAGTGAGCAGACACACAGCTTCTTCATAGTCATAGATCATAGAAACAGTCATAGTTTTTAGTCATGTTTTATTTCAACAGATTTGCTCTGAAAGCCATTAAGGATAATTTGAGCATGTGCAGATATACAGAGGTACATTCTGGAGATTAATGTACTATCTATAAGCTGAGATATGTAAGGGCGTGGGTTGGGGTGTGTAGTCGCTCTGGAGAGGGTGGAAATGGGAATGTAAGGGTAGGTGCCTGTGCGGTTTATGATGTCAGCTGACTGTCTGCATCAGATTTCCAGTTCTCTCAAACAAAGACCTTTTTTAAAAGACAGCTTTTTATTTCATTTGCGATCATATACGGCTTGCAAATATTCACATAATATTCTTTTGTATTTAAAGAAATGTCAAAAGATAAAATGCACTGCATAAATAAAAAACAAATTATGTTAATTATCGGATGCTAGATTGCCGCCATATAAAAACTTTTATTTTTATTTTTATTATTCTCATTTCACATGATTGTCTTTCAAAAATATGCAAACATCAAATGGAGCACAATTGGACAGAAATACTTGCATTTGTTTTTCACTCGTACAGGACGAGACATTTTTAATACATTTATAATATTCATATAAATATTCATTCATTTCATCGTGTGCTCACTAACAATTATTATTATAGTAAATAGCATTTCATTTTAGTCTTGGTTTCTGAAAATGAAACTTAAATAGATTCTAGTTAACAGGCAATTTAGAGAAGATATAAGATATAGATAACTAATTAGATAACTATTTTCCTTTTCCTTAAGTACAGTGTCTCACAAGGCTCTGGGTAATTTGTAATTACACTACCCTTAGAGGTTGTTTTTTTTGCTAATAAAAAAACCCCTTTAATTTAACCTTTATTGTATTCCACTACAATACTGCGACCTGAACCAGAAAGCTACAATAAATTAAATTTAGGTCAATCAAAAAGACTATCGACAGTGTGTCTCAAAGTTAGGGGAAATTGTGGACCAGAGTTACTTGGCGTGAATATTTCATAGCGTGAGGTCACTGAGATGACTGGTGCTGTAGTCCACTGTCTGAGCTGCCATATTCCAGGGCAAACATTAGCTCTTAGGAAGGTTACATAATCATGAAGCAGAAGGCAGTAAAGGATTCTTTGTGATGATTTCACGTGTTGAGTCCAATGGCAGCATTGGAAAGTCTGTCCTCCTTCTCCTAAGCCTTTAAACCTGCGAGCAGACCGAGTGAAGAGACTGTGCTCTCTGTGACTTTTACTTTTCCTGCCAGGTTTAACAAGACTGAAAAGCCAGCTCGGAACACAGCGTGTTTCAGTTTCAGAATTTAACAATATAGAACATCTGGACTGAGTGTCTCAAAGGACTTTTTTCTCAGTGTTCGGTAAAAAGGCCAATAAAATGTGTCAAGGAATGTGCGCAAGGAAAAGTATGATGTTAATTGCCAGAGCTGTCAGCTGCGGAACACTTGTTGGACTATGGCTTGTGTAGTGTTATTGTTTTAATGAGTGAGGCTAAAAAACTGGCACTGAGTGCAGAGATCTGGGAATGATCACTGATGATCGCCTATAATCTTCACTGCATAGCGTGCATAAATAAAATGTATGAAAAAAGCACATATAAAAAGGAAAGAAATCGCACAGTATCATCATTTTTAAATGGGTAATTTACTTTAAAATGAAATAAAAAAAAAATAAATAAAAAAGCGAATCAGTAAGGACAAACATACATATTGAGTATGCATTAAAAAAATATTTTATTAAAGGAAAAGAACTTTCATTCATATACTTAGGCCAACACTGTTATAGTTTATCACCTAGTCCTAAATGGTATGTGGTTTAATTAAATGTGACTAAATTCTAGAAAAAGCAGCACAATAAATAACTTTATAGCATTCTCTTTTCCAGACTCTGGATCAGGATGTAGGCCTGGATCACATGGATGTGAAAATGCTGCTGTCTTGCTTACAGCATATTTTGTGCATTCTCCTCCCGTTCCACTTGGTGGAAACTCAGCGTCCCCTTCAAGCCAACATCACGCTAGTGTTCGACAGCTCAGACCATGCCGCCCGCTTATGCAACTGAAGCTATGCATCGGCGGTACTCAGTTGTAATGAAACTCTCGCCAGCCTGATGTGCAGCTGTGGCACTGTTGGGCGCACGGCTCTGTCGCCCGGCACCTTGGAGGCGCAGATGCTGACAGTGTGGGCGTGGCAGCCCTGGGTGCTAAGGGAGCTGCTGAATGGTAGCAGGGTTTCAGAGCTGCAGCTGTCTCTGTGTAGCCCAGCCTCGCTTTTCGAACCTTCTCAATATCTCACTATTGTGGGTCTGAGGAAGCTTCAGATCTCCAGTAATGGGATGTCACACAATAAAGTCCTGAACTTTGGACTAAACATACAGGATGGGAATCTCAGCGTTGCATTTTTAGACTTGTGGTCACTGAACAATCACCTGAAGGCCTACAGTGTCATTGGGCCACCAGTGCAAAAGCTCATGCAGCATTTTCCTTACCTTCAGCAAGCCAATATAAAGATTACTGACCTAGAGGAGATCCAAAAGCCAGCCATCTTAACTTTTATTTACTAAATTGATGTAATTTTTTGCTTATTTGTACACTGGATTAACAATATAATCATACCTGCCTAATCGTGGAACAGTGCGTTCTCTGATTTAATGAGTGCTGGATACTGCTTAACTTGTTTCCTAAGGCATGGCATCAAAACAGAAAACCCCCAATACCATGTTCAGTTTCAGACATGTGAGAGTTTACTGCAAAGGAACATTTCCTCCACTTTTAGTTTTTCTGCCGACCACAAAAACAACAACCAAAAAAAAAAACCAGACAAAAAAAGCACCTCATTTTCCTTTGTGGCTGTACATTCAGAAAGATGACATTTTTCTGGCACAAATACATTTCTGAAACTTTCTGCATTATTCCATAAATTCCTTTTGTTGCTCAAATATTTTTTTGGTAGACTCACTTCCAATTATTTTTTTTTTTCATTCCAAAGTTCATGTAGTGATAACTAGAATTGCTTCCTTATTTTTTTTTACACTTAAACCAAGATATATAAAGTCTTTTAAACTGCAAGAACATTTAAGGAGCCTTTTTTTTTTTCAGATGTCATGATAGATGATAGAGATAAGATCATACTAAGACTGGGATGTTTAGGAATCGGTTAAACATAAAACATTACTTGTACCTCAAGTTATAAAATTGGATATCTAATACTACTAGCAAACATTATGTATGTAAGTATTTTAATGAAAATATTAACAATAACTTTCAAATTCTAGGCTCTTAATAAAGCTAGCATTTTAATTCGCATTGCAGCATAGTTTATATCCGGTGATGAATTTTGCCCAGCATGTTACTGTAAGTGTGTCTGGATGAAAATAAATAAATAAATAAAAAAAAACAGGTGTACAAAATTGACCCAGTAATTGAAGATTATAACTGAATATACTGTAGTGCGGAAATATTTTGTAAATCTTTGAAGTATACATTGAGCAACTGACTAAAAGCCTGACTACAGGCTTGAAAAAAGGTAAATAAATGTTCTTTAAATGGTCTGATTTTTGTGCTAAATATATACAAGCCAGTGGTGTGTAAATAACAGAGTATCATTTTTTTCTGCAGTTATTAAGTAGCATTTTTATATTTACTTAATTTCTTTTTATTTATAAATTATAAATTTGATATTTTTCATGTACATTTAAATATGGTTTTGGACTGGTAAAGAAGGAACGTCCAAGTATGACTTGAAAGTACTGTAGGCTAATTTACTATTCGGTGAGCTAATCAGATGGTGACATCAAGTGCCCTAAAGTGACCTAGCACAGCTGGAATAAGCATGGAAAGGGATGGGTGTGTCAGTTTGAATTTGGATGTCATTCTTGTTCATAGACTGTTGTATTCTTGAATGACGGTGAAGTTGTGGAGTTGCGGTTAGCACTTTGGCCTCGTACCTCCAGGGTCAAGGGTTTGATTCCTACCTCAGGTCTGCATGTGTGGAGTGATGTGAACTTACAAGCTTTTACCCTGAAAGAGATTATTTTTCAAATGTAGCACATCATCCGTATTTTATTAATCTTATACCATAGCACTCTACATACTTTTTTTTTATTATTTTTTTTTACATTTATTAAAGAGCATTTTAAAATCAATTTATAGTTACATTTAATGTTCTGAAAAACCCTAAAGACATTAAAATCCATTTATGGCAATGATTAATAGTCACTCCCTTAGCAACGTCCCTGTTTTGATTGAAGTAGATAAGAAAGAAATGTGTTTCATGATATTGAGAAACTGCAAAGACCTGTTTTGAAAACTTAAAGGAACTATCACAAGACTCCTGCTCTTTCCGAAAAACTGTATAATAACATTACCATACCAACAATTAAACACAATTTTTTGTTTCCATTCATCAGCCCTGGAGGTGCGAGGCCACAGTGCTAACCACTACGCCACGTGAATGCTTGGATAGTTTATTTTAACAGCAGCTCTGATGCCACAAGTCTATAATTACCATGTACTCATAATACACCCCCATACCATCAATTCCACACATTTTTATCTACTCATGAAGATAGTCAGTAATTATCTAAGGAATATACTGTAGGAGATAGAAATCTGAAATACAAGTCCCTGTGTCTAAGTTGTAACTAGGATATACCTTGAGAGCATCAGAGCTGCTGTTGAAATAAAATTAACCAAGCATTCATGGTGGTGTAGTGGTTAACACTGTGGACTCGCACCTCCATGGTTGTTGGGTTTCCTCCCACCATCCAGAGTAGGTTCATTGGCAATCCCAAACTGCCTGTCCAAGGTGTACCCTGTACTTTTATGCCCTTGTAATGATGAGTAAATAGTAAAGCATTTCAATTATTATTATTAAAATAATAACCTTCAGTGCTCGGGGATGAAGTTAGTTTCGCTTTTTGTTTGCATACATTGATGACTAAGACACAGTGATTCTTAGGTAATATTTTGCTGCCATAGAATTAGAAATGAGCCTACAGTGTGACTACTACTGAACTGAGTAATGAGGGGATTTCCCTTATTTAAAGAATAACGCTGAACTTTTCCATGAACTCATATTTTCATCTACAGCTCAGGACCCAGACTTTTGTACCAAACAGATTGTACAAACAGTATACAGTATAATAAAAGATAGTCTAGAATTACATTGCCTTGCAAACATTCATACCCCCTTAACTTTTCCACATTTTGTCACGATACAACCACAAACCTAAATGTATTTTATCTTGATTTTATGTAATAGACCAACACAAAGTGGCGCGTAATTGTGATGTGGAAGGAAAATATTTTTTTCCTTTTTGGTTTTAAAAACTTTTTTTTTTACACATAAAAATCTGAAAGTTGTTTAATCTCTCACTTACTGTCTATACTGCTTTATCTTGTGCACAGGGTCGTGGGGGGCCTGGAGCCTATCCCAGGAGACTAAGTGGCAGGGTACACCCTGGATGGGCTGCCAATTTATCACCAGGCACACATGCACACACACATTACGAGCAATTTGGGAACACCAATCAGCCTATTCTGCATGTGTTTGGCCTGTGGGAGGAAAACCGGAGTACCTGGGGGGCACAAACCTAGCACAAGGAGAACATGCAAACACCATGCACAAGCACTCTGAGGCGGCAATCGAACCCAGAACCTGGAGGTGCAAGGAAACAATGGTAACCACTAAGCTACTGTGCTGCCGTGTTTAATTTAAAAGGTTTTAACCATGTACCAATTTATATTGGTGTATCAGATAAAATCCCATTAAAATAAGTTTACGTTTGTGGTAGTAACCTGACAAAATGTGTAAAAGTTCCAGGGATGTGAATACTTTTGAAGGCACCATTGAAGGCTGTATAGCTCATTTCATTATGTTGTGCTCTATCGTGCGAGCGCCCCCTGTAGGTTCCATGCTACTGTACATTCAAGAGCCTGACTTGTGTTTTCCTGTTTCCAAGTCGTAACCAAGTCTTCCAAAATTCCTTAGAATTAAAGTCAGACTAGACTAGACTAAAGTATTTAAACTACATATTTACACCAGTTAAACTAACGAAAATGTGTTTAATTCAGCAGTTAGGAATTAAAGCCTCGTTTTCGTAACTGCTAAATTTTTTTTTTGAACAGCTGAAAACCACTGAGAGTTTCACTTCTTTAGTCATACATATAGCGTAGAAGGAGGATAAAGCGGTATAGAAAATGAATGAATGAATAGCGTAGAAGGGCAGCAAGCCAGAAAAACTTGAAGCGGTGTTTATTTGCTGAGAAAACGTGCCTTAACCTAAATTCGGAGAGCGCTTGAAGGAAGCATGGGTGAAGGACCGAGGGGGGGGGGGGGGCATGGTCACGTGACAGGGAAAGGAAAGTGAGTTTCGGCTGGAAGAGAGGTGTGCTGCGTTCACTGGCTGTGTGTATGTGTGGGTTTGTGAGTCTGTGTTTCTCTCTCTCTCTCTCTCTGTCTCCATGGTTCTGTACATCAAACCCCAGTTTTGTTTGCACTTCGAGACAGCCAGAAGAGGAACCCTAAAGCTGTGAGTGTGAATTTATACGACTGTGATATGTGTGAGCGTGTGTTTTTGCGTGTGTTTGTTTATGTGTGTGTTGAGAGGAGATAAAGTCAGAGAGCTCTATTCTTGCTTTCGATATTTGAATCACTCGCATACAATGTTCCTCTACATATTTATTAATGTTTCAGGCTATAAAAATCCTAGGCTGTTTAATTTAGAATAGAAAAAAATTATAACAAAAAATCTAATAATTCCTGTTTTTGTTTATAGTTTAGGCTTATATTTATGAGATGACATCTTTGGAGAGAGAGAGACAGAGAGAGACAGAGAGAGAAGAAACATTGTAAGAAGCCAGAATAAACAGAATGAACTCTTTTCTGGACAATGAGATTAAAAACAAGTTGTAGAAGACTACAGGGCTGTACAGGGCTGGTCACACCTGAGTGTTTATTATTATTATTATTATTATTATTACATGTCATGTATCGCCACAGTGACTTCAAAATCTTTTTTTAAATGAATTAAATAAAAAACTAATCTGTGCACTATAAACTATTCACACAGCACAGCATTCTGTGTTGTACAAGAAAATTATTTGCCGTTTGTTTAGAATTGTAAGAAAATCAGAGAAAAGTTTAATACTGAATCGGGACATTTATAAAATCATAATACTAACAGAATCGCAATACAAATCAAGTGATGTGATAATTTTGGACGTCCCTGGTGATTCCCGTCCCTATATGAAGTACTGTTCACATGATGATGCAGTGTATGCCACAGACACACATTAAAGACTCTGTGGTTTGACCTTTATTAAAACGTTTCAGGACTTGATTAATAACAGGCATATAGAAACAAATGTCAAAGAAACAAATAAAATCTTATAATCCGAATTGAATCTTTCTTTAAAAATTAACTTGTCTATATTTTATAGTTTGACTTTTTAAACTTGGCTTGGTTTGCATAGGAGATAAAGCTGCATATAGAGTGCACACTAAAGATAATGAAGCACTGGGTATCAGCTGATACACTGAACTGATCTGGGTGCACTCATGTAAAATGTGCCTAAAGGAAAATTGTGCTGTGTTTAATCCAATATAAAATACACCAGTGGAATAGAGACCCAATAGGGATCCAGGGCTCGGATAAATGCATTCCTAGCTATACGTATCATAATGCTCTACAATGTCTCTGTGCATTTCCCTCTATGATATGACCATGTATTTACCAACATGCCAGACTGTAAAAAATAGACAGATTCTGAATAAAACCACGGAGATGCTACAGCAGTACTCCCCAACTCATCATGCAAAAAAATAACCCATCTGATAAAAGCCTGTAGTACAGCACTACACCTGACACTGTATACGTATATGGCACAGGCTATTTGAATTGGATTTACACATGTATATGCTGAGACTCGGACACTTTGCATGACATGTTGGACAAAGCCTTTCACAAAGATAAAAATATCATCTTTAAATATATATATATATGTTTTTTTCCGGATCAACATGGTGTACACGTTCAGTGTGTATAGTACAATTGTTAAATGTTGACCTTTACTTGTTCTGTTTTATTGGAATTTCCCTATATGTATTTGTGGCAAAGTTGTTTGTGTGTGGAAACTGTGAAACTGAAAAAAAAGAACAGGGAAGGGTTTTTAAGGACACTTTAATTTCCTGCGTAAAGAATTCTAGTCATGATAATCTTATTTATGTATTTATTATTATTATTATTATTAGTATTATTATTATTATACAGCATTATAATATTGTTATTAATTAAACAACTGATTGATTTATTACTGAATTAATTAATTAATTTCAAAACTCAAGTACTCTAACACACTGCCTGGCTAAAAAAAGTCACACACCTTTAGCTTTGATTACAGCGGTGGTGGCCAGTTCATACTGTATGTTTAAACGATTCCTCATGCTCTCAGAACATTACAGAACTTTTACAATTTGAGTCCACGAATATAGCCGTGCCATCAGGGATGAAAAACTCCCTAGACATGACAATCTGGTCATTCAATACAATCAGGTCGTCAGCTGACTTCACTTTATTGAGACATAACATTGCTGAGCCTAAACCTGAGCAATTGAAGCAACCCCAGATCATAACACTGCCTCCAGCGGCTTGTACAGTGCCACTAGGGGTGGGCGATATAACCAAAATCTTCTATCACAGTAGAAGCAATTTTCTACCTCGATAACGATATATATCAC
>JAQQZS010000035.1:2624281-2636700 GCA_030068045.1 Platyallabes tihoni | reverse complement strand
CCCCCCCCCCCCCCCCCCCCCCCCCCCCCCCCCCCCCCCCCCCCCCCCCCCCGCCCACGTTCTTCCCCTTTACTCTACATAAACACTAACCGGACACTAACTCATGAAAACATCCTACTTGAACAGATTCTTAGTCTTTTAATTTTATATGATAATTAGTTGTGATGTGAATGAAACTAAATTAAATTTAAAAAAATGAATTGTATGAATGATGTAAATTGTGTTCCTTATTTACTAATTGTCCGTTCTTTAATTAATTAATTTGTTTTATTTTAGGATAATTGCGGCAGGCCCGATGCTCATCACCTGAATCAAGATTCTGTGGGATATTCATACGTGCTGCAATATCTTCTGCCGGGTGAGCGCTACTGCGTAGAAGTTACGCCGAACAAAGCACCTCTACGACATGTGCAGAGCTCCTGCTCCTGTGAATACACCAGTCGAGTAGAGCCCAGGGGGGGTAAGCAGTCTGAGCTTTTACACAGATGTGCTCTTACATTTATTCCATTGATTTTCTTGTTCTCGGATATTTGCTTCCATGAAGTGTATTTTATGCTGTCTTTCCTGAACTCATCTAGTGTGCTTACATGTCACAGTTTTATTCATAAAACACTTGAAACTCCAAACTGTAGGAGTATCTTCTTATATGAGTTTAGGTATAACTCAAAGCTTAGTTTCAAACACATGACTACACGCAGTAAACTGTCCTCTTTCCTTATTTCTGCATTTCACCTCAGTATACTTCTGAAAATTTAAAACAAAAAGTTAACATATATTTTTCCCCCTCTCATTTTTTTATATTTTATTTTATTTATTCTAGTGCATACACAATACAGTACTTGTTATTCTGAAAACATGACTGAGAGACACAGTATTCTCTGTAGTGTAGCTCAGGACTGTGGTGTAAGATTGATTGGTGCTCTGGCTGATAGAACATTCAAATACAGCGGTACGTACACATACGATTACGAAGTTTTGTATTGCGAAACTCATTGTCCCATAGAAAATAGTGTAAATGCAGATAATCTGTTCCAGCCACCCAAAAGTATTACCAGTATTACCAATTTCCAATGCTATAATCATATTTTTTGTATATAGAAACAATCAAAACATTTAGAAAAGATTTAGTAAATTAAGTAAAATATTAAATAAATAGATATTAAACCTCACTTAACCTTAATGTATGATTCCTCTCGGCACCGGCTCCTTTAAAAACCCAAACTGAAAGTGACTCCCTTTTCTTCTTGCTACCGTCCTTGATAACATTCTTGGGACCCATGGTGCTGTGTCTCCACCAAATCTTGCACAAAATGCAAAATTCGCTTGGCTTTCACCTGACGTCAACGAGTTTTGAACAACTCCCAGATGTACACGCAATTTAGCACGCGCTCGGTTCAGTTCGGCTGCTCAAATGCTGAAAATGCTTTAAATGCCGAGGCAGATTTCTTGTGAAATTTCAGTTTGTAAGGTGAAAATTCTTAAGGTGGGTCATTCAAATGCCTGAGGTACCACTGTGTAACACAAATAGAGTTTTACAGAATGAATAATTCAAAAAAGAATGTTGTTGTAAAAACTAAATATAAATAACCCATAAAAGTTGTACTTTGCACTTCTTATAAGTTGCACTTTTACCGGTAAAGTGCGTAATGCTTTTCAAAATGTATTGTAATTTTGCTTTAAAAATATAAGCAGTTAGAAGAAGAGTTGATCTAAACAGCTGAGCCTCTCTGCATTTCGGTGTGCACTGTCCTGACCTGATGGGGCTGTACCGATTAGAGGTCACAGCCATAAAGTCTGCTCTGTACTGATCTTTCAGGCATTTGTCTTTTTTTTACCCCAACATTTCAGTTAGAAACAATCCCAGCTACACCCCCATACTTTTTATTCTGTGTAGGTTTCAGGGGGTTTTGTCATTTTGCCCGCACTCTTATGTTTTAGCAGGAAATGTACTACTGATGTTCTCTACAGGAAAGGCAATATGCAAAAACCACAATTAGGTATGCAAAAAATAAAAAGCTTGTTTCCTGTTTATGCAAGTGTACCCCAAAGAGTGAAGAACTGATTTAGATGATGTATAAGACATTTCCAGCGTTACCTTATATTAGAGGAAGGGGCTGTTTTTGAGGGATGTGATTTATATATTTTCATGATCATCAATATACAGTATATACAGAGGTGGCCCAAAGTATTAAGACATTAAGACAACATATGCCGTGTGTTATAGTTCTCCCTGTTCACAAAGCAGGTGATGTCACTAATTAGTTCGACCCTATCTGGCTGAAGCGGTGTGCTAAGTAACTGAACTAGTGAAAATCTGGCTAAATGACAGTAGTGTTGAGCTCCTGGAGCCTTGGCCCGGGTCATCTCCAGATGTGTAGGTAGTAGCAGTCAAGAAACCGCTTCATAAAAAAGGTAAATCTAAATTAATTTTAATTTAAGTTATGGCGCAAGGTTCAGTTTTTCATAGTGTACGTTCCATTTTTTTTTTGGACTAAGCCATGGAATTGAGGATTTTTCCTACATTTTTGCTTTTGTCGAGTGATGCGTATAGACACAGAAAAAGCACTACATTTGTCTAAAAAACTAAATCTGGCACAAAACTGCTCATAATTTCACTTGTACTAAACATTTTGATTTCATTTATGCCGCGGGTTTAACGTCAGGCAAATATTGAAGGAAGTTTCATTAACTTTTGTCCAGACAGTTTTGTGTGATGCTGTGACAAAATCTCGCTGGACAGACGTAGAGACAGAGACTGCTTTCTGGTCCTCCAATGTATGAAATGTATGAAGTGAAATGTAAAGATATCATTGGAAGAGCGAGTTCTGACCAACGTACAGACCAAATTTTCTTTATCTAGCAACTTCTGCTTGAGCCTCATTTCTTTATCCAGAAAACAAAACGTCCAGATTTTCTTGTAACATGTAGGCTTTTAAAAGATTTTTTTAGTTTGTTTTAAATGAACAAATTTACTATTAGACAGGAAGCATATTATTTAAACTGTGTCCAGCATACAACATAGTTTTGCCTAAAATATGCTGTTGTACTAGTTTTATTGTGAGTCATGAAGGTATTTATGTTTCTGTTCTTCTTTCCGCAGTAGCGTTCCTGGTCGGTTGTGTTCTCTCCTCTGTCCTGGTGGGGCTGTGTTTCCTGGGTTTCATGTTCGGCCTCGGCTACACTGGCGTACTGTGCAAGCCGAAAGTCAGACTTCCCAAGGCCCTGGTAAGACCTGTAAGACTATAAAACCAGTTACAGTCAACCTGCACCCAGTCTAAAGTCCAGGGAGTTTATGGTTTAATAGGTAGTATCTGTTTATTAATAAAGATTCAAAAGGACAAAATTTATTAAAACAGGTTTCTATAAAGCACATGTAGGTCCAATGAAGCAGTTTATCAGCTCTATAAGCTGATAAACTTATAGCTCTATCAGCTCATGTCTGACAAAATACATTATTTCAAATCACACACTTTTGCTTTCTAGAGCAACTTAATGACAAGCAACTTTAAAACAAGTAACATGTTAAACTTCTAAATGTATGATTGTATAATTATAGATTTGGTGAAGTCTTCTGTAAAAGACAAAAAGCATGTTTTATCTTTATTATTGCTTCAAGGAAGAGAGACAAAGCTGTTTATAGCCGCTATAACGTAATGGATGATAGTGACAATTAACTTGTTTTGCAAAAGCTCTACACCATTAAATGTAGCTGTAATTAGGGCTGGGCGACATGGAAAGATTTATTTTTTTTTATCATGATAACTTTTTCATATCAGTTGATTATTGATAATTTTAATCATTTAAATGCGCTATTGCAATGCTCTCACTCACTCACTCATCTTCTATACCGCCTTATCCTGTATTCAGTATTCGCGGAGACCTGGAGTCTATCCCAGGAGACTTAGGACACGAGGCAGTGTACACCCTGGACAGGGTGCCAATCCATCGCAAGGGCACACACACTCACTCACACACTACGGGCAATTTGGTAACGCCAGTCAACCTAACCTACATGTCTATGGACTGTGGGAGGAAACCGGAGTACCCAGAGGAAACCCAATAAGCGCAGAGAGAACATGCAAACTCCACACACGGGAATAGAGCCTGGCCGGGAATCGAACCCGGACCCTGGAGGTGCAAGGCGACAGTGCTAACCACTACACCATTAAAAAAAAAAAAATAGGCGGCACATTTTTTTTTTATTGTTATTGAGCAAACATCTCTCACGGTGTATATAGTTATTGTTCTATCACCTAGGACTAACCGTAATAAAAAACTTGTGACTTTGATGTTGATGAAAACGTCTGGAGTAAGAGAAATAAAACACTTTTATTTTATATGCTGTTCTTGGACTATAATCCACTGTGAGAGACTCAAACTGCTCCAGCAGGGATTTTTCCAGAACAGCGTGTAATCGAGGCATTTTTTCCATCATCTAATCTTATATTTGTGTTTTTGAACTTGAGCAGTATAACTCGTGAAGAACTTATCTGTGCTTCTGAGCTTGTCACGGTAGATCACTTTACAAACAAATCACTTTACAGCTTTCCATTTTTTACACACGCCCATGGACACTCGATGAGCTCTGTGTTCAAGGCTAGAATGAAAAAGAAGAAGAAGAGAAAGTGATTAGAAAGTTTTAAAAATAGATGTGGTAAGCATTGCAGTTCTCAGAGACACCACATTATTTTTTATCTCTAGCTCTAGCTTCCTCTCAGTATACAGACCTGCGCTAAACCACTGGCTGTATTAATCCACTGTGTCCTATTTGTGGCTTTTTACAGAGACAGATATGTGTGTGTGTTTGATAATAAGCATTATACGGGGATTCTTACATGCCACATACAGTATTTACTCTGTGTGCTCGCTTACGGCCGTCCCCACCCTCCAGGTTTTATTGACTTTACTGTACAGCTAGATGCCTTCTCATTTCTGTGACAATAACAAAGCTCTTTTCCCATCACTGCTTATTGAAAGCAGACATCGATTAACGACGTGGGCCCGTTTCACATAAAGAGAGAGAAATAAAGAGACAGAACTGAAACCTGCAAAGAGGGAGACGTAAAATTCATTGTTATTTTCCCTCCTGTGCCGTCATCCAGACGGGTGGCAGACGGGATAGTCTGGTCACATTTACAGAACTTAACGTGATACAACTGCACTTTGCCTCTCAACAATCTACTTATGTTCCTTATGTCGTCATGTGATAGGAAGATAGATCGAGAGATAGATAGTCTGGTAGTGTAGTTAGCAGACAGAGTGGAGATTTAAACGGCATCTGCTATACAAAGTTTACCTTTTAGTCATTGTTAGACACTCAGATGGGTCTCTCGTATGAAGAAGCAGCAAAATCTTTCACTTCACTTTAGATTAGCTCAGTCACACTTTTGTGAAACTTTTTCAGTACACACCCAATGAGCACATAATGTTCAAGAAGTGTGACTTATTACTGTGTGTGTGTGTGTCTGTGTATTACTACTAGACTTGTGTAATTAGACTTGATTGTTCCAGATAAATAAATGATGCACACTTGCTTTTGGCAGTACAGTGAGGTAAATATTAACCAAATTTATTTTGAAAGTACGATAAAGGTCTTGCCAAGTCATTCTGAAAAGACTCTGAGTCAGTTATGGGGATTCCAAGAATGTTTACAGAAATTTTCATATAGATTTAGATTCCAGGGAACTTTACATTGACATGAACATACCTGAACCTTAGATATTTATTTACCTTACATCAGGATTTGATCTCACTCTGATTAAATATTTTTCACAAATGAATTTGAAACACTTCATATATAGATTCCTACCTTTATTGTTTTACGCTTTTATATCGCTTTGTCCTTCTGAAAAGGCTTCAACAGTGTTGATTTATCATAACGCGTTTTCTTATTTGTGTTTGTGTGATGTTTTTATGTTTTTTTCTTTACTTTTTTTTTTCCATTTACTATTTACATACTATTATCATGAGGGCCGTTCAAGTCATACCGGGATGAGATTTCTGGTGAATGAAGGGGTGAGAGGGATTGACATTTACAGAAGACTTCACACACAGTGCGGTGATGAGACTCTTGGCTGCAGTAAACATTTGAACGGAAACGCGAACCTTTTGTGAGTGACGATCCCGGCCGAGGTGGTTCGGAGCCCACTGCAGTCGTTTCTATGAACATTCCGCGAGTGAAACCCCTGATCCTTGAAAAGCTACAGATAACTTGTCACCAACTTGTAGAAGAGACACATCTGTCTGTGTGAACACAATCATTCATCAGCTTCACCACTTGCGCATCACAGGAACTCGTCTGGTAGCTATTAAGAATAGACTTCGCTCCAAGCGAGGTTTCCACATGTTTGGGATATTAAAGGAGTTCCTGAGAGGCCAGAGTTTTAGACAGGAAAAAAGACAGTCCAATCATGACTCCGGCGTACTGAGAAACGGCGTACTTTTATAATTGCCCCATCAAAAGTCCCAGTTTGACTTGAACGTTACCTTGCTCCTGCCATTAAATTCTTAATATAGTGTTAAAAAATGAAGCAACTCTTAAATTAATTAACTCTAGGTCACTTGTTTATCACATTACAAAAACCAAAACATGATCCTATTCATCTTGGTTAAATGTTCGTGTATTTGCATTGTTCAGTTTTTTCCCCTACACTCTGGTATGTAAGTGATAAATGAATAAACACTGACAGGATGAGTAAGAGGAGATCAGTGTGGGTCGAACACACTGTTGGTCATCATTTAAAGGTCAGACCACAGAAGGAAAACAAGTGACACGTGAACAGGTTTTCCAGCTAAACGCATTAACATCATCTCGAATTCTTATGTGGTGTGAAAAAAAATGCGCGTAGGCGGCGCAAGCACGTCTCGCTTTGCATGTCTCAGGTTCAGTGTAACTGTGCTCTCTAACTTTCAGTATACAAAGGTCAGTTTTGTTTTTATTTTTCCATTTTCCCTCTCCCCACAGATCATCCTTGTTCCTGGTTCCTTCCCCTCACCTGAGGATACGTCTATATCAGTAGCTGTAGTGGAGTATGGCATACAAATACACAAGGTGAAGGATAACAAAAAGGAAAAAGCGGTAGGTCTCAGTAAGGTCTGATTGATTGTTTCTTGCATTGTTAATACTGATAATTTTTTTTATTATTATTATTTAGTGAATGCAAGAATATTTGCTATGAGTATTCCGATTCTTTGTCTCTGTCTCAGCAGAACATTCATGATGTTGACGAGGATGATGAGGAGGATGAAGAGGGCCACCATGCCTACATGGAGCGGGAAGGTCCTAGAGAGTCAGAGAGCACTGGAAGCAAATCAGTTTATAAAGTCTCAGACCTTTCCGGGAGCTCCGGATTTGAGGACGCACCCAGAGACACCAGCGAGACGACTTCTCTTGTTCAGATTCAGCAGGACGAGGATGAAGGTTACGGCCCAGCAGGTGCGCTTGGTCTGCCTACGGAAAACTCGAACCCTCAAACTGAAAACGAGAAGAGAAAAATAACTGTGCGAATAAAAGAAGAAGAGGAAGAAGATGACCATTGTGGGAACGTGAACCTGTGGTCAGTGGTGTTGAAGTCCATGCAGCCGGAGGAAGAGGAGGCCGATGACCAGAGTGAAGCCCAGGAGCCTCTGCTGCCTTTATTACTGAGGGGTGCATGTGAAGATTCACTCAGTGCAGCAAAGCCACAGACAGGAAGTTCTTCAGAGCTTCACTCGGCTCTTTTATTCCATAAACAGACAGAATTGCAGAGCGATCAGGAAGACGAACATGACGTTTCTGACACGAGTGTGTGTGCACACATGAGAACAGGTTACATGGCCTCACACAGAGGAACGATAGACACTGAAATCTGTTCATCTGAAGATGAGGATTGTCCATCAGGCTACATGACCAGATGAAGATGTGGAGTGATTTATTCTTAATGTTAATATCGCGCCGGACTTGAAGGAGTCTGTTCTCTGCTAAAGTGAACCTGTTTTCTGACCTAATTTATTTATTTTTTGTTTCCTTTTAGTACATTTCCCTGATTTGTATAATGAACTGTAACAAAGGGCCGGAAACTCTCAGAATAGTATAATAACGACATAATGTATATAATATATAATAATAATGACAGAATAATATACTTTTAAGGGCCCTGAATGCATTTAATAAATTGGTGCGTAGTCTTAACATGAATGATTTTAATCTACTGTAAAAGAGGCGGCAGGGTTGAGGGTCCAAACCTCACCTCCGGTCTGTATGTGTGTGTGTGTGGGGTTCATTCAGATACTCCGGTTTCCTCCGACAGTCCCTTCACACTATTAAAGTTATAAACTAGAATTTGTGTGGACAATTCATCAGGGCAGGAAAGGAAATTAATTCGCTAAAAAAGCTGAAACTGGGAAGTAAATTGACCCCATAGGATTACGAGTCAGTTGTTTTATCTGAACACCATGAAAACATCTTTCATCCTTCTCAAGTCGGGACCCTGTAGATGTTTTACATGTTTTAAAATGTATCTATAATTTTATTAATGATAGGCAGATTTCAAGATTCCCAGCTGTTTGTTGTCTTAGGCAGTCTGACCAACAATCCAAATTCAGAGATTTCTTTGGATTTTTCACTTCTAGGCTCGTTCTGGGCAGCTTGGTAGTTCTAGCCCGGCACAAGCGCAACCAAAATGTGATACTGTTATTATGACTACTGCTAATTTCCTTCTGTTCAGACTGGAAACTTAACAGTAGTCATAATAACGGCGTCACATTTTGGTTGCGTTTGTGCAGGGCTATCACCACCAGGCTGCCACTTCTGTCCCCTTAAGTCTCCTAACTCTTAGCGCTCCCAAGTGTAACAGTATCTGAGTAATGCTGTAAATGTAAAATGTGTACATTTTATTATAAAACTATGAAGGTTTGTTTTCTTCTTGCATCTTTGCATAGACAAAAGTTCATCCATTACCTCCGGCTGGTCAGATGACCGCTTGGTTCTTTGCACTGCAAAACGACTGGAAAGGCTGAAAACAGCTGCATGACCTGGAAGTACAGTACAGTATTTATTCAGTTTCCGCCATGAATTGTTTAAGGCCCGGCCTCTCACTTAACCCTGAGGGGTGAGATGAAATGAATTGAATCAATAATTAGATGTGATTAGAAGTTTAATAGAATGTATCAGAGGGCATATGCACAGAAAGCCTAAAGTCAGCAGACTGGCACGCAGGTGTGAGTCACGCAAGCTGTTGCATCATGGTGTGTATAATGCCCTGGTGTATTCAATGTGTGTGTTCACGGATCAGATGTTCCATGCGGCAGCTGAAGTTTATGAAATAAGTCTTAATTCTAGAACAGAATGGGGGAACAATTTTAATATGATTTAAATGTTTATGTTTGCGGCGTCTCTCTCTCTTTAGACTGTGATGATCACATTAAAACCACTTACAGGTTGAATGTGTCGTGTGTCATGCTGTAAATAAATAAATAAATGTAATTTATTTCTTATAATTGTGTTCACTGTGTTGTTTTTCATTTTTAAATCATAGTAAGGAACTGTTCACATGCCATGTGAGTTACATGATATATATAGAGTCTCAGATTTGTTTTAAGCACCAAATGAGCTCCTTTTTTATATGTTGAAATAATTATACACTTACCGGCCACTTCATTAGGTACACCTTGCTAGTACTGGGTTGGACTGTCGGAACTGCTTTAAATCTTCATATCATGCTTCATATATGCTAAGAGGGTCTGGTCCATATTGACATGAGAGCATCACGCAGTTGCTGCACATTTGTTGACTGAACATCCATGATGTGAATCTCCCGGTCCAGCACAATCCAAATTGCTCTATTGAACTGAGATCCATCTGATAACTGTGGAGACCGTGTGAGTACAGTGACCTCATTGTCATGCTCAAGAAACCAGTTTGAGATGATTTTAGATTTCTGATGCCGCGTTATCCTTTGGTCATAAAGGGATGGACACGGTGAGCAACAATTCTCAGGGAATTGTTGGGCCCCTTAGTACCAGTGGCTGTTAAACTGGTACTAAGGGGCACAAAGTGTGCCAAGCAAATCTCCCTTACACCAATACACCACCACCACCACCACCACCTGAAATATTGGTACAAGGCTGGATGGATCCATGGTTTCATGTTGTTTTATGGCTAACGGCCCCAGTCTGGCCATTCTCCTGACCTCTGGGATCAACAAGGCATTTTCACCCAAAGAACTGCCCTCACTGGATATTTTTTCTTTTTCACACACAGCGGACCAGCAGTCTGGAACCGACAACCATGTTCAGGTAGGTCCAAAGTAACTTAAATCACCTTTCTTCCCCTTATTGATGCCAAGTTTGAACTTCAGCAGATCATCTTGAACATGTCTACAGTGACTGGTCATACTGTATACTGTAGATATACTATATACTGTAGACAAAAGTATTTGTCCAAACCTGTTAATTATTGAATTCATGTTAATGTTTCAATCAGGCCCTTTATCCCATGTGAAGGACAATCTTAATGCTTCAGCATACCAAGACATCTTCGACAATCCTATGTTTCCAACATTGTGTCAACAGTTTGGGGAAGACCCTTTTCTATTCCAACATGACTGTGCCCCAGTGCACAAAGCAAATACGATAAAGACATGCTTTGATGAGTTTGGTGTGAAAGAAGTTGATTGGCCCTAACACAGAGCCCTGACCTCAACCTCATCGAGCACCTTTGGGATGAACTGGAACGGAGATTGCGAGCCAAGCCTTCTCGTGTTCTGAATGGTGGAGATTTGTCGAGGGAAGTTCCATTCACCGACATTCCCTGCCGATCTGCTGAACTCTACCAGCATTTTGGGGACTTGATAAAAAAAGTCCCATTCCTAATGTTTAATGAGAGTATCAGTGATGAAGAGATGATTGCATCAATGAAGCAGGGAGTTATTTGTTTAATACCCGGTTAATTCCATATTTGCAAAATATGTGGACATTGTGGACCTGTCTACTTTCTGCAACCATCAGAAAGAATGTATTCCTCATCTTTTTATCTTTTTTTTTTTTTTTTTTTTTTTACTTGTGAAGTGGTACAAGCATTTGGCTGCAACTTGGAAATTGTATTTTTAATTTGATTCAGGGCGGCACGGTGGTGTAGTGGTTAGCACTGTCACCTTGCACCTCCAGGGTCTGGGTTCAATTAGAATAGAGGATAAAGCGGTATAGAAGATGAATGAATGAATGAATTTGATTCAGGAATCTTACAATTTTACATTAAAGGACTTAATTATCTTTTTCCATCACAGTAACAAATCTTTTGAATAAATTGTCAAGTTTTATATTTTAATGGCTAAATTCTACATTCATAAATGTAAATTTTCTAAATCATCTCCTAAACTATCACCTTTCCTCTGTGAAATACAAAACATCATAACTTTTTAAATCTACTAGAAAATCCGATAGAAAGTCTGCTCTGTTATTGTCTCGACATTCTGATTTGGTCGATGGAACACTGTGAATTTGTTTCTATTTCTTTTTTTATTAGTATTTTGTGCTATTTACTTACTTTATTTATTTACACACCGCCCCCCCTGCTTTTTCATTTATTTATTTGTGTGCTCATTTGTTGGTTTACTCTGTCTACTGTTATTACTTATTTGTATATTTTTGTTAAGGTTGCTTATATTGTTTAACTTCTATTTAACTGCATCAGGATTATGTTAATTATTTGTATAATTAAATTTTTATATCTGAATCTTGTACTTTCACATCTTTCATATTGCACTTGTTAGTTTTTTTTATTCAATAACAAAAAAATAACAAGTAGAGACGAAGTACACTTCGGAATGAAACGCAGCCTGAGCATAGGAGACGATTACCCACAATCCCGCAGCGCAAGCTGTAAGACAGTGGTGAGATGTGCTGTAGGTGTGACAGAAGAGTTCAAGGCTTGATCCACATGTGCATCAAGGATCGGCTCTAAGCCCCTTTTTGTTTGCTCTAGTGATGGACAGGATGACAGATGAGGTTAGACAGGAGTCTCCATGGACTATGATGTTTGCAGATGACATTGTGCTTAGTAGCGAGAGCAGGGAACAGGTGGAGGAAAATTTGCAGAGGTGGAGTTACGTTCTGGAAAGTAGAGGAATGAAGGTTAGCCGCAGCAAGACAGAATACATGTGTGTGAATGAGAGGAACCCAAAAGGAACGGTGAGGCTACAGCGAGCAGAGGTAAAGAAGGTACAGGATTTTAAGTACTTAGGGTCAATGATCCAGAGCAACGGAGAGTGTGAAAAGGAGGTGAAGAGGCGGATACAGGCAGGTTGGAATGGGTGGAGAAAAGTGTCAGGTGTGTCGTGCGATTAAAGAGTATCAGCGAGAATAAAAGGAAAGGTGTACAGGACAGTGGTGAGACCAGTGATGCTCTACGGTTTAGAGACAGTGGCACTGAAGAAAAGACA
>JAQQZS010000035.1:2503033-2517133 GCA_030068045.1 Platyallabes tihoni | reverse complement strand
CGGATGCAGCGTGTGGTGTAGATGTCTTCAATAGAGGGGAGAGAGACCCCGATGATCTTCTCTGCTGTCCTCACTATATATGACAATATGGCACCTTCTGTTTGTTACAGCACATTCACTGCATAATGTTGCACAGTTATACATTTACGGCATTTGGCAGACACCTTTACATCTTTACCTTTCAATACATCCACAAGGCCACTCACCATCAGTACCATTAGTACTGTTAGTACCGTTAGTAATATTAGTACCGTTAGTCTAAAACCTTTTGAAATGTTTTTTCTGCTAATCCAAGTGCTTAAGGAAAAGACCAGCGGTGAGTCAGCTAATAGACTATCAGTGCTAGATGACCAGAGGGGTGTGATAAGTGCTTTGAGATAAGTGGGTGCTGGTCTGCTTTTGGCGTTATACGCAAACATCAGTAGAGTGACAACTTTCATCAGAAACACCTCCAAAAACAATCTGCAGTTCTGTGGGCAGAAAGGCCCTTGTTGATGAGAGACCATGCTGTGTCCCTGGTTATACAGTATGTTACACTAGTCACACTGAACAATTAAGCCTTATCACTTTTGCCATTCTAATTCTGGGTGTGAAGAGCTGATGTCTGATCTGAGCCTGGAATAAAGGAATCTCAGCTATAATCAACGTAGCTGACCAAAAAAAAATTAAAGATCTTGATTAATTGACTTAATCAACACCACATGGTTTTAGCTTCTTTATGCTGGCTGATTTAAACCTTTAGTACAGCACAGTTCTAACTAGCAGGATTTTTTTTTTAATCTCTTGACTAGTTTTATATTAGAGTGTGCATGAAAGCATAATTTTAAAAAAAAGTTAAATATGCTTAGGATATTTAACACAGATTTTTATTGAGTATTAAGTAATAAGGTATAATTTAAGATATTAATTCACAGTCACAGGAAGCACCGAGCCTCATAAGTCAGTGTGCCAAAAGACATTGTCCTGTGTCCATCGGGAGCTGTGGAACTGGTGCTATTCTGACCGTCTGCGTTACCACGTCTGCTATTTTATCAAGAACAAGAAGTTGAAAGAAATAGCTACTGTGAAATTCTGTGTGAAACTGAGCAAAACTGCCACAGAGACGTTTGACATGATTCGTCGAGTTTATGTCAATGCTGCAGTGAGTCGTTCAAGGTGTTTTGAGTGAAAACCATCGAACATGATGAACGTCGGAGAACAGCCCACAAGATTGCTGCCATTGGTGGTGTGTGATACGGAACAGTCCAGGCGATCCTCACGTGTGATTAGAACATGTGCCATGTGGCTCCCGAGTTCGTCCCCAGGCTGCTGATCCAGGAGCAGAAGTACCATCGCGTCCAAGTCTGTCAAGAACTCTGTCAGCGAGCCGTGGATCCTTCATGTCCTTCATGTCGAGGGTCATTACTGGTGACAAAAATGGCTGACAAAGGAACAGTCTTCACAGTGGAAGATCTCATCATCTCCATGACTGAGTAAGGCGAGACAGGTCTGCAGCTCTACAGAGAGCATGCTCATCGTCTACTTCCACATTTGCAGCATTGTGCCAGAACATCAATAACAAATTCTAAGGCGGCTGAGGGATCTCGGATCTGTGTCATGCGAATCTCGAAATTTTTTCAAAACACCCAATTAGTTGCTTAGAACTAATTATTCTTGTATTACACTACAAATATAAAAAATAATAATAATAAAAAAAGTATTTTTCCAGTCTATTTGTTTATGAGTAGGCTGACCAGCTATTTTTGCATTAAGATTTTAAATTGTACTTCTCCTAGAATGTGAAAGTGCCTCAGTTCTTATGAAATATGATGTAATTTCTTTGTCTGTGACAAATTGGAACAGATTTTAAAGGCCACAATGTGACCCAGGCATTATTACACTCATATTGCAGTTCTTTTACAGATTATGTCGTGTCATTTTATTATACATAACCCCATCTCCTGAATAACCTGTGTGTTTGTGCCCTATAATCTACGACCCTCCCAATGTTTATCATCAAAATCTAATTTAGTTTATCACACACAAGGAAATTGGTTCCAAGCTATATAGACATACGTAAATATGATGAACATATAATTTCCAGACAAGGTATACACAGGAAATACAGAAATACATTTAGACAATATACAGAGAATGTAAACAGATCAACACTATACATAAAGTGTGAGTGTTCATGGCAGTACATACAGCAATAATGTACATGACATATGATATAGAATTAGTGATGCATGTTCTTGCACAGTGCAGTATTTGTAGATGTGAGGGATGTACATGTTGGTGTTTGTACAGCAGATTGCTGTTGATCCTGGAGGTCTGTTTATGAGGATGATTGATTGCATGAGGAAGGAAACTGCTCATATGTCTGGCAGTTTGAGTGTACAGGTGTATAGAGTTGAAATAGAGTTTACCCACAGTGTGAGGAATCTCTATTGAGTTTCCCTGCTTGTTCACTGGATCCTGTAGAGGACGAGTCATGAAGGGTTGGTCATGAACCGTTTGCTGCGGTCTGTTCCTGTTCCGTTTTAAAGAGGCTACAAACCAGATGCCGATGGATGAGCTCAGGTCAGATTTGATGACTGCAGTGTAGAACTGGATCATCAGCTCCTATGGCTGACCAAACTTCCTCATCAGTTGGTGCAAGAAGTACATCATGTGCCTGGTGCCTCTTTAAAAAAGAAATTCATGTTGGTCAACATCTTAAGGTCTTTGGGAAATGGTAATCCTCAGGAATTTGAAGATCTCCATGGATGACCCAGGGTACCAGCCGCTCAACATCCTGCCAATATGGATATTCATCACTATAGTGGATGGCAGGGATGATAGTAGTGTCTTCTGCAAATTTTAGAAGTTTAACATCTTCTTTAACATCAGAGGTGCCATCATTAGTATAAAGGTAGAAGATCAGTTTGGAGTGGACACATCCCTGTCCCAGAAGTGACTCCCTCCTGCTGTTCCCTGCCTGTCAGGAAGCCGTGAGAGTTTGAAGAACCGCATTTCAGGGATGATTGTGTTAAATCATCTGAAGCTGAAGGTCTAAACAGGATCTATGCATACTTCCCTGGGCAGTCAACGTGCTGCAAGATATAGACTTCAGTATCTACTGACCTGTTTTACTGGTAGGCAAACTGCAGGGGAACCAACTGCTATCCTGTAATGTTCTTCAGGGGGCCAGTCTTTTGAAGGTCTTCATGATTATAGATGTCAGAGTCCTGTGATCGAGGGTTTCTTGGGCATTTAAAGCAGGAGGGGACTTCACACAGTTACAGGGATCTGTTCAAGACTGGAACAAGTTGGTCAGCCAATGACCATTTTGAGACAGGAGCAGGATTCACCATCTGGACCTGGTGTTTTGCTGGTCTCCTGTTTCTGGAGTAGCCGTCTCACATCCTCTCTATGTATCTTAAGTAGAGTTTGAGTGTTGATGATAGAGGGGTGCCAGAGGTGTGTTGGAGGAATTGTCAGTGTAATAATAATAATAATAATAATAATAATAATGCTTTCCATTTATTTTCCATTTTCGTATTTGGTTTTGAATTTGGTTCCCCTTTGCTGCTATAATGAGCTTCACTATTTAGAGAAGCATGCCTGTGAGGATTTGTGTTTATTTAACTACAAGAGCATCAGCGAGGGCAGGGAACTAACATTGTGTGTGGAAGTCAGAAGTGCAGTCAGTGTCCTAGCTCATCTCAAAGGTGTTTAAATGTGGTGTTAGAGAAAGGAGCGAAACTCAGGACTAGTACAGGACAGAACCAAAATTATTCCATACCTCAAAAAAACTATGCGGGCGTAAAAAAAAAAAAGGTACCTTAAATGGGTGATGATGATGATGATGATGAGAACCAAATGAGGACAGCCATACTGTACGTATTACAATTATATTTTTGTAAGGAACAGCAGTAGTAGCCCTTAGGAAAATGTTTACATTGTTACCTAGAATTGTTCTATGTTTTTTTTTTTTTCAAAATTATTTTGTATGCTCAGCCTGTTTTAAACCCAGAAATCCTGAATAACAAGTTACATATGAAATCAATTCATGTGTGTGAACATGCAGTATGCATGGAAACTAAGCCCAGAGAGTTTCAGCACTCAAACTACTGGAGCCCTGCCACCACTGACAAACCGTTCCAATCAATGTAAAAAAATAACCTTCAGGTGAGAAGTGGCAACAAAAGGAAACATGAATAGCATACACTCAGCTGGAAACAAACACACACATACGCATAACTATACATAACATAACATTAATCCAGATGTATTCCATATCTTTTCACCCTACCACTCTTCATATTAAACATCACATATTCATGTACATGATGTGTTTGGTGCTGTGCTATGTGCTACTCGAGAGCTACACTGGTGCTAAAACATATGGGTGTGAGTCATGAAAAAAAAAAACAGCAAAGGTCACGCAACACTTTAGTTTATATATATTTTATGTTAGTCATCCAGGGGGACTGTCATAACAGGATCAGGATATTCTTATTGCTCTTAATGGTAATTCACTCACTCACTCATTATCTATACCGCTTTATCCTGTACGCAGGGTCACAGGGGGTCTGGAACCAATCCCAGGAGACTTAGGGCACGAGGCAGGGTACACCCTTGATGGGTGCCAAACTATCACATGGCATACACACTCACAGTCATACACTCGAACCCTCGACCCTGGAGGTGCAGGACTAACCACTACTAAGCCACCATGCTGTCTGTTCTTAATGTTGCACCAGCTTCGGGATAGACAGTGATTACTTGTTGTCATGTCAACCATAAATTTGGTGACAGACTCTGTTTCCCTGAATGCACCCCTGCCTCTTTACACTCCCATCACAGACTCCCGCTCTCAGCTCACATGTTCACATTCACTCATACAAACCTGAATTCCTAGCACGTACTGTACTGTCTGTACGCACCCTTACAGTGTATTGGTTCAGCTCTCACATTGGAAATTCCAAACCTTTAGTTGATGTCAGCTGTGTCTGGTGTTGTGAGCCTTGCCTTGTTTGTGATAAACTATTTGTACATTACCTGACCTCGTGTCTGCTTCTTGACCCTTGGCCTTTAATCAGAGGTTTTAATGTGTCAGTATCTGCCAGGATGCTTTAATAAAGTCATCACTGGAACTGGAGCTATTGCTGTCTGTGATGCCTGACAGTGGACATAAAAAATGTAACTTGTGATAAAAGTCATCCATAATAATAATAATAATTGAATTTATGTCATGATAATGTTTTCTTTTACGTTTATCCTTTTAACAAATCAACCACATTACATCCACCTAGGTTTTGGGTTTCCCTTGTGCTACTAAAGTACTGAGGTGTCTGTCACCAGGACGTTGGCACCGGGACTTGTTTGTGCTCAATCAGATTGGGATCTGTTGAGTTTGGAGGTATTGGGCTCTTTGCCTGCTAGACCCTGTGCGTGTCAGACTTTGGTGCACTGGGTGTTCTGGTGCCTTTCCATTATGGCCAGCATTTACTTTTTTCAGAGATTTGTGCTGCACTGACTTTTCTGTGGGATCAGACAGGACGGGACTTGGATGCCTGTGATTCTGCCATCAGTTTACTGGTATATAATTAGTGGTCAATATGGTTCAGTTCACCTGGTGGTGATGTTAGTGTGTGGCTGACCCATGTACAGTATAAAGGCATATTGAAAATTTTTGAACAAAATTAAATCATATGTACAATTCAGTTGTACAATAAACAGAATGTAGGTGTTACTGTAGGACATTAATATTACTTTAACCTAGACAAAAGAAAGTAGTAGAAAAAGTAGTAGTTGTTTCCATAAAATCCCACACAATTCAACTTTGATCATAACAATCCCACACATTTTGTACAAACATGAAAAAATGTACAGTACACTCCCCATGAAACTCAGACCTCACCAATTCTGCTCTGATCCTTTACTTCATTACAGTGTCACCTTAATCAGAGCTCAAAACACAACAGTGTCGTCGCATTTTTACACGAGTTGTTTTATATATATATATATATATATATATACAGTACATAAACACACACACACACACACACACACACACACACACACACACTAGCTGAATATAATGAGCTATAAACCCGAGCTTGTCGTTCGTGCCCTTTCCGTTTGTGTGTGAGACGGTGATTCATCGCATCAATATTCATTATTGTTATACTCTGTGATCTTGACACATGCAATTAAGTCCCAGTGAGAGCTGCCTTTCTGCTGCGCTTTCTTCAGGTTCAGGTCTCTTTTTCACACTCAGTGATGTCAGGCAGCAGCTTCTGAACAAATCATTTCGACCAAAAGTTCCATTATGGCACCATCGATTAACCTCCAAAGTGACAGACAGTGCTCTTTGACTTGAAGACAACTAGAAACAAACAATACAATGGCGCCAACAAAACAAAACACACAAACACATTGTGTCTGAAGAATGCGTCTGGACTGCAGCGCAAAGCTGGCACAAAGGCTATAAGGCATTAACCTACAGTCTGGATGGTCCCAGGTTTGAACCAGGCCCTTAACCCTTAACTGCTCAGATGTATAATGAGATAAAAATGTAAGTCGGTCAGGATAAGGGCGTCTGCCAAATGCCTTAAAAGTTAATAAGAAAGAGCTGAAATATGTTTTAACCCAATGTGCTTAACCTAGGTAAAGAATGTTAGATTGTATTTTATGGGATCCAACAGAGTGTGTTTAACTTAGTAAAAGATCATCATGTTTGTTCTACTTAAAGATACAACTTTTGAGAATCAAGCCAAAGCTAGCTCAACTCGAGCTCCACCAGCCCTCTCACTCCTGCACTACACCCAGCCCTTTATCATGAACGTGCACACAAAATATATATGTAAATACAAATGATAAATTTCTCTCTGTGTGACTGGAAGTGAACTTTAAACCACTTGGTAGGTGGTCTTTCGATAATGTACAATAACTCACAGAGCTGTAAAACAGTGAACACTTTCCCACAAATTATAAAATGACTATAAATAATGATCAGAAATAAAGCCTGAAGGCCAACACACAGAGAGAGACTGAGGAGGAGCTGTTTCCTGCAGGCTGTTCGATCCCTCAACCAGAAGACCAGTAAGAACTCATCGAACTGGCTTTGTTTCCTTCGCACCTTTGTTGGAGCACATCACACTACTACAGTAACCACACAGGTTCTTATTTACACATAACTAACTTTGCACTTTAAAACATGGACATATTGTCCTGCTTCCACTGCTGCTGTCACACACCTTTAATCTCATTTCATACAAATTTCACTCATACCACAGCTGTCTTGTGCTCTATTCCTTCCCCCCTAATGTTCTTTCGGCCAAAACATGGTGTCGCTACTAAAAAGTGTCTCACCTAAGTAAAAAAGTAAATTTTCAGATAGGATCATGTAACACCATTTTTCATAATATTTAATGCTACTTATCTCCTGATCCATGCATTGTTTTTGTAAACATGCATGCACATTTATATTTTATTAGATAAAAAGATTTTAACATTTGTTACAGTAAATACAATTTCATGCCCTTTTATGTTTCAGTGTCCAAAACTTTTTTTTAAATCCAGATCTTTCAATGATCTTAACTGTCATTCAGATAAAACTGGGTCAATTTAGATTTCACATGAAAAAAACATAAATCTGAAAAAGCGTATTATTCTAAGATGCAAAATTGTTAGGAACATGAATTTGACACGGTTACGGACACTACAGATTATTTTTTCTTTAAATGTTTCATTTTGCATGAAATGCTTTAATTTAAGCAACAATTTTTACAGGTCATATGCTTTTAGATGCTTACACCAATTTTAGTATCAACACTCATATATGAATATGAATAATTTGCATTTGCATTATTGTTTTGAAGTTAGACAGTATAAAGCTGAAAATGGATACATATAAAATCATCCATCCGAAACGGATAGGAAGTTTGCAACCTAAATTTTTAGGGAAGCGAGATCAGTCATTTGTTTCATAAACTTCAGAAGTGGCTTCTTAGACACGCACACATTTGTATCTTTATTATATTATATATAACATAAGAACAAACAAACAAACAAACAAATAAATCTGCATCAATACTGTGTTTTGGTTGTTTGTATTTTGCATGTTCAATATAATTTATACATTTTATATATTTCTATTTTAAATCTTTTTTTTTTTTTTTTTTTAAGATTATTAAAACCTTCCTTCTCAGGAGGTGACTATAGTGTAGATCTGGAGAGCTGTGGGGTGCAAAAGCACAGCTGGACGGAGGGGTATCAGTGTGCAGTGTCACGTGTGTCCAGTGGATTTCGCATCACAATGAGTGTGTGTGTGTGTGTGTGTGTGTGTTCATTCAGCTCAGCGGAACCCCCGGAGCACGAGCAGGACCAGTGTACGAGGTGTGTGTGTGAGGTGTGTGTGAAGTGTGTATTTCACCCCCATACCTCTATGAGGATTTTACTCCATCACACAGGAGACAGCTGTTCCAGCTGCGCGCGCGCCCGGTGTTGTCCAGCTGCTGTCCGCGCGCCCGGTGCTGAGCGGGAATGTTCCCGGGAATCTGAGCGGATGTGGACGTGGATGTGGGAGTGTAGGACTGTAGACCTGTGAGCTACAATGAGCACGAAGCAGCCGGCTGAGTCCTGAGTCCTCGGTGCGTCCTGTAAGTCCCTCTGGATTTATAACCATATATTATAAAGTCCTTATTCACAGAATCTCAGAGATCCAGCGGACATCATGATGAGTGTTAAAGGCGCCGGATCGCGGTTCACACCGACACTTTATCTCTTCTTTCTCTCCCGAGCAGATGGTTTGCTTTGCAAGAATGTCCAAGGTCCGAGTTTTGTTCCTCCTCCTCCTCCAGCAGCTCCTGTTTTCTCTCCTGTCCGTGAGCATCACTGAAGGTAACATTCAGTATTCATTCAACAATCTGTCCCTTTCATACACTGTTCATGAGATGTACACACAGGTGGCTCTCAACTCCTGCTCATGAGATACACGTGAACTAAATATCAGCCTTCAGCTCACAGAGCGGACATGAGGTCCACTCACCGTTCCAGATGTTGGATAAGGATTTGTTCATAACATATATGTCATATACTTTTTCAGAGAGTGTTCATAAGACGTGAAATCATGTTCATAAGAAATATGTATACAGAATAACAGGTTTCTGCTCATAGAGCGTATGTAAGATCCCAGATGTTGGATAAGTTCCAGATGTGTTCATAAGATATATGAGTACATGAATATCAGTTTTCTGTTCATACAGTAGAGCGTACATAAGATACCAGATGTTAGATATGTCCCAGATGTGTTCATAAGATATTCTTATACAGAATAGCAGCTTTCTGTTCATAGAGCGTACAGTACATAAGATCCCAGATGTTTGATAAGTCCCAGATGTGTTCATAAGATATATGTAATATACTTGTGATTTTCAGAGAGAATATGAGGAATATGAGAATCAAAGAGGATATGAAATCATGTTCATAAGATATATGTATACGGAATAACAGGTTTCTGTTCGAGCATATATAAGATTCCAGACGTTGGATAACTCCCAGATGTGTTTTTAAGATATACATATACAGTATGGAATAGCAGCTTTCTGTTTATAGAGCGTATATAAGATACACTCATCGTTCCAGATGTTTGATGAGTCCCAGATGTGTTCATAAGATATGTGT
The DNA here is from genome assembly GCA_030068045.1 of Platyallabes tihoni. Lineage (NCBI taxonomy): Eukaryota > Metazoa > Chordata > Actinopteri > Siluriformes > Clariidae > Platyallabes > Platyallabes tihoni. The sequence continues at coordinate 2,507,479 of JAQQZS010000035.1, read as the reverse complement.
GATATACTGAACTTGTGCTTTTTAGAGAGTGTTCATAAGATGTGAAATTGTTTTCACAAGGTATATGTATACAGAATAACAGCTTTCTGTTCATAGAGCGTAAATAAGATCCACTCACCGTCCCAGATGCTTGATAAGTCCCAGATGTGTTTATAAGATATATGTGTACAGAATATCAGCTATCTGTTTATAGAGCGTACATAAGATTCAAGATGTTAGATATGTCCTAGATGTGTTCATAAGATATTCTTATACAGAATAGCAGCTTTCTGTTTATAGAGCGTACATAAGATATACTCGCCGTCCTTGGATGAGACCCAGATGTCTTCATAACATATACAGAATAGCAGCTTTTTCTTCATAAAGCATACATAAGAGTCCAGATTTTGGATACCAACAAAACCAAATAGCTACGGTCATGTTGGCGCTTTATGGACCTTTATGTGTGTAGAAATGCTTAGTCTAAAAAAAGATGCTTTTAAGTCTCTCATTGGCTTTTATTTTCAGTCTTCACTTCTTTTAAAAGGCTGTATTTATTATTATTATTATTATTATTACAGCAATTTCAGTCCTCAATTACTTTAAACACTACTGGTCCTCATTAATGCTATAAAGCTAAAGCTTCTGTATACTCCTCATGTAGATTCTGTTGATTTAGGACTTAAAGACTCAAGCCTTAAATTGGATTTACATTTTTACTACTTGTAAACATCTCCGTCTGAGCCGCCACGGTGACCATCAGAACATATTTTCAGTTTGCATTATAATTTGAGGCGGCACAGTGCGTAGTAGTTATCACTGATGCCTTGCACCTCCAGGGTCCAGGTTTGATTCCCACCTCGGGGTCTTGGTGAGTTTCCTCCAGCTACTCTGGTTTCCTCCCAAGGACATGCAGATTAGGCTAACTGACATTTCTAAATTACCTGTAGTGTGTGTGTGTGTGTGTGTGTGTGTGTGTGCCCTATGATGGATTGGAACCCTGTCCAGGGAGTACCCTAACCCTCGCTCTCTGGGATAGGCTCCAGGCCCCCCGCGTCCAAATTATAATTTGACACTTTGATATTTAATTGCGTAAATTGCATAGTATTCAGTAAAACCAGTGGTGGAGTCCAGGTCACGTGCAAATATACAGCAGGGGAAAAAACATGCACTAGTTTAGAGAGCTGAGAAAACACCTGTGCGTGGGAAATTACCCTGCAGATAGTTAGCTACCTTGTTAGTGCTTGCTAATTTGCTAATATCTATGTAACTGAAAAAGGTTGGATTTTCTCTGTTACAGAGATGATTGTTTAACCCAGTATTATTAGAATCAGTATTCTGTATTAAATAGAATCTGCTCACAGGCATCACACTACTTTATTAGTGCCGCATAATGACTAACGTGTTGCCACTGTTTCTTATGACGCAGGCCCCTTCCATTGTGAAAAGACTAATGCTGGTCCTCTTGCCGAGTCACATTTTTGTTGTTGTTGTTGTTCCTGTACACGTCATTTCATACGTACGCTACGACTTCTCTGTCGGGAGAAAAAAATGATGGTGGTTAAAATCATACCGGTTTCACGAGTGGTGTGAGCAGAAGAATGACGGACAAGGTCTGCACATCATCATGGTCCTGGACTGTTATGGATGTGAGATGGTCACGTCGTACATGTATTGCTAACCAATGAACTAACATCAAGCTAACTATTATGTTAAACTGTGTAACGAGGTTATCCTGATAATGATAATAAAATCTAATATTTGCCCAGTCCTGATTGTCCTGGGATCCTCCCTGTGAGGCTTTAAACCTGTAATCATTAGGCTTTAAATCATTAGGAAGAGTCAGTGTCCCACTGTACAGTACAGACAAATGCAAACTCACTCGCTCATCATCTATATCACTTCATCCTGTATTCAGGGTCAAGGGGGGCTGGAAGCTCAGAGAGCATAAGGCAGCGTACACCATGTATAGGGTGCCCATCTATCTCAGGGTACACACACACACATACACACACTCATTCACACACTAAGTGACATTTGGGAATGCCAATTATGCCAATTATTTGGGAATAGCCTATTATGTATGTCTTTGGACTGTGGGAGGAACCTGGAGCACCTGGAGGAAACCCACCAAGTACGGAGAGAACATGCAAGCTTCATGCACACAGATCCAGAGGCAGGAATCGAACCCGGACCCTGGAGTGGCAAACCACTAAAGCCACTGTTCCGCCCTGCAACAAACTGCGTTTCAAAATGGAAAGGTATCATAGCACTCCATGAGACTTTGTCTTAGAATAGACAGGATGGCATTACACCGTGTCTCTCCCACCGCGTCAACTAACGCCAGTCATTCTAAGGCATTTGCAAGATAAACACTTTTAGTTACACAATTATCGTCATCCTTGGAAAAGGTCTGGGAGGATGTGTGATCCCATTTGAAGTCTCTAAGTCTTCATCCATTCATGAAACTCCAACGTCCGAAATAACAGCTTATCTGCATGGATGGGACGACAAGCTGCCAATAATTCTCGTGTTAAATGTGTACAGAAATGTTACCATGTTCTCAAATAGGAAAAAGGGGTCTTCTGTTCATCTCCAGCCTGCCATTTCACACACACATATATAAAGTAAATTATCTGTTGTGCCAGATGTGGGTGCAGAAGCCAGTTGTGTCAGAATTATGTGACATTCAGCAGACCATAACATCATCGATCCACAAACACTCATACATCTTCCTCCTGCTGTCTCTCTCTTCCCCTCCTCTCCATCTCACCCCATCTCTCTCTCTCTCTCTCTCTCTCTTTCTCATTACTGTGGTGCTTTTCCCCCCATTCGCTTTTCATTTCCCTTTCACACACTAATAAGCAATCTGTCCTCAGGCATCTTGAGAAAAGTGTGTGTATGTGTGTGTGTGTGTGTGTATGTGTGTGTGCGCGCGAATATAACTGTTTGCTATTGAGAGTTTAGCAAATAGGAATTTGACTTGTTTAAACGACCGGTTGCATGTGAGTAAAGTTGCGGATGTGTTCTTGCAGCCGAGTCCAAACAGACGGCAAATAACTGCTGTTGTGTCGTTCGTTATTTTTTTTTTTTAGCTCAAAACTTCATGACTACTGTACATCTGCTCGAAGCTCATTTACATACTGATTCTGAGAATTTGTAATGCTTCTTAGTTTATATTCAGGTTTCTGTTTTTCTTCGCTTTATTTAAGCTGTGATAAAAACCCACCCATTAAAACGGGTTCTTCTTAAAACAGGATAGTCTTTGAATCATTAACACACTGTCTCCTACAACAGCTCTATTGAATTCTCACATCTGATGATAAAAAGTATCGATTCGCTTTCTTTAACAGCTCTGACTCGGGTGTGACTGATGATTCAGATCAGCTTTATAATGCACGTGTATAATTGACTTTCTATATCATCTCCAGCTAATAATAAACAGATACGAATGTAAGAGTATTATTTAAGACGTGAATACGATGTAGTTTTCTGTATGAGACAGCTTTTGTAGGAAGAGTCTCTGGAGTCAGAGACATAATTTTTCTTCCGCAGGAGTCTCCAGTGTGGAGGAGTTTATGAAAACCCTTTTCGGAACAAACTGTTATAGGAAGATTATCAATTTCGATGATAACTCCACGTCCATGAAAACTAATTCTCCAGGAGGACCTGCTGGGGGTTGGGAGGTCTGGAACCCATGCCACATGGAGGACCTGAACATTGGCACTTTCTAATAACAGTTTGGCTTCTGCCTCTTTAGATTTTTCTCGCCTGGAGTAATGGAGATAATCTTACTGAACATCCTTCCAACACATTTAGTACTGATGGATAGAGTTGTATGAGGGGCGTTCAGGTCAAACCGGGACTTGTGATGAGATTTCTGTTGAATGAAGGCAAGAAAGTGATTGACATTTACAGAAAACTTCAAGGACATTACAGTGATGGGACTCTTACCTGTAGTCCGATGGATAACTTGTCACTAACTTGTGGATGATACGCATCGTTCTATGGCATCTGTAAACACAATCATTAACCGGCACCACTTGCACATTACAGGAACTCGGCTGGGAGTTATAGCCACATCCCCCGTACAGTCCTGACCTCGCTCCAAGACATTTCCACATTAAAGGGATTCCTGGGAGGCTGGGGTTTCAGACATGCAGCAGCTACAGTGTACTGAGAAAACTTTCTACCTTGATGCACTAGTTTAATTCAATTAAATTTTATTTGTATAGCGCTTTTAACAGTTGTCATTGTCGCAAAGAAGCTTTACACAATCTAAAAAAAAAGAAAATGTAGTTTGTATGAAATGTTAATGTACAGTACAGGCCAAAAGTTTGGACACACCTTCTCATCTATCTGTCAATGTGTTTTCTTTATTTTCATGACCTTTACATTGGTAGATTCTCACTGAAGGCATCAAAACTATGAATGAACACATGTGGAGTTATGTACTTAACAAAAAAA
>JAQQZS010000035.1:2416445-2428831 GCA_030068045.1 Platyallabes tihoni | reverse complement strand
CCTGTTGAGTCTGGTTCCTCTCAAGGTTTCTTCCTATCACCATCTCAGGGAGTTTTTCCTTGCCACTGTCGTCCTCGGCAATTGCTAAAATTGAATTGAATTGAATTGAATTGAATTCTGGTCAGGTTTTAAATAAATCTCACACCGAAGCCTAAAACAACACCTGAGTACGAGCTCACTGTCTACAGGACTGATGGTGCTGCTCACATTTTCTTCTCTGGACAAGCTTTTCTCCGAATGCCCCAAACAATCAGAAAGGAGATTGATCAGAGAAAATGACTTTACTCCAGTCCTCATGACTCTAAACCCTTTACCCTTTGCAGAAGGTGAACTATTATGCACTATTTATTTACACCCCTCCCCCTGGTCATTTCTATTGAAATTTCTATATTTTCCTATATTTGTACAGAAGCATTTCTTCTCCATATTTGTACAGCTAGGTTTTCTTATATATTTTTCTGATATTGTATATTTTGTCTTCGATAGATATATTATTCTTATCTTAGCTAATTTTTTCCTCTATTGTATTTCTTTTTTTATTCGTATTTATTTTCTATTGATAATCCTTTATTTTTAAGGTCACGGGCGGTCGTTTAAGAATTTCACTGCATATCGTACTGTGCATGACTGTGTATGTGACAAATAAAATTAGAATTTGAAAGAATATCAGTCTGTCCCTGTGTTCCTGTGTGGAATTTAGCCTAAGAACACCGTCATGAATACAGAACAGTACAAAAACATCCTCCAAAAAAACTGGTGGCGAATGATGCCTTTTCCAGCATGATGGAGCTCCTCGCCATAAGTCAAAAGTAATCACTCAGTGGCTCAACAAAACATCAAAATGTTGGGTCCATGGCCGGTAAACTCCTCAGACTTTAATCCCATTGAGAACTTGTGGTCGATCCTCAAGAGGCAGGTGGACAAACAGAAACCCACAAATCCTGACAAACTCCAAGCATTGATTGTGTAAGAATGGGCTGCGCCATCAGTCAGGGTGTGGCCCAGAAGTTGATTGACAGCATATCATGGTAAATTGTAAAGGATCAACACTGCTAATCTTGCCTCCCTAAATAAACTTAATGTAATTGTCAATAAAAGCCTTTGATACTTATGAAACGCTTGTAATTATACTTTAGTATAATATAGTAACATCTGACAGAAAGATCTAAAAACAAGCAGCAGACTTGGTGAAAATTAATATTTGTCTCATTCTCAAAACTTTTGGCCCCTGCTGTACACTTATAGGAGAGGAGAAGTTAAGCTTAATATTCAGTTATTTGTCTCATACATGGTTTTGTTCACATATTGTTAGGAAGCCGAGGTCAGAGCACAGGGTCAGCCAGGATACAGCGCCCTCTGGAGGAGACGGGGTTAAGGGCCTTGCCCAGGGGGTCAACAGTGGCAACTTGGGTGTGCTGTGGCTCGAACCCCCGACCTCCCACTCAGTTTGAGCTCCCGCTGCTCCATTTAACATAATGCTACATTCTGTTTATTTTGCTAATATTTAATTGATTTAATTTCACAGCGAAAGTCCAGTTGCATCATTTTAATTTGAAATGATGAAACCAATGTTATGTTAATGAGAGCTATATTTATCAAATATTCCTTTAATAACAATCACATGTAATACACTTTTTTTCGCTTGTCTTTACCAGTGGGGTTCATAATAGACATAGATATATTATTGTCTCTTTCTTTAACTCAGTACATTTTTTTTTAGATTGTTTTTTTTTTATTATTATTATTATTAATATTTTAACTTTAGACCCTGTCATTGTTTTTTCCTGATTCCTGTTGGAGTCTGGAAATTTTTACATTTGGTCACTGCTTTTAGAGGGTATGAAAACTTTTGAGCTTGCTAATAAAGAATTTGATGCAGTGAAACTGTATAACAGATATAAAGGGGACGTAAACTGTTTTGATGGAGTTTTGTGTGGACGTGTTTCGCTTCGTCACCATTCATCCCGTGAACGAAACATTCCACATGAACTACATCAGTCTGTAGTGATACAAGCTCAGCTATTATTCTTATTAATGCCACATTGTTTAATGATCTCACTGCTGCTGCATTGTGGGTAGGCTGACTCACCGATGGCGTTGTAGAGAGGTTCTCCGGTCTCTTTGTCCCACACCAGCGTCGTCTCTCTCTGGTTGGTCACTCCAATGGCTGTGGAACACAAAGGCCGTTCTATTTTCACTATTTCACTGAAAAAGCACACTGAAAACAAGCACACACACACACAGACACACATGGACACACACCTTTAATGTTGGTGATGTCAATGTTGAGCTGAGCGAGTTTCTCGCTGGTCCTCTCTATGCACTCGTACACAGACTGCAGGATCTCCTTGGGATCTTCTTCCACCCACCTCACAGACAAAGATTACACAAGAAAAGAATATGAAATGCAAATAAATCTCCATCCAGGTAGATATGCATAAATTTGCATGTTTCAAAAAAAAAAAAACAAAGCCTAGTTTGTTGATGCCATTACTTTAAGAGAAAAACTTTAACTTTTAGACTTTTATAAGAACTTGTGTAATGTAGGCAGGGCTAAAAACCTTTATTAAATTTGATAAATGTGGTTATTTACTGTATAAACTTTGGCCTTCAAACATATGTGCAGTAATTTTTATTAGTGTTCATTCTTACTCATTTCCACTTCAGTTACAGTACGTAGCAACACACTGTTACGAAATCTTATAGGAAATTATAACCCTTTGAACTGCATTACAGTAAAACTTGTGAAAAAAAAATGTGAAGAAAATAATGCAACTTCCCATAAATGTGTAATGTGGGATTCTGAGGAAAGACTGTAATGTGTGTATGTGCTGATAAGCACAAAACACTTTCCCTAAGCTTGACCTCGGTTGCCCTGATAATGTCCATTACGCAACTGTGTTCATGTGGTTGTTGTACATATCTTACGTTAAAAAAAAAAAAAAATCTGAATTAGTCATGGTAACTGACTTAAATTTAGGCAACACAAAATATTTTAGATTAAAATGGGGTCACCTTGTTTATAAAGAACAAACTTTTATAAATTGACTAATAGATTAATATATTAATTCTGATCATGTTTAGCAGTCTGCTAATCATTTGAACATGTAAATGCTCGTTATTTATTAATGTCCTTTTAAAAAAAAGGGGAAGTTTATTCTTAATTCATTCATTTGAACATGTAAATGCTCGTTATTTATTAATGTCCTTTTAAAAAAAAGGGGAAGTTTATTCTTAATTCATTCATTTGAAGCTCATGTAGATAATATTACCAGGATAACATTCTTTCACCTCAGAAATATTGCCAAGATAAGGAATATATTATCACTAAATAATGCTGAAAAACTAGTTATCACCTCTAGGTTGGACTATTGTAATGCCTTACTGTCTGGTTGTTTAACTAGGTGTATAAACAAGCTTCAGTTAGTCCAGTATGCAGCAGCGAGAGTCCTCACTAGAACCAGGTGATACAGTACGAGCACATCACCCCTATCTTATCTTCACTTCATTGGCTCCATGTGAAATTTACTACTAATTACAGTATATTCAAACAGTGCTGGGTGTAACGCGTTACAAAGTAACGTTAGCGTTAGAGTACTTGAATTACTTTTTTGATGTAACAATAATCTAACGCGGTTTGATCCGCCATTCAAGTACTCGGTTATTTAGATATTTTTTTTAAAAATGTAATCTGTTATTCAAACAATTTATGTAATCCATCAGCCAGACATCAGTGATTCCCAATCCGTTAGTGTGTGTGTGTGTGTGTGTGTGTGTGTGTGTGTGTGTGTGAAAGTCATCCTACAAGCCCCGCCCTCCCTCTGTTATTTCTGCTGTTATTACCCTTATCTCACCTATGCGGTTTGACTATGCGAGGACCAACGCACGGAAAGATAGAAACCTAATCACAGCCCCAAAACTCAAAAAAAAAATCATAACTAGTACTCAAACTAGTTACATTTATCAGAAAGTAAGGCTGTAATGTAACTGATTACTTTTTAAAGACAGTAATTTTGTAATGTAATTTAAAAAGTAACGCCCCCCAACACTGCATACAAAGTACTAAACGTTCTAGCGCCGGAGTACCTGAGTGAACTGCTACTGTAGTACCTTAGTAACCGCCACGCCTACTTCAATCAAAGGATGCAGGCTGCTTGTTGGTACCTCGAAAACTACAGGAAAGTTATGGAATGACTTTCCAATTAACGGGACTCAGACACAGTCTTAGTGTTTAAGTCTAGGCTAAAAACCTATTTATTTAGCTAAGGAATTTTATTTTATTTTTTTATAAATAGATTAGCCTTTGGTAAAGGAGCAGATCTGGGTGACTCATGGACGTAGAGTATTACGGTATGTTAGAGTATGTTTGGATGCTGTCTTCCCCACTCTCACTGATCACTCAGGTTTGTAGATGTGAGAGTGAATGGTTTGCCTAACTTAACAAGGAACCTTCTTCCTGGATCTCCCGTTTAGTTAATAATGTTTAAATTTTTTAAATAGCAAGATCTGATATGGGATCAAACAAACAAAACAAAAATCCAATAACATTAGGTCTCCTAACATGAAGAAAGCTGTGTTTAAAGTTTATTATAACTTACCCTTCTTTGGGGTAACTCTGTTTAATCTCCACATTATGCTGACTGACGAGCTGAGCAGTTCTAGCATTGAACACCTGTGGTGAAAAAAATGTCACGTTAAATACCAACATCTGGACTATATCACAAGGTTGCAGACTTCAGTCAAGCTCCTATCCCTGCTTGAAGACAACTGATGAAGTCAGTGACCCACTCTGACCCTGGACTGTGGAAGATAACTGGAATTTATCCAGTTCTAATTGAGGCGTACTCATAAACTCACCGGCCAATTCATTAGGTACACATTGAAAATACTGTGTTGGACCTATTTTGCCTTCAGAACTGCCTTAATGATTCATGCCATAGATTCAAAACAGTGCCAGAAATATTCCTTAGAGGTTTTTGTCCATATTGACTTGATAGCATCACACAGACGCTGCAGATTTGTCAGCTGCACATCCATGGTGTGAATCTCCCCTTCCATTACAACACAAAGGTGATCTACTGATTGAGAGTTGGTGACTGTGGAGACTGAGTGAGTATGGTCACCTCTCTGTCACACTCAAGAAACCTGTTTGAGATGATTTTAGCTTTGTGTCATGACACCACCCCATTCAGCCTGAACCACTGACACACGGCAGGATGGATCCTTGCTTTTACGTTATTTACACCAAATTTTCACACTACCATCTAAACAACAGAGCAGAAATCGAGACCGATGTTTAGAGATGTTTTTCTAATCATCTATTGACAAATTTCCTCTTCTTAGCTGACAGCACATAGGTGCTTAGCACTTGGTGTGGTCTTCTGCTGCTGTAGCCCATCTGCTTTAAGGCTCAATCTGTTGGCTGATCGGAGATGCTTTTCCTCATACAGTGCCTCACTTGTAACAAGACGTTATTTGAGTTACCGCTGTCTTTCTATTAGTCTGGCCCATTCTCCTCTGACCACTGGCATCAACAAGGCATCATATCCAGTAATGCTGTACTGATTTCTTTGAAACTGACACTCGTGCTGATGAAGAATAGATTGTACCATGGATTACTTCAGTGTATTAGAGAAATGATTACAGCATATCAGAGTACAATGCATAATTCTATTAAATATGGTAGGTGACTCTCACAATGATAAAGAACAAGAGAAGAAATATGATTAACAAATCTTTGCCGTATAAGCCATTGTCACTTAAAGCACATTACAGAGTATTAGTAGCATGGGACTGAACGAAAGATTCATCCATTCATACACTGGAGGGGGAAATGACATTAAAGAACCGCTTTAACTCTCATTTACATCTTTCATTTACTGAGAGGTCAAAGGTTAAACTGATGACGCTGTACTTTAACCTGTGTTTTGTGTTTACTTGGTTGCAGAAATCCCGAGTAGGTGAAAGTTCTCCTGCAGACTTAGTGACCTACGCTGAGCAAACACCTGACGTCCTGAGGTCACGTGTAGGAAGTCAACACCCACTGATTCAACTCTAACTTTAATAACAGTGCCTGTGTTAGTTTCAGTACCGGTACCAGCGACTCGTCTAGAAATGTAGCGTGTATCCTGACTCGGATCTGTTTACACACACACACACACACACACACACACACACACCTCGTTAATTTTTAACACCGCTTTATTGTTCATAGTAAATTCTAGAAAAGATTTGACTCTCCCTTATTGCTTAACATCAGTTTAACAGCCATCTGCTGCATCTGTCAAGCACAGGAGGAGGAGGAGGAAGATGATGATGGTGATGATGATGATGATGATGATGATTGAAGTAGTAGTAGTAGTAGAGGTGATGTGTATTGTATTTTGTTTTGCATTTTTCTACCCAGTATTTTATTATGTTATAAAAGCAACAAATTCCAAATTAATCAGCCAGCAAGACTTTGTGAAATCACTAACTTTACACCGTATTCATTAAGTATTTTGAATCAGTAATTAGTTTTTATTTAAGCCATTTATAAACTCATACAGCGCAGTAATGCTTGCACTTTCTGTTTTGACAAGAAATTGTATAAAAAGTTACAAAGACTAAGGCTTGTGGGATTCACCCTTACTTTGTTTGTTTGTTTGTTTGTTTGTTTGTTTGTCTGGATTAGCTTTTTTCTTTCTTTCTTGCTCCTTCTTTGTTTGTCTCCTACTTTAGTGCGTATTTATTTATTTATTCGTCCTTCTTATTTATTTAGGTTCTTTTTTGTGGGGATAGTGAATTTAATTGTTTATTTGTTTGTTTAGCTTCTTTGGGGGTTTACTTACTTATTTTGGTATTTATTTATGTTATTTATTGGGGTAAGTTTGTTTGATGGTTGGTTTGCATTGTTTGTTTGTTTGATGGTTGGTTTGCATTTTTTATTAATTAGCTAATTAATTAATTTAGGCTTTTTTATCAGGGTGAGTTTATTAGTTTGATGTTTGGTTTTGGTTGGTGACTGTTTGTATTTAGGTTCTTTTTTGGGGTGAACTATTCTCTATTTGCTTATTTGATTGTTTTTGTTTTTTTTGGCAGTGAATTGATTTGTTTGTTGTGTTCTTCTGTGGGGCAAATTTGTCTATCTATCTATCTATCTATCTATCTATCTATCTGTCTATCTGTCACTCTGTCACTCTGTCTGTCTGGGTTAATGAGCTGATTACCTAAATCAGGAGAGCTGTAACGTACAGTACACAGTGTCCTCCACGGGAAGGTCTTTACCTGGAATCCTGAAACTCAGAGTCTAAAGTCAGAAGACAAAAACTAGAACTTCAGTAAACCGAGCCTCCAATAACAAACTGGACTCCACATGAACTTCTCCACATCTCCTGTTATACTGAACTTCCAGCCTCCTAACACACAGTATAAATACAGATCAATTCCTGCTGTCCGTTATCACCCAGATGAGGATGGGTTCCCTGGTGAGTCTGGTTCCTCTCAAGGTTTCTTCCTATTTCCATCTCAGGGAGTTTTCCCCGTCAGCACCATCACCTTCGGCTCACTCAGCAATGAAAGGACAATCTGATCATTATGATTCATTCACATTTACTCACATTTTTTTTTACTTATTTCCACCATTTTCTTGATTCTGTAAACCTGCTTTGCGACATTGACCACTGTTAAAAATATCATTTAAATAACACTGAATTAAATTCTATAGAGTAGATCAGACCACAAAGATCTTATACAAAGTGGATCAGACCCAATATATCTTATATAGATTAGATCAGACCACATACTGTTTTCTCAAAGTCAAAGTCAGTTTGGTGTCTGCAAGTTTTGGTGTCCGCAACTTTTTTTTAATTCAAATCTTTCAATGATCTTAAATGTCATTCAGATGAAACTTGGTCTATTTAGATTTCACAAAAGCGCTATATAAATAAAACTGAACTGATTGAATTGAATAGAAGATTAGCGTAGCTTTCTGCACTGCGCTGCCTTCTCCAGTCATCCCAGTGTACATCCAGTTTATCTCATCATGTCTGATTACACAGAAGCCGAGTCAGAAGCTCACACACACACACACACACTATGAAGCAACATTCTTGTGACTGTAAAAAGGAGGATGAAATTTCGGATCTTCCCCAAGTTCAGTGTGATTGAGTTCATCATAAAAACCTTAAACTTCTTGAAGCTGCGTCTGTCTCACACTGAGGAGAGAAGATTAAGTGAGACTACATCTCAGGTACATCTCTACCTCAGTGTGCTCTCTTTCTCTCACACACACACACTTACACACACAGCAGCACTGACACTGACGACACACAAACATGTAATGAAAAATATTTAACAGAAATCACTGGAAAATCCACTGACAAGATAACAACCCAAGATTAGCTGCCTAAAGCCTCAGTGTAGGAACCACAGTTTTCATGTCTTTACTTGTAAACACAGTAAAAAAGTTAAAATACAAACATACAGTAAAGGAGAGATTCACTTGTTACAGGTATTTTTATGGATATATTTCCTCTTACCAGAAACCTTGTGGAGCTCGTCCCCTGGTCCACCGCCCCAACCAGCGGATCATCAGCCATGGTATCACCCAGGTACAGTGTGTGTGTGTGTGTGTGTGTGCGTGCTGGTGGGGAGTTACTGCCTCGCTTTTATATATCCCAGTGAGGTCTGTGCGTGTGGTTGCGTGTGTGTGTGTGTGTGGGTGTGTATGTGTGTGACAGAGAGACTGAGAGAGAGACTAAAGGGCACAATCACAGCTGAGTTTCAGGACAGTAGAGGGAGTCACTGATTATATTCCCAGTCTGTGAACCACACATGAGTTTTTTGTTGTTATTGTTGTTGTTTTGTGTTTCACAAATGAATCCTGTATAAAAATCCTGTATAAAAGTGTGTTTTGTAATAATATATCATTCATGGATAAAAGCGACTCTTTGACCCGACTCTTAGGTGAGATAAGCGAGCGCCGGTGTCTGACTCGTCTCTGTGTGACTGAGACATCATGAGGCTCCGACTTACAATCTGATCAAAAGTCTTTCGATATGTGGCGTGTAGTGTGGAGGTAAATACAAGGGCGTTGAAGTCACTTTAATTGTGCAGAATAACAGAAGACAGTCCTCTCTTTTGTTTCTCTATATAATCCCCTAAAACACTAATGCACTTATCCCAGTGTTTCACATGGAAGTAGAAAGTTTACTCAGTACGCCAGAGCCATGATCAGACCATGTGTACTGTGCAAATTGTCACATTTCATTTTACTGCTTCGTTTTTGAAACACTGGTCTCCCAGGAACTCCTTTATTGTGGAAATGGTTTGCAGTGAGGTCAGGACTGTACGGGGGACGTGGCTATAACTCGGGCTCCTGTAATGTGTGAGTGGTGTTGGTGAATGTACAGTTCACACAGACAGATGCGTCTCTTCCGCACTCTTCTTCTTTATCTAACGTTTGCACCGTTCAAATGTTTTACTGCAGCAAAGAGTCTCATCACCGTACTGGGCTTGAAGGCATTTGTAAATGTCGATTGGTTTTACTCCTTCATTCACCAGAAATTTCATCACAAGTCCCAGTTTGACTTGAAAAAAGCATTCAATTTGTATTATAAATAAACAGGAACCTTTTTCAATGTCTGTTGGTATGTACAGTACGTTAATGCAGTATGTTTGGGATTTCATACAAAGGTCACAAAGGTAGATTAACGTGACTGTAATTAAAACGATCCACACACCACACACTCATCTGTGAGCTCATATTAATCCTTCAGCAATGCTGTGTGTGCGTCTCTGTGTGTCCAATCCATATCTGTGTTGCATGATGTGGTTCTGCGTTACACACACTGACCTCAGACTTCAGCGTGTCACACCCTCCATCGTAAACGTTAACATGACCGATGTGAGAGCAGATAGACGTTCTCTTACCTCTCTTACCCATTTATTACGACTTCACCAGAAGAAGCATTCTCAAACTGCACTTCCAGGTGCTCATTTTAAACTCACTGTGTTTCTGTCCTGAACATCTTTAGGCTACAAATAATATCACACTGAGGTCAGAAATATGAATGCTGTAGCCCATAGGAACCTGCGGTGACACAGGTCTCACAAAACTGAAAAATGTTCTGCAAAGTTTCTTATTCAGCTTTATCCTTGACTTTATCTCATGCAGTCCCCCATGACTCTCACTCACTCACTCACCCATCGTCTAGACTTCTTCATCCCCAGGAGATCTCGGACACAGACAGTACACACACACTCACACTCATTCACACACTACGGGCAATTTGGGACTCGCCAATAAACCTAATCTGCATGTCTGGACTGTGGAAGGAAACCAGAGTACCCAGAGGAAACCCACCAACCACAGGGAGAACATTCAAACTCCACACACACACACACACACACGGACACACACACACAGACCCCGAGACAGGAACTTAACCCAGACCTTGGAGGTGCGAGGTGTACCACCTGTACCCATGACTCTATGAATCTATGTCACCTGAATCTATACTACAGTAAATAACAATAACGACAGTTAAAATAGGCGGGGCTAGATTACAGAAACGCAAAGAAGAAGAATAGGAATTTGCCCGCTCCAGTGCAGTGTGACTTTAAATAAGGATAACAAGTGAGATCTCTTGTAGTTCAGCCTGAGGCTTATGTGCTGAGGCACATTTTTTCATTAAAAAAAAAAAAAAAAGTTGGAAAAAGTGTTTTCTGTAGGGTCTTTTAGCATCAGTGGCCGAGCAGAGCTGCCGTAGTGTGTCAGTTCCACTGCAGATGAAGCCATGGTTAATGGGTCAGTGTCACGATCAAAAGGATTGCGTAATGTGCAGATGTTGGCCGTCAGTGAATAGGACTGTCAATAGTGAGTGTGTGTACTGTGCAAATGTGTCACATTTCAGATTCCCTAAACGAGAATAAACTTCCACACACACCATGAAGATTGGTGAGAAAATGTAGACAGATAAAAGATCTTTCTAAGGAGGTAATCCTTTGCAGCTGCCAAGTTCTTCCTTTTACTGCGAGCTTCCAGGATTGAGATGTTGTTTCATCCTCATTAACCCATAAGAGCGCAGAACCATTTCTCCTTTAAGGGAACTCATGGGGGATATCACACACAGAGTGACAATTAATAGTCCTATGTTACATACAGTATGTCACAGTGATATTTTCATAATTTGTTTAATATCAATTTTGTTCAAGAAATTGTTACATTGACCGATTTCACCCCGGTTAGCTCGTGACATGTTAAAAATGCAGAGCGGTTGACACACTAATGGACTGAGCCTTTAATCAGCTGACATGTTCTCTATATGACAAAATTTCTTTTAATGGAGGACTGGAATTACTGTTTCTGGACCCAACACAAGCTAAGAAACCTTCCTGATGGGCATTTCCATCACTGGATTAGCTCAAGACAAATTTTTAAAATGACCCAAATGATTCAGAGCAGTAAAATGTATTTATTTACATGTCGCACAAAAATACCAAGAACAATCACTTAGATATTTAGAAACATTGCATTCAGTCTGGGTTTTACATGCCCTGTGAAGTCAGACGTACGGTACGATTAAAGCTACACAGGCAGACAAACTGAGGGAATACACAAAACCCAAAAAGAGATACATACTTGGGGTCAGCAAACAGGCATAAGTTAAATAAAAGTTAAAATAAAAAGGTGTGTGAGAATGGGTGAGTTCTGCTGATAATCTTTCAGTTGACCCGACTTTCTGATAATCCTCTGATTAGTCTTTAAGCACAGTGAGGAGGTTTAGTGCAAATAGAGCAAAAGTTAATAAAAATATGAGACTTACCCAGAATGACTTTCAAGAGCATAACTAATCGCACAGGAATTGCTCTTGTAGCTATTACTAAATAGCTTCAAGTCACCTCATCAGGCAACTCTCCAATCTCTTGAGTCTTAGGATTTGCAGCATAGTGGTGTTGGTTTGTTTCTTACCGGGAGAGCAAGTCATATTAGAGGGGACATTTTCAGTGGTGTCCCACAGGATTCAGAACTGGGTCCTCTTCTGTTCAGTCGAGTGTGAACACGCAGCCATGAAAATCATTTCTTTCACAGTCTGTGTAACGGTAATATGCTTAAAATACATGCAGCTATTGAAACCTGTCAGTGAAATCCATTTAAAAAGCGTAGCTCACCAAAAATGATACAGATCAACTCAGGAATATCCCGGATCCAGTTTTGAACGGGAGTGATTTACAAATGATGTCATGTGAGACCCATGAGAGTTTTATTAATTCTTTTGTTTTGTTACGTTTTTATTCATAAATGTTAGTGTCACGTTTGACGGGTGCGTGTCGGCGTGTGCGTGGCATCATTGCAGGAGACGAGCTGGCGGTTCAATAATAACGGAGTTTATTCAAGTCACACA
>JAQQZS010000035.1:2354351-2378726 GCA_030068045.1 Platyallabes tihoni | reverse complement strand
TTTTTTCCCCTCTCGTTTCTTTTCAGAGAGAAACCGAAATGACTCGATAAAACGATAGGTCTTCTGAGAAAAGTTTGCTCAAGCTAATGGAGCGAACGGGAGGTAGCGGGAACTACAATTCCCAGCAGCCCAGACGTGACCATCATCCTTTGCGACAACAGACCGAAAAAAAAGATTGAAAAAAAAATGTTATTGCGGTACGACGGTATTTACAATACCGTTACATCCCTACTATTCAACATAGCCATGAGTTTTACCTTTGTTGTTTTTTTTTTTTTATTTTTTTAACGAGTTGATTTCACCAAAGGTTTAAGTGATCTCCGGTCACGATTAAAAAAACTTAAATAAATAAATCTGATCACATTTCTTCCTCAAGGATGATGGTTCACCACTAGCACTTTGTCACTTTGTTCTGCAAAATCTAATGTAATGTTTTATCTATTAGGATCGACATGTTTCTAGCTGAGCGTTGGCTGTTGGTGTCTCTACACTCGATCTGTGTAAAAGGGTGTTTTAAAGACTAAGGATGTGAAGGACATCTAGAAATGACAACAATTAGAATAAATCTAAAGTGGTTTAACCCTTTAAATCCAGGATGTCGATTACAAAAAGAACATTTTGTCTTTCAGCTGTTTTTTTTTTTTGTTTAAAGTATAATTTGACTTGAAGTCTAAATGTAAAAAAACACTAAGTGAAGAGCAGCGTGTGATGTAAACCTGCGGGGGTTTTTTTCGCTTTCTGACGTCCCCCATGTGGCTCATGGAGCTGCCTCTTTTATCATTACCTACGTCTCACCTTTTACACTGAATCCTCTACTTTTGGTTGTTTTTGGGTTTATTTACATTTTTTATCTGCACTTAATTTACCCAAACTGCACTGATTCTGTCTCAGCAAATTAAACTGAACCGTGAGAGAACACCCAAGTCCTGAGGGATGTGTGTGGGACGTGTCCGTCTGTGTGTCTGTCCGAGGTTCTCTTTAGCACAACGATTCGAGAGTGAGGATTAATAAAAATGTTATTGTAACCAGCTGATGAAATTATCCAAATCCAAACAGCTTCAGCGTTAAAAGTTTTTCCTTCTTTCTAATTTGAATTCCACGTTATTAACAAGAACGTCTAGACATGCTGTCGACGTTAATTCTAACGTGTTTCATTCTCTGTTAATCTTTTCTTTTATTCCTGTGAAGCACTTCACCTTAAAGATACTGAAATTCTTAACATCAAAGATTTCTCACGGGAAAAAAAAAATCAAATCTTAAAATCAAAGAACTCTAATCAACCAGACTAAACGCTTTTCTATCGTTAACATTATCCTTTCTGTGAATTAAACCCACCGTCCGGATGTCGTGTTAAAACCTCTGCAGCAGATAATCCATGCGTCTTTTTTTACGCACTGTGTGTGTGTCAGGAGTTTAAGTGGAGGGAGCTGGAGGAGCAGAGACAGGCTGAGAGACTGCAGAGACAGTTACAGCAGGAGCAGGCGTACCTACTCTCCCTGCAACAGGCTAAAAACCTCCAACAGCAGCCTCAAGCTCCGCCCCCTGCCGCAGACAAGAACCGAAACCCCACGCAGCCCCCGTCTTCGGCTCAAAGGAGCAAAATTCCCCAGCAGCAGCAGCCTCTATCTGAAAAGAGCAGGAAAGTTCCGGTGGAGCAGGACAAGAGCAAGAACCCCCCGCCATCGACGAACCAGGAGAAGTCCAGAATCCCGCAGTTACAGCAGTCAGCCGTCGAAAGGACCAAAACCCCACCGCCAGCGCCGACCTTGTCCTCACAGGACAGGAGCAGGATTCCCCAACCGCAGGAAAAAAAACAGATCCCTCAGCCTCAGCAGGTTCCCTCAGAGAAAGAGAAGGATCCTCTCGCTCCTCAAGACCAAACGCGGAGGACCTCCGTCCCTCAGACCGCCCCCATCCCCTCCGACCAGGACCAGAACCAGGCCGCTCACACTCTCCTGTCTCAGTCCCAGTGCCCCGCCCCTGACTTAGAGCCAGTCAGAGAGGTGATGCCTTAAAACCTCTTGCACTAATAATCTCCGTCTCTGCTCGGACTGATAACCCCGCCCACCTCTCCGCGTAGAGGAGGGTATTAACCGCCACTCCTGCCTCACGCTTGCTCACCTGCACTAATAACTCCAGGCTTCCACCTGTTTATCTTTCTGCTTGTATTAATAAACTAGCGCTGCTTTGTCTTATCGAGCGGTGAACACGGATTAGCCGTGTGAAGAAAAAGCTTCCCAGTCTTTCCTGCTGCTGTCGTGGTGTTTGTACTCTGACGCCGTTCTTCAAGCACATGGTTCTGCTCGAGATTTCATCTAATCACATACTGTACTGTAGTATTAGGAGAGAAACAAAATTTGTGTTATTCTTTTTCGTTATGCTTTTTTTTTTTTTTTGGCTTAAATACTTTTTTATAAATAGTTTGGCTGATTTTTCTTTTATCTCGCTTCTTTTTTTTTCCCAGAATTCTCATTTTTTTACTCTCTCTCTCTCTCTCTCTCTCTCTCTCTCTCTCCTGATCTGCTTTCGCACGAGTGCATTTTGAAACTTGTTACTCACCTTTAACTTGAGTGTTGTTTCTGTTTTGTGCTCGAGACGAATAACTTCCTACAGGTTTATCTCACTTGTTCTCAGTGTCCTGGTCGTGTCCTCTCTCTCTCAGGTGTTTTTTCTGCGCTGTATCCTCTGTTTGTGGTTAACATTGTGTGTTTTGCTGCTGGTGGGTTTGCAGGCGGATGAGCGGCACCGCAGGAATGTTCAAGGCTCTCCGCAGGCCGCAGCGGCACCGAAGCAGCCTCCCGCCGTCCCGCCGCGCGCCGAAACCTATTCCAACGGCATCGCCCCCGAGTCGGCTCAGCCTGCCCTGCACCGCCCCATGGAACCTCAGGTAACCACGGTAACGCCTCACCCTGAGATTTTGGACAACAGGTCCCCATAACACACTGTGATGTTTCTCTACTGCAGTCAGTGTTAATTAATGTTCTTGATGGAAATCTTTTTTATTTTCTTTTTTTAAACTAATGATTTATCAAATAACCAGGAGATTTAAGGGGGAGAAAAATCACCAGGTGTTTACCCTGTATTGATGACGTCTACCAGAGGAGCCCTTTATTTACTAATTTTTTTCCTTTTAGATCTCTTCTTTCTCTTTCCTCATTCTTTCTCTAGCTCTGTGCTTCAGTTTCATCCTGAAGGCCGAGGTTTTTTTTCCCTTTCTTGATGTTGGAATACTCTAGCGTCTGTGCCGTGAACCTTCTGTCCTCTAGCTGTGTGATTATAACAGATGGGAGTTTCAGCATGTTTCCCTGCGCTGAGGAAATGGTGTGAAATTATTTGGAAGCTCCCCTATAAGATTATGAAAGATGATTAGTTTCCCTCTTCTCTCCCATTTTGAGAGCTTCATAGTTGTAGAAATCTGTTAATAATCAGGTTTTAAAAAAAAGAAAGTTAAAGTATAAATCTCCGTCTCATTTTTTTTTTTTTTAGATAAGGCAGAACAAAGAGTAGTTGTGTGAGAATAAGGGGAGGTGGGGGGGGGTTCCCTGTGGAGAACTCACTTTTATTGTGTTGCTCCACTCCACTCCACTGAGTCAGTCGTGTGTGTGTACATGATGGCCTACGACCTTTAACGTCTTGTGGAATTAGTGATGCACAAGTTAGCTGTCGTGTTTTAGGAACAATGGTCTGTCTGTACTTTTTTAAAGTTCAGGGAAATGTGTTGAAATTGTCGCCTTGCAATCACACTAGGGGTGTGAAAAGAAGCTGGAGTATTTCATTATATAGTCTTCTCTCTTCTCTCTGCTCTCTGTATTCTCTTACATCATACTAACATGTCTAATCACTTTACAGCTACACGTCGTGCTAACACTCACTAACCCCCCTGTCTCTCTGGTGATGCGCTACAGCTCCATCCTCAGTACTGTTGACTGAGACCTACTTTGCTCTCTTTCTTGCTCTCTCTCTTCAGACAGGTAGTTTAGATGTAGTAAATGTTTAGGGGGTTTGTAAGCTCTCTTTCTCTTTGCTTTGCTCTCCTCTGGTGTCTCTCACTCTCTCACTCTTTGAAGTGTTCTTCACTCTTCTTTTCTGTTATTGGTCAGCTCTCATCTCTTTCACATCTCTTGGTGTTAGAAGGTGAAACGAACTGTGGCTCATTTTGGGTGACCCAGTTTTCTCCCAAAAGAAATAAAGTGACGTGCTGCGGTTTCCACAGCCGGTGTGTTACCTTCCCAGCGCTCCTCATTCGCTCCTTAACTTCCTCGTGTCCCAGTCCATTTTCTCTAGTCATTCATGCTTTTATTTTTTGTTGTTGTTTCTATTTTTCCCCTCAATTTAACTGATTTTCTCATTTGTGTTTTGTGTGTGTTGGCTTTTATGTTTAAAAAAAAATTCGAACAAGCTGTTTGCTGTTTGTTTTTGTTGTTTTTTTTTGGTCACTCATCTGTTGTAACTGTTTTCCCTCATCCTAACCACCACACCCTTTCTTTTCCCCCCTCATGTGTCCTCGCCCCCCCTTCATCGCTTCATGCCGCTCCATCTCTGGGAAAAAGGTGCAGTGGTCCCAGGTGGCCGCTCTAAAGAGCAGCTCGGGCGCCCCTAACTCCCACTCGCTCTCGTTCGGCGAGTCCGCTCCCTCGCTCGCTCACGTCCGAGCCCACCAGCACGCGGCCTGCCCCGAGCCGCCGCCCTGCTCGCACGAGGAGCCTCCCCGGGTAAGCACAGGCCCAGACCGCTCACTCTCTCACTCTGAACTGGGCAGTTTGTCAGATTTCACAGCTCTCTGTTTATCCTGGTGGTCAATTCTGAGTGTGTACGTACTGTAGTAACCTGAGGGGGCGCTAGTGAGTAGTGTGTGTATTTCACATCAGTCCAAAACGCTCTTACGCACTTACACACACACTGTCTGTGCATCAACAAGTGTCCCTGCATGTCTCCCTGGAAGGTTCCGGTAAGAACAACCTCCAGGTCACCAGTACTCTCTCGCCGTGACGTCCCTCACCCAGGCAGCGCGATGCAGAGCAACCTGCCGCCTCAGAAGAACCTCGCCAGGTGAGTGGGGGTGGGGGTTGGTTGTGTGTGTGGGTGTGTGTGTGTGTGTGTGTTTGGGGGTTTGTGTAGCGATCACACATACACACACGTACCTGTCTCCATAGTGCCGCGGATCCACGATTGCTCTGGGAGCGTGTCGAGAGGATGGCGCCCAGGCCCAGCAGCAGCAGCTCATCAGGGTCCAGTTCCACATCCAGCAACTCCAACACCGGGTCAGGAGACAGTTTCAGACCACGCAGTGAGTATACACACACACACACACACACACACACACACACACACACACACACACACTACTACTACACAAACACACACACACGCACACAGATCAAAAGGTGAATTAGATGATCAGGGTCAGAATTTCAGCTTTCATTTCCTGATTTTTTTTTTTTTCCTTTTAGATGTTTTAAACCGTTCCTGTTTCAGGTAATCAAAAATATTGGAACAGGTGTTTCTTGTGACTGATTAAACCATTATTAGCTCTGAAGGTATTACTACAGGTCTGAGCTCTGGTTTTCCCTTTGAAGATTGCATTCGTTGTTAAAAAACAAAAACAAAAAAAACAGCGTGAAGATCAGAGAGACGTCTGTGTTGGAGAAGTAAGAAACTGAAACTACATCAGAGCCATTACACAGGAATTCGGCACAGCCAGTACAACAATGTCTAGAGAAAGAAAGAACAAAGCCACTGGTGTACCAACAACCAGACACGGAGCAGGTCAGACTGAGAACACAAGAGGAGATGATGATGAACATTGTAAGAGCGGTGAAGAAAAACCTTAAGACAGTAGTGAGTGATAATGTTCCACTGAGGTGATATCACAATCTTGAGAAGAGAGCAGAAATATAGAAGTCAATCCACAAGGTGAAAACAACTCGTCAGCTGTACGAATCAGAAAACTACTAAAGATCTACAAAGGTTCTGATAACACGATGAATCTCTACTGAAGGAACAGAACGGCAAAAGTGTGGAGAAGTGAATGATCTCGTCATGATGCGAAACGCAGACGCATGGGTGAAGCCTGGAGTCACGGCTCAGGTTCGTCTGGCTGCTTCTCGAACAGACTCGCTGATCTTCACTGATGATGAGTTCAGACGTCTACAGAAACATTCTGTCTGTAACAAATTACTGAGAAATGCATCCACTCTGATCCAGAGAAACTTCATCTCACAGTGAGACAAACAACAAAACCACAACAACAACAGAGGGGGAAATGTGGAGGATTTATCAACTGGACAAGTCAATCATCAGACCTTAATCAGCTTCACACCGCCTGTAGAGGAGACATGAGGAACGAGAAGCACCTACTAGAGAAGAGGGGGAGGGGGTGGTGGTACAAGCCTGGAGAAGCATCACAACAGTTATGAAACCAAATATTAGAGCTTTGGACCAATATTAACCTTTGGACTGTCTGTTCCATTACTTTTGCTCAGTGAAAGATCAAGCGGCGTTTGATCAAGGGTGTCATGTTATAAATTGTGTCTTAGATTTTTATACGTTTAGATAGAAATGTCAGGAAATGAAAGCTGAAATCATCTCTCATTCAGAAACATTCCAATACTTTTGGAGGAGACTGTACATATCTGTTCCTTAAATACATCGACCAGCCACGACACAAACACCACCACCAGGGGACGTGAACAGAGCTGGTTATCAGTTATATATCAGTAACCTGGTGACGGGATCCAGAGTACCACATGTCTCTCACGTGTCTGTGGAGATTAAAGACCAGCACCTCTAGTCCTGGTCCCTCAGTGAAGTACAGAAAGGCACCAGGACCCCCAGTGCACCCCAGCCTGCACGATTTTTCAACCAGCCTTAAAACTGCCCTGACCCTAATCTGATTAGTCCCCATGTGGATGCTCTGGACTAACAGGTCTGATCCACGGTGGTTTTAATGTTATGGCTGATCTGTGTATACGGAGTCTTCGGGAAACACTTGGATGGTGTTAAATTTGATGCATTGATATTTTTTCGGGGATTTTGTTCTGGGAGGAGCTGATCAGTGATGTGTCCTCACACACCTGTCTTCTTCTGCAGCCTCTTCTAAGTCTGAGGGATCTCAACAGAGGCAGGAGCACCCGGCCAAAAAAGCAGAGGAGAAGAAGGACGTAGCTCGGCCTGGGCGTCCGGTGGTGAGAGCTGTAGAGCACACAAGTGTGCATGTGTGTAACTTAGCAGAGAGTGGTCTGTGTGTGTGTCTGTGTGTGTGTTTCGGGAATTCCATGCCTATTACTGAAAACAGGGTGGTTTGTAATCTGGTTTGAGTTTTGGAATATCTTGGCGTTTGTTTTTTTTTGTTTTTTTTCCATGACTCTGCTGTGGACTCTGGGGTCATTCTGGGGTCATCCTCAGGCTGATGTGGTAAGCATGAGCGGGTCACGTCTCGAACCTTGAACAAGCAGCTTGCATCCAATTAACTGACATACTAATGGCTCGCCTTCTGCTTAAAATCTATGTCTCTCTCTCTCTCTCTCTCTCTCTCTCTCTCTCTCTCTCTGTCTCTCTGTCTGTCTCGGGGTGGTGCTGTTGAGTCGGCCTTCCGTAACCTCATTAACACTTTTCTGATTGTGTTTGTACAGGCTCACTAACAGGTGAACTGCGTGGCCTTACTGGAGACTGTCAATCATCTGCTATGTTATATTTCTTGGGTTATTTTGCTTGTCTCTGATTTTTCTGTTGGCGTCTAATGACTTTTTACAATCATGTTTCATCTGAGTTGTGCCACAAACTAAATTCTTAACCCTGAATGCTAACTAACAAATAAAGAGAAGGTGGGAGAGGAGAGAGAGCAAAGAGAAAAAGAGCAGCTCAGTGTTAATGATGTCATAATGCAGGATAATCTATTAAAAGACTTGTGAAAGAGCAACGAGAGAGAGCTAGAAAGTGAAAGTGCAGAATTCTGTCCGTGTCTAACTGGCGGCTGCTCGTCCCCCGTAGGATCTGACGGCTCTGGCCAAGGAGCTGCGTGCCGTGGAGGACGTGAGGCCACCACACAAGGTCACCGATTACTCTTCCTCCAGCGACGATTCAGGAACCACTGACGACGAGGATGATGAAGAGGTGGATCAGGAGGGAGGAGAGTCCACCTCTGGCCCGGAGGACTCGCGCGGAGGGTGGGAGTCATAATGCTGATTCATTCATTATAACGGCTATATCTGTATAGTCGTTAACGACGTTCATTGTCCGTCCGATAGATCTTCCAGACTGAGCAACGGTGAGACGGAATCGGTGAAGACCATGGTCGTCCATGAAGACGGAGACGACGCCTCCTCCACCCCGTGCAAAGAAAGCACTCTAGTTGTGCGACAGGTGAGTCAGAATGTACACGCGTGGAGCTCGAGGAGTTGTTTATAGTGATGATGAGATCAGAGAGGTGTGTTCACACATACTGACGTCTTTGGGAATTTAATTTAAACCCAAGACTTTCAGTAATTTTTATGTAGAGAAACAGAATTAATTAGACACATAAAATTACTTTCAAAGCGTCCAATTACTGCACAGTCAAAAAACAAAGTTACTAAAACAAAATAACTAAATAAAAATGTATAACTATGCAGAAAATGTAACATGAAAATATGCACTTATATTATGAGCTGATATTATATTATTTATTATTATATTAATAGTATTATTCAATTCATGTTGTTACTTTATTAGTCTCTTAAACTTTCCCCCTAGTAAACAGGAAGTCTGATCAATACCGAGTAGCAGCTAGCTAGCTTTCAATGTTAGCTTTCAAATGCTAATGAATGAGTTCATTTAGTAATTATTTCTAAACGAGTGTATTTTAGTTGGTATTAGAGGAAAGAAATGTCATGTTGGGGGTCTCGTTGCCATGGCGAACTGCCATGCCTGTTCTGTTATCGAGGAAACTCTGGACACACAGTACCAGTCAGAAGTTTGGACACAATACGGGAGATTTTACAACTGTGAAATAACACACATACTGCATTAGGTAATCGAGTAACAACTATTACAGTCATGTTATTTTAAGACATGAAGGTCTGTACAAGCTGTTCTCGAACAGGGTGCAAAACACACCACCAAGCACCACAATGAAACAGACTTCACATTGAGACTTCACAGCCTCAGGAATCACAGATTAACAACCAGCACCTCAGATTAGAGTCGTTTTGAAGGATTTACAGAGCAGAAGTAGCAGATATACTGTACATCTCAATATCAACTGTTCTCAGGAGGTTATTGTGTATTTTGGAGAAAAACCTTCAGTATTGATTTACAGTGTAGAGAGAAATAAACATCAGCAACGAACATGGAGTTAGAAGGCGTGTCTAAACTTTTGACTGGTCGTGTATATAATTTGTATGTACACTGTGTCACAATTTACTGTAAACTGACTCCCGCTGGTTTTAACACCTGCCATTTACATTGTGTTGTTTTTTCATTGTTTTTGTTGTTATTTTTTTCATTATCCAGTTTTTCTCCTCAAACATTCTTAGCCGTTTCTTAGCATTTAGCCGCTCTGCCCAGCTCTTGCTAGATGTGTATATACAGTACAGTATGTATACACCGATCGGCC
Source organism: Platyallabes tihoni (assembly GCA_030068045.1). Classification (NCBI taxonomy): domain Eukaryota; kingdom Metazoa; phylum Chordata; class Actinopteri; order Siluriformes; family Clariidae; genus Platyallabes; species Platyallabes tihoni. The sequence continues at coordinate 2,369,134 of JAQQZS010000035.1, read as the reverse complement.
AGAACATTATGACCATGTTGAGGTCGTCCCCCTTCTGCTACCAAAACAGTGCTGCACTGTACAGCAGCTCTTCCTTAAGGAGATCAGCGTTGGTTTTGTAAAAAGGGAGTCAGAACACGCAGTGCATTTTGGTGACAAAAGGAGAACGTACTCAATATTAGGAGGGTGGTCATAATGTTATGGCTGATCGCTGTGTGTGTGTATATACAGAATATAAATAAAGGATGCACTGTTTATTAAATACTGGGCTGATACCAATGTTTATTGTTTGCTTACAGATCTATATCTCATGTGAGTCGTAACAATAAGCCCTTACTAATGTAGATTATTTAACGTACATGTAACGAAGATGTATCTTGTAGCTAATAACGCTCCGGGATGTTCACCAGGCGAATATCGAGCGATACACCGATGTACAGACGATGAATCAGTGCATCCTTAACATGTATTTACTCTTTATCATATATTAGACACTCCAACCACGGCTGTATAATTTACGCAGCATATATTTAATAATCGTATTAGTAAAATAAAAAATAAATGTACAGAAATTCACCGTCACGCTTTAAAAATTTTAAATAGCCTTTGCTTTATACTAGATAATTACTTGTTTGTTTGTTTGAAGCATTCATGCTTTTTCTCTAAAGATTGTCTGATTTACTAAATGTGATGAGGCCCATTTTTCGAAGTTTCCTCTCCCTAATTGCGAGCTGGCTCCTCCCAGTGCCCAGACCGCCACACCCAAACCGCCTCTTCTCAATTCCAGAGCGCAGGTGATGTTAAAAAGTGTGCGGTGCCCGCGCCGGCCTCGAGCGACCGGAGCGACCGGAACGGCTACCCGGGCCGAATTCACCTCTTGCCCGACCTGCTCCAGCAGAGTCAGCCCTCGCCCCCTTCTTCCTGCCCTTCCACCCCCTCCTCCACCTCCTCATGCCTCAGCAGTCCTGCCCTGTCCCCTCTTGCCACCCCGGACAGACTGCCCTGTCCTCTCGAGGTACGTCAGCGCGCCTGTCCGTCCTGGCTGATTAACACCTCTTGGATAACTTCTACCTAATGACTGTGATTAACCGTGAGGAGCCTGTAGTGTCTCTCTTCCTCATCTGCTTCCTCTCTGATGTGATGGACGTCAGTCTCGATCTAGGCTTCATACTAAACTCTGACCATAGAGCTCCTAACACCACCTTCTCTAAGAAAATGTCCTGCACCGCTGTCTCAGTTGTTTAACAATCCACATCTAGCTCTCACACACACACACACACACACACACACACACACACACACACACACACACACACACAGCTCTAATGCACAACGCCTGCTCTATTCTCTTTAACCAGTTTCAGTTAGTTCATGTTTTTAACACATTTCAGTTTTTCATATTTTCTGCTTCTCTGTTTTCTCACCTTGTGTTTGTCTTCTGCATTCTTCTTTAATCACCTTAAAACCTACATGACTTTTTTTTGTTTGTGTGATTTTGGGTTGTCTGGTGTCACAGAACGTGTACGTTAACTCAGTTGAGGTATAATCATTTTTATGAAGTCTATGGAACAAAAGACATCTCTGGATTAATTTAGTTGATTTCATTATACACCTTAATTATGTGCGTAAATGTTCTACACCTGCTTATACTGCAGCGTTGTAACTATATTTATGATTCATATGTGTGAGATCACACGATTAATAATTTGCACTATTCAGTATAATTAGTTCTTTTGCTGAGATTTCAGCGATAGTTCCTGCTCAAGTTTTTTTTTCTTTGACCCATTTTGGCCACAAGAGGCAGAGTGTAACGCCTGACTTCTGCACTCACAGCACCGAGTAGAACAAAGTCACCCTTGTAGAATCTAGACCTGATGATTAGATAATAACAGCACAGGCTTTCAGGTACAATGGTCCAGTGCAAAAATAATAAATACCAAAATAACAAATTTAGGAAACACAAGGAGAATTCAGACAAACCAGAAAAGGTAGGTAGAGTTTGCTAGTCCTACTGCTGATTGGATGTGACACCTGTCACTCAAAATATACAGGAAGGACTGCAGCCTCATGGAGATTTAAATGCCTTGAGACTGCAGGCCAATCATCTGATCAGATACTGTGCAGAGCAGATGAAGGAAATTAAACTTGTGATGTCAGGATGGTTTCCATTACAGCTGTACGTGAGCGTATGCGCACTGATGAGGAAAGAACCAGAACCTTGAATCAGAAACAGAACCGACTCTGATCCTGTATGGAGAAACAATACAGATTCCTCGAGTTAGTCAGATCTAAGGCAATAAAGCCTGTAGCTTTTCCAAGAAAGACACACTCACTGTGGACGTGTCACGAGTTCATCTCCTTCTGTAATCACGAGCTGCTGAGCTGAGAGCTCCGTGTGGTGTTCATGTAGTTCAGTGTGTGCACAGGAGGGGAAGGATGGATATGTACGAGAGCTGTGTTTACAGAGTATATAGTGTGTGTGTGTGTGTGTGTGTGTGTGCACAATCCCTCAGAGGAGATGTGCACTGGAGGTTTAGTTCTGTCCTGAATACAGAAGGTGTTTTATTGTGTGTTGTTCCTCTTTTCTCACTCCTGAATCATGTGCAGTCTCAGTCTGCTACGATGCAGAAACACAAGTCTTCGTCCTCCTTCACTCCGTTCATCGACCCGCGCCTGCTCCAGATCTCTCCATCCACCGGGAGCGCACTCAACAACGTGGGTGAGTTGAGTCACTGTGACGCTCGTGTGTCTTACTGAGGAGGAGGAGGTGCAGAAATATAAACAAAGCAGTTCATAAAATAAATGCTTAAAATAAAATATTTAGTAAAATGCCCAGTGCGCACACAAGTCTCTTCCTGAAGACCGTAACACTGCCTTACTGTGACATTTTAGGACATACAGTGGTGTGAAAGTGTTTGCCCCCTTACTGATTTCTTATTTTTCTGCACGTTTGTCACACTTTTATGTTTCAGATCTTCACTCAAATTTAAATATTAGTAAAAGATAAGAAAAAAGTAAACACATCATGCAGTTTTTAGATGAAGGTTTTTATTATTAAGGGAAAACAAAATCACCCCCCAAAGTGAAGTAGACCAAACGATCCTCTTAAGCTAGACATCATGCCGAGGTCCAAAGAAATTCAAAAACAAATGAGAGAAAATAACTCAGATCTACAGTATCAGTCTGGAAAAGGTTATAAAACCATTTCTAAAGCTTTGGGACTGTAGCAAACCACAGTGAGAGTCATTATAGCTAAACCCTCCAATATGGCTGAATTATAACTATTTTACAAAGATGAGCGGGCCAGAATTCCTCCACAGCGCTGTAACAGACTCGTTGCACGTTATCGAAAACACTCGATTGCAGTTGTTGCTGCTAAGGGAGGACCAACCAGTTATTAGGTTTAGGGGGCAAACACTTTTTCATACAGTAGTGTAGTTTTGGATTTTGTTTTCCCTTAATAATAAAAACCTTCATCTAAAAACTGCACGTGTTTACTTTTGTTATCTTTGACTAATATTTAAATTTGTTTAATGATCTGAAACATTAAAGTGGGGGCAAACACTTTTTCACACCACTGTAGTTATTAAACTTTACACACTAGGGCGTGAAATCATAGACAACGTACAGCAAATAGTCTCAGTGTGTAAATATAGGCACTCCTTGGACTCCTGTGGTGGGTGTGTGTGTGTGGTACTACCTGCTGTATAAAGAGATATATTTGGTAATTATGAGAATGAATAATTGTATTATTGTGAGAAAAACATGACGCTATAACGAGAAATAAAAATGTTCAAACTTGTAGATTAAATGCAAAATAAAAAGAATGCAAATAATAATCTCTAATAGGGGGTAAATAATACAATGTAAATAATATTTTGTTTATGCACCTCTTCATTCTCAAAACAGCAAAAATTCTGGCAAATAAATGTGAATATAATCTGAAATATACGATCGAAAGCCTGAACATGAAGAAACTCAAGTGACTCCAGTCTGAGACGGATTTGGGCCAAATCAGTATTAATGGTATTTTCTATACCATTAAAACATATCACAAGATTTTTTAAATTATTATTTTAATGTCAGTTGAACAGTCATCAGTATCAGTTGCCCTGAAATGCAGGAAACAGAATAAACACATTAATATAAACATTTAACAACCGTCTAAATATTTCTTCATTATAAAACTAAATAATTAAGATGTACAGTATGTGGTCCTGCTGATACTCCAGGCTGTTTTGTCCCTCAGCACTAGTTTATAGGATGTGTTTATTTATTTAATGTGTCTAATGTTTAACATGCGCTGTATTCGTCCGCATGTGAACTTTGACCTCAGGTTACGCGAACGACGCAAGGCTGCAGGAGGCGCTGAGGCAGGACGCATCCCGCAAGGGCTCGGTGGTGAACGTCAACCCGGTGAACACACGTCCCCAGAGTGACACGCCCGAGATCCGCAAGTACAAGAAGCGCTTCAACTCTGAGATCTTGTGTGCCGCTCTGTGGGGTGAGTGTCACGTTGTCAGCTGTCATTATCCTGGGGTTTGATTTGTGGTGATGTCTGACCTGACTGGAAGCTTTGTTTTTTTTTTTTTAAAGTAAAATTTTATTTCTTTGAATTCAGAGAGCTTGTTTTTCTCTGCCAGGTGTGAATCTGCTGGTGGGCACGGAGAGCGGTCTGATGCTGCTGGATCGTAGCGGTCAGGGGAAGGTCTATCCCCTCATCAACCGCAGACGCTTTCAGCAAATGGACGTCCTGGAGGGTTTGAACGTGCTGGTGACCATATCAGGTACACTGTCTGGATGAAGTGAAAGAGTACAGAATTTAGGGGGGGGTGTTTTCTCCTCCTGTAACCGTACATGATATCGTGCGCCTTACGGGGAAACATGTGTCATCTATCAGTATTTTTGTGCAATCTCAGAATCTGTACGTGAATGCCAGTATATAAATACACTATACGTTTCCGTTTTTGGGGGGAGTTTTGGTCTGTTCACTCTGTACCAGTTTTTGTGGTCATGAGGACGAGTTGCCAAAGCACATTACAGCTTCCCGACTTCTAAGGAAATTGAGTAAACCTCGTCACAAGCATGCGCTGTGCAGTTTACACACGCACGCTGATGATTCCATTACATAAGTCACAAAGTACTGATTGGAAGCAATTCATCTCATAATTCTTTCTTTAGAGAGGAAAACAAAATAAAGTTAGGCGTTAGAAACAACCTCCAAAAGTTCTTCTATACTAAATAAGCAGAAATAAAAGCACCTTCAGCGTGTGTAGCGGTTGGCTTTAGGGTTTTAAATTACATTAATGTCGTTTTATTTATACATCACTTTCAACAAGTAGCATAATGCAGATTTACACAAGTCCAGATTTAGGTTTAGATTCCCGTTGGTCAAGTCAGTGACATGGGGGGAAAACGCCCGGGTTTTTTTTTTTTCTCTACTTTCCCCCCATGAGGAAGAGGAACCAGAGAGATTTAAACCACAGGAGAAAGAAAACTCGTCATCGTTGCCAGATAGTGAGATCACTGAGCAAGCTCTGAGTGGGGCCGCAAGTGTTTTCAGATATTGAATCTAGGCTTTTTCCTCCCAGCAGTCCTCAGCAGCAGCCAGTCATTCTCATGTGGAGGAGACTCCAAGCTGAAGTAGAGCATCAGTGTGGGCGTGGCAGGTCCTGAAAGCTGAAAGAGTCAGGGTCACAGTCTGAGAGAGAGAGAGTGGGGTTGTGAACAGGTATACAGTGGTGTTTAAGAGGATGTACTTGGTGACATGGTTACAGTTAAACCTTGGATTGCGAGCATAATTCGTTCCAGAAATCCAAAGAATTATAAATAATTCCCTATAAGAAATAATGGAAACTCATGTGATTCGTCTCACAGCCCAAAAATATTCAGTCTCTAATAACATTTGCTTTTGCCTCCTTTTGAGGATTTCGCAGAAAATGTGACGATACTTCGTCGTTAAACAGATTCACCTCCCGCACTGCTGCAGACTTTTAAACTTTTTTCTTTTATTTCTTCACGGAGGCCGTTGTTGCAGTACAGTTACTAAAGAACAGTCACTACTCTTGGACACAAAATAAAAAAGACCTGCTTTATGCACGCGCGCGCACACACACACACACACACACACACACACACACACACACGTGGTCAGTGTTTAGTAAACAGTACACACGTTCACAGATGTTGACTATAAGAGTGGCGCACTCATGGGGAGACGATTACCCACAATCCCACAGTCAATTCCTCTACAAAGCGTCTTACTGGAGTCTACTTTAAACTTAAACTGACCAGTTCACTGTGGATAATCCTGGATAATCAGTCGTCCTTCATGTTTAATTGAATGATGGTGAATCGAGTCCAGTGTTCGAAAGGAGAAAACACTCGCTTCAGATTTCAGTCCGCGTCCCAGCCCTCATAAATCACTGTACATCATCTTATTGCTGCGTTTCACCGACTCGTATCTCTAACTCATCCTCCTCAGGGAAAAAGAATAAGTTGCGTGTGTACTACTTGTCCTGGCTGAGGAACAAGATTCTCCACAATGACCCCGAGGTGGAGAAGAAGCAGGGATGGACCACCGTAGGAGATCTGGAGGGGTGTGTCCATTACAAAGTCGGTACGTCCCCCTTTTTCTCAGTTCTGTGCAGCTGAACAAGATTTTAAAGTAGAGCAAAAAACAGATTATTATTATTATTAATCAACACTTAGTGTTCAGAAGCTTAATAACACATTAAACCAAGACTGTAATCTGTATGCAGCAGATAGTCTGACATGTACTGTACTGTACGCCTGTACTTTTGTTTGATTGATTTTATTTTTCTCACAGCCATTCGACATACTTCTACAAACATCACTGACCTGTTATATAAAATATATAAACACAGAAAATGCAATTTAGTGAAAATGTTTGAGGCTCTTGTTTCTCTGCAGCAAATCAATAAGGCAAATAATCAATACAGCAGCTCAATAATGAGGGACCAAGAGTCCAAACTGAGATACAACACACACACACACACACACACACACACACACACACACACACTACAGAAAGGGCTGAACAGTCGACCTCTACGAAATTCACGGCGTTTACGTTTCTAGAGCACACGCAAATTGTGAAAAACGGAAAATTTTTATAGTTATCTTATAGTTTTTATAGTTATACAGAACACTAAATATGCTCCCAAAACACTTTAATTTTAATTTCAAACTCAGGTTAATACATTACCCTTAAAAAGTAATGTAAAGGTGAACCTTAGTACTGTACAGTACTGCTGCGTCTCCCTCAGTGCTAGAATGTAAAATACTGATGTCATCCTTCTGGAAGGTCATGAAGATGGAGGGTCACAAACCATCAAGTAAAGCTGAACTGTTTGCTTTTTTGCAAAAACAGTGTTATAAATAAAGTAACAGCGATGTGAAAAACTGGTGAAGAGCCAAAACTTTGAAAGCTGTAACTTTTATTCCACTAAATACTGATTTCTTAATGTTATTTAGCCAAAGCATTAACACAATTTGTTGTCTTTAAATACTGCATGATCTTCGGTTATTTAGGAGAAATTTTGTCAGCAAAAAATTAAACAAAACTGTTTATCTCAGCAACACACGTTCCTGTAAGAAAACAAACAAACATAAGAAATTGATTATTATACTGCAGGGGTCACTTTTGTTTTTCCAGAGCTGTATGTTACAAAATTAGTAAATTATATTGTTCTTAATAGTTTGGCGTTAAAATGCATGAAAAATTACATATTGCCAGGACAAAAGCCATTAAAAGATTTTAGAGGATATTTGCGGTTTCCACGAACAATTATTAGTCATGTTCTGAGAAACGACTGAGGCCATGAACTCTAAACCGCGACTTCTAGGAGTCGATCGTATAGTTGTGTGTTTCTGCTTGGCCTGATGTTGGGAAATAAAACATTCTGTAAACAGAGCTTTAGTACATGTTATAGTCACACGAATGTGTCTCTGTCGCATGTCATTTACTGAGTTATGTCACTCTGTCACATTTAATTTTCAGTGAAATATGAGAGGATCAAGTTCCTGGTCCTTGCACTGAAGAACTCTGTGGAGGTGTACGCCTGGGCTCCCAAGCCCTACCACAAGTTTATGGCTTTCAAGGTCAGTAGAATTAACTTCACCCTCGAGGAATATTTTATTATTATTACACCTTTTCCTGCTTTATTACCTGAGAACAATCTTTTAAAATGCTTTAGAATATAAACGTAAAGAGGATTTATGTGTCGTAGTTACAAGAGTTACATTCCCACGATGCTGCAGATTCCTGTTCCTGCTTGTTCTAGTCCGAGTTGTACTTTAGTGTCTGCCGGGCTCTCCTGGGGACTTTCCCTTTGGCCCAGCGTGCACAAATAAAACCCGAATCTTAGACGCCTCTGTACCTCTGTTCATAAGTAAACCCCCTGTTTGTTTCAGTCGTTTGGTGACCTGGTACACAAGCCCCTCCTGGTGGACCTGACTGTGGAGGAGGGTCAGAGGTTAAAGGTCATCTACGGGTCCTGCTCAGGGTTCCATGCTGTAGACGTGGACTCAGGAGCGGTGTATGACATCTACCTGCCCACTCATGTACGGTTCTAGAGCAGAAACAACAACAAACATTCATAGAATTATCTCTGTATGTGCGTTAAACATCCTTGATCTCTCAATCTCTCTCGCCCGGTGTTTAGATCCAGACCAGTATTCAGTCACACGCCATCATCATCCTGCCGAACACCGACGGCATCGAGCTGCTCGTGTGTTACGAGGACGAGGGCGTGTACGTCAACACCTACGGCCGCATCACCAAGGACGTGGTGCTGCAGTGGGGAGAGATGCCCACCTCTGTGGGTGAGTATCTCACACACACACACACACACACACACACACACACACACACACACAGCAGGACTTCTCATTTTGCTCTTTTATTCATTCGTGTTTTTTTATTTTTTTGTTTAGCGTACATTCGCTCCAACCAGATCATGGGCTGGGGCGAGAAGGCCATCGAGATTCGCTCTGTCGAGACCGGACACCTGGACGGAGTCTTCATGCATAAGAGAGCGCAGAGGCTCAAGTTCCTGTGTGAGCGCAACGACAAGGTGACCATTCATCTGTCCTCTCTCTCAAACACACACACACACACACACACACACACACAGGCTTTGAAATCTAACACAACAACAGCATTAATAAGAACTTGTTAATCAATTAATACACTTATTGCTATTAATATTTTTTTTTTCCCAGTGGTACCTCATCGTACACATTTAATCCGTTCTGGAGGCGAAATTCTTTATTATTTCTCCATAGGAAATAATGTAAATGCAGATAATTCGTACCAGATTATCCATCCAAAAATATTACCGATATTATCAATTTTCAACAATATAATCATGTTTTCGCAAATAAGATCAATCAGAAATTTAGAAAAGATGTAAAATGAAGTAAAATATGAAATAAGCAAACATTAAACCTCAGTAAACCTTAAATTATGATTCCTCTTGTCACCGGCTGCTTTAAAAAACCAAACTGTTATTGGGAGTCACTGTACTGTCTTGACTAAATCGTGCACAAAATGCAAAAAAAAAAAAAAAAAAACTTACCAGAAGTTACTTAAAGCTACCAGAAATGCGCACAAACGTTCAGCTCGGTCGCTTGTATGCTGAAAATGGTCTGTGTGCCAAGGCAAACTTTTAGTTATTGTAATGTTAGTTCACAATGTGTACCAATGTATTATTATTATTATTATCTGTAAAGCTTTCACACTAGCTGAAACGGCCCATTCGCTCATTTTTGGTTTGATTTTCTGCAAACGAAACACCGTTCAAAATCTTGTATCTCGTATCAAGCCCTGTCCACTGTACATGAATGGGGTTAAGAGGCAAAAAACCACATCCCTCTTTACACTGCTGCCTCCACGTGTTACATTTAACAGAGAAATGATGTACGGCTAGACAGATGTGCGCGTCTGGAATGCTCTGGAGAGGAAATGGAAGTTAGAGATGTTTGTTTGGAGCGTTTACACCAAACCGTGTTCCCCATTGAAGTGGATATAATCTTTTATTTTTTAATTTTTTTTCCCCCCACTCAAAATCCACTTAAAAACTGTGACAGTGACCACACACAAATCAGAATTCACACACAGCCAGTTTACCGCTCCGTCACGATCTCAGAGTGAAGAACAGCTCCGATTCCTCTGTTTGTTTCTCACCAGGTTTTCTTCGCGTCCGTGCGCTCTGGAGGGTCCAGCCAGGTCTACTTCATGACACTCGGACGCACATCCTTACTCAGCTGGTAAACACCGACACTCCGCCTGGAATGATGATGACGACTCCCCTTCGAGATGACGACAGCGTCGAGAATAAAACACTTCCAACCACTGACACAACTACAGTCCAAACCAGAGATCCTCAGTGTGACGAGCAGAAACCACGTCACGTTCAACGACTCTCACCTGCTGTCGCAAACCAGACTGAGGCGCTGTATAGAAATTTTAATTTAGATGAAGAGAAGGAAAAATAAATAAATAAAAAAGTAATAAAAATGAAGTGTGTGTAAGAGAGGGAAGGTGTGAGGCGAGTCAGGTCTGGTCTTACAGTATTACTGCTAGCCGTGTAAATGTTCTCTTTCTGTAGAAATCCCTAAAAGCTCAGAGGTTCAGGATGGAGAGAGAGAGAGAGAGAGAGAGTGTGTGTGTATTCAGTAGGTCCCGGGAAAGTGAAGTGAACAGGTGTGTGTGTGAGAATCATCTAGACAGAAGGTGGACAATGGAAGAATATTTTAAGGCTATTATTATGATTAATAAGTATCATCATCATTATTATTATTATTATTCACTATAAATATGTGGATTCTCGTAATCTTCTACCTGTGATTTTAAGGACTCGCACGTTCTCACCGTTCCCAGTAATATATATATATAGACATAGATATATTTCATTTCACTGAGCTCCTAATTTTTTTAAAAGGCAGAGAGAGTAACAAGCATGGACTTTTTTTTTGTGTGTGTGTATGCATTACCAAGACCCCGCCTCTTTCTTCTCACCTGACAGGTGAGCGTTGCATCTCTCTCTTTCTCTCTCGCCTCTAGTTTTATCGAGCGTGTCTGAAATGATGTGAAAACGTGATAATGAAGACGAGACGCGGGAGTTCAGTGCTGTGTGTGTGTGAGGGAGCAGGTAAACTGAAGTGTTCAGACGATGCAGAACATCTCGTCTGCGGTTCGTTAGATACTGTAGCTGTCGTCATGTGTTTTTTTGTTAGTTTTTCCCCCTAAATACAACTTTTGTCCTTTTGATTTTTCCAGATATATCCGACGCACTAAGTGGGAATGTAGTGTGAAATACTGTTCTTATGCTTAAAAGTTGAAAGGCATGACTCCACGCTGGTTTAATTCCTTCCTTCCTTTTTACGGTGTTTAACAGAGTAACGATAACAATCTGAGCCTGTCTCTCGTGTGTGACTTTGGAGTCGTTCGCCGTCGTTTGTGTTCAGCATCACGTCTTCACCACGCGAAGAGCGTTCCGTTTCAGTGAAACCAGACCACCGTAAGGGAACCGTAACTTTTCCTCCTCCTCCTCCTCCTGCGTGTGACGTACGTTCAGCATGATCGGTGTGACTTTCTCCCCCCTCCCCCCCTCTGTGTGTGTCTATCTGGGGTCCTGTCAGGTGACCTGCCGCTTATGTTTTTTTAACATGTTCCTTTAGAGCGTCTCTCTCTCACTCACACACTCTCACACTCTCTCACACACACACACACACACGGTGTCCTATGTTACTGAAGTCCTCTCAGCTGTACTACTGAGGAGAGCAATAGCAATCTCACAACACACACATTAAGTTTAACCTGCTTTAACAAACCTTGTTTGTTCTTTGAGACAAATGAATTAATCTGATCATATAGCTCGGAGTGTGTGTGTGTGTGTGTGTCTACATGCGCTGTATTTTTTTTGGGTCCATCATCATAAACATTTTCTCATATGTACCTCGTCTTTTCTCTTCAGTTTTACAGTTATCCTTCTAATCACACACACATACACACACACACACACTAACACACACTTTGTTCACCATCATACACTTTGGTTAGGTGCTTTTTATTTAATGGTTTGTATAATTTTATTTAATGCTAATAAGTATTAATTATTGTTGCGGTTGTTTTCCACGCGTGAAGCTTAGCGGTGGCTCGGCTTGTGGCGTTTGCGTTAGAAACATCAACGCTGTCGCGTCACGCTCCAGAGACACAATGGAGAAACTTAAGACCTGATGTAGGAGACGAAACGCAGACTTTTTTTTTTTTTTTTTTAAAGCTTCGAGTGCTCCAGTTCTAGACCTAGTGAAGAAGCTTTAACTCTAGACGTTTTCTCTCTAACTGTATGATTTTTGCGTCTCTGCAGCCGTAAAGCGATCCTAGTGCAGTGGTAATATACAGTAGTGCTCACTTATTATACTGTTCACCTGTGAGGAAAATGTTTACAGAGGCAAACACTAATGTTCATTTTATTTATGTTTTCTCTTACAGAACTCCTAGATTTTTTTTTTTTTGTATTGTATTTTTTTTTCTTTCCTCAGTTGTTTAAGGCTAATAACTCAGACAGATTATGAATAAATACTGACGTTTCAGAAACGTTCCCGGCTGATTTGGATGTCTGTGTTTCAGTCGTGGCACTGTATCGTTCGTCCTCCGTGTGTGTGGCAGGAACTCCTGTATTTTTCTGATGGTCCTCTGTTTTTTCTTTGAAAATAAACTCCTAAGATAATTTAAGCAATCTTCTGTGTGCTCTTTATTCTCTAACAGTGTTTTGTGGTTTAATATTAAAAAATAAATAAATAAATAAAAGTACAGTGAACCTTGGATTACGAGCATAATTCGTTCCACTCGTAAACCAAATTTTATTTTCCCATAGGAAATAATGGAAACTTAAATTATTCGTTCTACAGCCCAAAAAAATATATACATAAAAATAATTAACACAAAATATAAAGTAAAAATAAAACCAAATTAACGTGCACTTTACCTTTAAAGAAAGTAAAAAGTAAATCCCGACAATGTTTCCGTTTGTGCGCGCAGGCGCTGTGTGTGTGTGTGTGTGTGTGTGTGTGTGTGTGTGTGTGTGTGAGGCTAGAGTAAGTGGAGACTTTTTTTTTCAGCCACTCTTGTCTCCCCCTTCTCATCTTACACATTAAAACTTTCTCCTCTCGTTTGAATTAAACACACACACACTTTAACGGAAGGACTGTTGCTCTCCCTTTAATTATTAAAGCTTCTCCGCTTTATTTTGTAAATAATTATGGACAACTGGTCGATGCCCGTTCTTTTATTTGCTGCATTGTCGGGCTATAGTACAAACTTTTGGGTGGATCCTGCACTTAAATCCAACTAAAAAACTACTGAACTCAGGCTCTATATCCAGCTTACATCTTGCATTCGCGTTCACACACACCGGAATGCATTACCTACAATGCATCTGCCACACTGGATTACACTTCCGTAAACAGCGGTCATAAATCAACGTCTCTTTCCTGCTACACTGTTTTATCTGAAAAATAGCAATAAACATCGCTAATGACACTCGTGTGAGCGCGAACTAACAATCACTGCTGTGAATTGTAAAACAAACAAATGAACCAGCACCTTACCTCTGAAAATAACTGCGACAGAGCAGAGTTTCCTGTGGAGAGTGTGTTTCTGAAGGGGGCTTTCACACACACACAGCACAGTGTCAAATTACACACACACACACCTGAGAGCTGAGAAAGTATAAAAAATAGATTTTTAACCTCTGTATTGCAAATTACTTTTGCTTTATTCGTGCGCACACATGTTATAAGAAACAGTTCACACGCCTCCGAGCACAAAATAAAATGTGTTTTACACACGTGGTCACAATGTTATAGTAAACAGTACACACGTGCACGGATGTTGATTATGCCAGTAAGAGACGAGCACTAAGACCCAGCGGGGGAGACGATTACCCACAATTCCACAGCGCAAGAGAGAGAAAAACCGTTGGCTCAGTTGTGATGACGTGACGCTCGGCGTCAAAACGAAGCGCATGCATGAAACGTGATACTCGGTGCTCGTAAACCAAGACAATGCTCGTTTTCCAAATCAAAATTTATTAAAAGTCTTTGCTCGTCTTGCGGAACACTCGTAAACCGCGTTACTCGTAATCCGAGGTTTCACTGTATTCTTTTGTTTAAGGGCCTTGTCACACTCAAACAACGATTTTAAAAAGATCTAAGAACGCATCAGGAGTAGGCTCAAAATGAAAGTATAGAAAAAGTGGATTTAGGTAGTCCACTACTACTGATCTGGGAGCTCGTCGGATTTGTTCTCAAATGTAACAGTGTTTCTTTGCCGTTAAATTGTGAGGAGAATCCCGGACACCATTTTGTCTCAGAGCTGTTTTCCACTGTATTGGACTGTGAACTGTTTTGTTGAGGATTTTCCAAAATTAATATTATTAACAGTTAACTCCAAATCAGTCAGGTTTTATATTTTATTCTGCTAAACAGGACATGACTTCCATGTTCATGTGTTGTGTGATAGAAGATTATCAGCGAGAACGAAAGGAAAGGTGTTCAGGACCTTGGTGAGACCAGCGATGGAGGTAGCAGAGCTGAAGATGTTGAGGTTCTCTTTGGGAATGACAAGGATGGATAGGATCAACAATGAGTTCATCAAAGGGACAACCCATGTGAGATGTTTTGGAGATAAAGTCAGAGAGATTGAGGTGGTTTAGACATGTTCAGAGGAGAGATGGTGAATATATCGGTAGAAGGATGCTGAGGTTGGAACTGCC
>JAQQZS010000035.1:2258006-2268976 GCA_030068045.1 Platyallabes tihoni | reverse complement strand
CGTCACTTTAGAATAACTTTATATTTACATTATTGAAAGTAGATGTTTAAAACTGACCGCACACACACACACACACATACACACACACACACACACACACACACACACACATACACACACACACACACACAGACACACACACACACACACACAGACACACACACACACACACACACACACACACACAAATACACACACACACATACACACACACATACCATTCTGACACACACACACACACACACACACACACACACACACACAAATACACACACACACATACCATACTGACACACACACACACACACACACACACACACACACACACACACAGGTCTTTAAGTAAACGAAAAAAATCTCAGAGTACCGAGTGATGTAAAACTGCTCACACTTAAATGGAAAACACTTCACACTTGTTGGGTTTTGTTTGCATGCTGTGACCTCCTGAACACCTCACACCCGTCATTTCTGTGTGATCAGGTCCTGTTCCACAGAAACCCAGAATCATACAACCACGACAGAAAACTCTTGCTGTGAAACTGGGTGAGTGTTAATGAAAAAAATCCCATTTGTACTGCCGGGCTCGCAAGTAAATATTTTTTGTCACAATGAAAAATATTTTTTGTGACAAAATGTAAACACATTTTGTCACAAAAATATTTTTCGTTGTGACAACACATTTTGTCACAACACATTCAGCAACTAGTTACAGTTGTACAGGCCTTTGTCTTTTACAGAAGGGGTGCCATTATTAATTACTAAGAGGATCACTGACAAAATCAGATGCTAAGCCAAGCTTATTCCAGCACTTTACCTTCCATATGAGATTTTTACTCAGTTCCTCTTCTTACTGTTTGATTTAGGTTCATAACTTTACAATTTTAATAAAAGAAATGTCCACCTCATTTTGTCCACTTTCACAAAAGAAGCAGTTTGAAATGTTTTACACAACATAAGCACAAATCAAGGGTTAAAAAACATATTTTAGGACTTTTATGCATTGGTATAAAACTTAATAAAAATACTCTACATAGCAGATCAATAAACTCAATAAATCAGATATATGCATTAAATTTGTGTTATGATAAAATAATAATAATAAGAAGAAGAAGAAGAAGAAAAACTGAAATAAACCTTGACGGGGGCGAGCACATTTTGGGAGGAAATGTTCTGATTTAAGGCGTCACCCATCAGCATCAACCTGAATTGTGTAAAATAAAGTCATTTACAGGAACTAACCACAGATTCATTACCATGTACATTATTTTAAATAGGAACAATTGATTAAATTGATGAATTGATAAAATCTCACTATTAGATTAACACATTATTGTGCATATATTTTTTGTAAAATAGTTTCAGCAGCAATATGAATTTGTGTCTTGTGAGACTTGTTGTGTAACCCTGCTGATTGTAAAAGATGAGTAATCACATTGCTTCCACATGGCTCAATTCATTATAGTGTCATTTTCAATAGGCATGTTTTGTGCACTACATAAAATAAGGACTGGGTTTATTTGGATTGTGTTGAACTTTCAAAAAGTGATAATGTGCAAAAAAGCGAATTATTTATTAACATTGCTCTAATGACTGTGGTTTTGGTTTTATTACAATAAGACTTCATATTTATGCTACATTTTAGCACTACTATTTGCCAGTCAGTGTAAGTGTTTGTTTGTTTGTTTGTTACCGAAGGTTCGAAACTGGTGTTAAACTGCAAAGTGTTTGTCGGACTTGGATCCTGCGAAACAGATCATGTAGAACCTATTCTAGTTTATTGGCTGGTGAACAACACATTTACTGAGCTTATCCTCAGTGAAAAAGATTTTGTCAGTGCGTAAGTATGAATATCATGCATGACACGAATGAATAAAGTCATGTTGTGCGTTATTCCAAGATTTTTAACTTATTTGCTATGTACAGGAGTTGCACTACAGAAAACGGTGCGGAGTATCAGCACAGGAATCTTACTATTGCTGAAGTTAAGCAAGAATTCTTCAACATCACTTTTCAGTGTGTCGCCTGCAATTCTTATGGAAAAGACAACGGCACAGTAATTCTTATCGAACGTGAGTTACTACACACCCTTACACACATACAATACCAATTTGCCATGTGCTCCTGTAAAACGCTGGTCTGTGCCACTACGAAGACAGAGGAAAGTCACTGTACGACCTAAAGTGACATCATCAGCACTATAAAACCTTGACAGCCGAGGTTAGAATAGGGTCTGCAGGACCCTCTCATTTTCCTAAGGATTATTTTTTCCCCACCTTTTTGGGCTTTTTGCTGGGTCTTAACATGCACAAAAAAAATGGTTCCCCCACACAAGATTTTGCTGTATAGCTCTTATTACACACTTGTATGTAAGCTACACGAAACTTGGAACACATTTAAATCTCATTGAGCAGAACAACTTTCACCCTGCATGTCCTGAGCTCAACTCAACAGGAAGTCAGTTATTTTGTGTTGTTTGCCACAACAGACCCGATGTTTTTTGGTAAACTGTACTCCTCTTAGGGAATTTATACGATCGCCACCAAACCGGGCTGATGTGATCTAAAAATATTGAGGATGCAAAATTGTAGAGAGATTTTTGATATCTCAAAAGGGTCAGATAAAGCCTTAAACTTGGCTTAAAAGTGGTTAATAACATTCTGTGTGACATTATATTTAGTGACACGTTCAGTGACATCACATCGAGTAACATCAGTGTGATGCTTTTTTTTCCAGCATCTGTGGCCTATTCTATACACATACACATCACAAATGCTAACACTCACACACATACACACTCACATCTCTCTCGCTCTCACACATAGACACACACACATGCATGCACGCATAAACACACACATACACACGCATCACAAATGTTAACACTCACAAACTCACATGTACAGCTGTGCAGTACCCATGTGATTGTGCGGTTTACTGTGACAGTAGGCACACACACACACACACACACACACACACACAGTTTACATGACAAATATTTAGGGCCCAAGCTGACATCAGCCCTATTATGTCATATTGTGTGAAGTGTGCAGGTTGTACAGTGCCCCCAGGTGGCAAAGTGCTTGGGCCCGCACATCATTGCTTGCAACTATATTTATTATTATTATATTTCCTTAGTGTCAGTCCTAGCATCTATGACACAGAAAGACTTCATAAAAATCCAGTCAGTTGTTATTTTAAGACATGAAGGTCAGCTGTTCTGGAACAGTTCTTGCAAGAACAGTATTTTTTTTGTCAAGTGCATTTGTTTGCAAAACCCATCAAGCTCCATGATAAAACTGTCTCTCATGAAGACCTTCCCAGGAAAGCAAGACCAGAACTGACCTCTGCTGCAGAGGAGACGTTCATTTAGAGTCACCAGCCTCAGAAATCACCGATTAACCTCAAACAGCACCTCAGATTAGAGCCGTTATAAAGGATTTACAGAGCAGAAGTAGCAGATATACATCTCAATATCAACTGTTCAAAGGAGATTATTGTGTATTTTATTATCTTAATATTATGCACGTAGATTACAAAGAGTGCTACAACTGTAATTTACCCAACTACAGTATTACATCAGAGAGCAGCAACATATATTAATACAACATATTCTTTTCCTGAAGTGTGTATTTAATTTTTTTTGCCTGACTCTGTATATACACACATATATATTGTACATAGTGTACAATAGAGACTCATGTTACTGTCCAAGATGATCTAAAAGTGAATTCTATACAATTGGTCCCCTTTAAGAATTTTCCCACAGTTGCTGCTTCCTTAAGTAATAGTTGTGTGTGTAAATGACAGTTGGTGGACCAGGGGTTCACGTCAGTGTTCTCATGCATATTATTTAAAAAAATTAAATCATATTTGCGACTTTGCATTGGGGTCATTCCTCCAGTGTTATCCCAAAGTCATGTAGTCAATGCTGATTTTATCATCAAGTTAATTTAACCATTAAAAACAACCTAATACCAGCAATGTCCTGATGTCCGTAACATTACCAAATGAACATGTTTGGACAATTGGAATTTCCTGTTAAGTTGTTGATTTCATGCATTTCACAGCTGCGTTGTTCATAAATGAGAAAAGAGCTCAGAGTTTGGGAAAAAATCACCCAAGCAGGAACTTGGAAAGATAATGAGGGTATTTGGCTTTACCTGGTCAGAGATAGGGGATTGCAAGTGTAATGAGTCAAGTGTACTACTACTACTACTACTAATAATAATCTTTTTAAGCATGTACGTGGTACCCAGAGAAGAACACAAATCATAAAATTATGATAATAAATGTAACATTAATATAATATGTATCATGTAAACATTTTAAATGCTGGCTAAATTTTCTCTACCCATCCTTAATGATTAATTATTAAGTTTATTCTGCAGTTTCTGTTCCAGTTCCCACTGTTCTTCCTTGCAATGGCTCTTTTCCACTTCTTTATTTCTTACCACTTCTTTGTTTGACCCTCACTTCATGTTAGAAACTTTACACTTATGTTGTCTGCTTGTGCTCTGACCACAGCGTGATGCTTTGTCTTTGTTTTTCTGATGATGAACACACTAGGTCTTCACTATAATACTTCAATATTTTTTAGTTCATTTATTCGTTTGTATAATTTACCAGCCATCCAAAATACATCATATATGGCTAACTATTTTTTTTTCTGAAATGCATTTCTCACCACTCTGGCAATAATGATAAGAACAAACCTGAAGTCAGGAAATCACGACCGTTTCAGGATGTAGATGACATACAGTAAGCACTTCACACTTAAGATCATTTAGTTTAAAGAGGTTCGACAGCCAGTGTCCAAACCCCAGCCACTGGATGCAGTGCCAGTCCCAAGCCCGGATAAAATGGGAGGGTTGCGTCAGGAAGGGCATCCGGTGTAAAACCTGTGCCAAGTTGTAATGCGAACTGGATATTCCGCTGTGGCGGCTGAAAGACCAACAACATATATATATATATATATATATATATATAAATATATATACATATAAACAGAAGTATAATTTAAATATCTGATTTCATTTTATTCATTTTACTGTATAACAGACGATCAGAGAGAGCTGTACTGTACGCTCGCCGTGGTCCCTGCCTGTGTAATGGTGACACTGGGAGTCCTGTTCTATTATCTTTTTAAAGTGGACCTGGTACTTGCGTACAGGAACCTCAGCCCTTGTTTGAAACAACAAAATGGTGAGTAGTATGTTTTCAGTGCTACGGTGTGACACAGTGCAGTTCTACAGTAAACTCTTTAATATGTTGAAGACCTCAAGAATTGTAGACCAGCATAAGCATTAACACGGAGTTGGTCTTCATTTCATGTTATAACCGATTCCACACTGTATTGATTGTGGAGAGGGATTGTGGGGATTTGTGTTCATTTACAAGAGCATTAGGGAAATCAGGCATTGGCACAGGTGAGTGTGAAGGAGGCTCCAGCTCCAGTTCATCCCAGAGGCGATGGTTCAGTAGGGATGAGTTCAGTCAGGGCTCTGTGCAGAACACTCCAGTTCTTACACTCTAACCAGAGCATTTTAGCCATTGTTTTGTTTTGCTGTTACTGTGTACAGTATATAACATGTTCTGTATATAGGGCTCAGGATTGTTCAGTATAGAGTAAAAAACATATTTTTTTGTACAAAATAGAGAATATGAATTTTACTTCATTTCAACCAACTATATAAACATTTTTGCGACACCATTCCGATATTTCCAGTACTGGTAAAATGTACCCTGTGTAAAAGCAATAACTTTTGTTCTATAAGATGTTTTTGTGGATCCAGTGATGTAATACTCCAGGATACAGAGACAATAAAATGTTTGTAATTTGTGAGAACAGTTGAGTAGCCATACTGTGCTACTCAACTTTATGGGTGTGATAGTTGGGGGTGTACATACTTTTGGCCATATTATAGAGTATGCATGCAGTTTCTGTGCTGCAAGTCTGTTTATCAAATCCTCAAACAAATATTACAATTATAAATGTAGGTGATTTAGCAAACAGGAAAGAATGTTGCTAAGAAGTGAGCTCATTTAGAAATTCTGCCGAATGAAACAGTATGAAACAGATTGTAGCAGCTCTGCTGGGTTTGTAGCCTCTGCTACTACTGTACACTCTGTTTCGTATTCAGCAGAATTTTTAAATGAACTCTTTTCGTGGCAACCTCCTTTCCTGTTTGTGTTTGTGGTTGTGGTTGCAAAAAAAAAAAAAAAAAACCTGCATTAACAATCTACATACAGTATGTTGTTTCACTCAGGCAAAATCAGGACTCAAATGTGTAAATATAGCAGTGTTATATGAATTTCTAATGTTTTATGAACAGCATTTTGCTCTTTTTAACCTGACAGATGGGAAACTGTATGATGCCTATGTCAGTTACCTCCATGGCCATAATCACAGTGTGTCTTCTGCAACCACATTTGCCCTGAATGTCCTTCCCGAGATGCTCGAGGAGCAGCTCGGCTATAAGTTATTCATTAGTGGCCGGGATTCAATACCAGGAACAGGTACACATACATTTTATTCCTTTTGCTTGCGTTAACATTTGTAACATTTGTCATGTGATTGAATGTGTATTCTCAAATATTCAAACTGTTTTAAAAAGTCAAATAACAAAGACATTCTCTACAAAAAACATAACTAATGAATATACTAAGAGAACCTTTCCTCTTTCCTCAGCGGTCCACGACGTCATCTCTGAAACAGTTGGGAAGAGTCGGCGGCTAATCTTTGTTCTTCCATCAAAGGCTTTGACAACGTCTTCGGACAATGAAGGTGGCCTTTTAAATAAAAAGCCACCTGAGCACATTGGACTCAACAATAACATAGCAGTGATTGATCCGGATGTCTCTGAATTATCTGAGTTGCACTGGGGCCCTTACGAGTGCTGGGTGGGTCTGTACGATGCTCTGGTCGAAGAGTGTGTGCGGATCATCCTGGTCCAGGTGGGAGAAGAAGTGGATGACTCTCTGCTCCCTGAATCCCTGCGCTATGTTAAGCACACTCAGGGGATACTCAAGTGGAAACAACACTATGCCAGGAAGCCCAATGGAAGATTCTGGAAGCAGATGCGTTATCGAATGCCACCAGTACAAAAAGCTAGAACAGCTGTTATTGTTTAAGGAAGAATTTTTGTTACAAAGGGGTACAGTAGATTGTTCCCCAAATGTCCCCCAATGTGGTCACTAGGCAGCTGCAACCTACTGTACGTATGTGGAGGGTGAAATCTCAGACTATAGCACCTTAGGCAACAGCATCGCTTTCAAATACTCACTATAGTCTCACATATAGTCTCACATACATTATAGTCTGTCACATTTACACCTATTAACCAGGCAATGCTTAAGGTGTGCACCTTCAGATTTCAGTGTTCCAGCAGTGAACAGTATCGTCATCATCATCATCATCATCATCATCACGGATACAATTCGGGCCTCAGTGACATACTGTACAGATCTTCCTAAAAGTGCTGGCTCCGTGGTTCTGTGTGTGTGTGTGTGTGTGTGTGTGTGTGTGTGTGGTGTTTGTGAGTTTTTATTTAGGAGTTCCCATTTCCATGACATTCCATTTAGTACCACTCCTCTGGCCAGATAAAGAGATTTCGGTTCTGGTCCGGATTATTGATGAAAAAGTGAAGTGTGAAGATGAACTTCTTGAAGTATGGCTGAAGATGTAGCAAATGGTATAATTAAGTTTAAAATTGTACTCCTGGGTCTCTCCACAAGGTGGCACCAGAAAGCCAAGGCAGACTGTATATTTTACAGATGCTGTACATGTCTTTACATTGGTTTGTTAATAAGATTATTTAATTTTATTTATTTACTCATACATTTGTTGAACATTTTTTAAGTTTATAAATCTAATATTCCTTCATGTCACCTGCATATTTTGGAAATTCTGTTGTTGTAATAGTATAGCACATATTCCTGCTATTACTCCTATTCTTATATTCCTGACTCTACACATTCCAGGTAAAAGAATAAAATTTCTGCAAGGAGTAAAAGCATTCGCTGTTTGTGATTGTTACTAGAAATAGTTAAAAATGTTTCTTTTTTGAAAGTCATAGAAAATGGAAATGGAATATTGTTTCAACAAATTCAAATGATGGTCTAACGCAATACTGTTCCTGTACAGATGTGGCCATTAAGAATGCGCGTCTTGAGGACACACGTTTTAAGGATTTTCACGTTTCAAGTGTCAGTGCTTATTCAGTTTTAATCCAATTCAATTACATTTTGTGCTTGTTCCTTTAACAAAAAAAAATGTTCCTTTAACAAAAAATAAATAAATTAAAAATGGTCATTGTCACAAAGCAACTTCACAGAATCAAGAGAAAATTAGTCAAATGAGTATGAAATGTGTGAGGAAATGTGTAGGAATCAGAACGATCAGTTTGTCCCTGATGAGCGAGCCGAGGGGGATGGTGCTGAGGGAGAAACTCCCTGAGATGGCAATAGGAAGAAACCTTGAGAGGAACCAGACTGAACAGGGAACCCATTCTCATCTGGTGAAATTTAACAGGCAACACCACGAGACCTGGATTCTGGAGGAACGGGCATCATGTAGCGCACCTGCTTCCAGAAACGAGAGGTGGGGCAAAGTCCTTGGCCATTACCTTCATCCCACCTTAGGGGCGGAGTCTTCTGGAGGAGAAGCTGTATCCCCATCGGCAAATGGGAAAAGTCATCCATATCTCCCAGTTGAATCAAGATCGCTTTCATCTCTTGTTCGACCACCACCTGTTGCAGCCCCACATGCCAGTCGTAACAGAGTGAGGGTGTGACTTGGTGATGCTGACTGAGTCCTGGAGGCAGCACAGCGATCAACCTGCGGCTCAGCTGCAT
The DNA here is from genome assembly GCA_030068045.1 of Platyallabes tihoni. Lineage (NCBI taxonomy): Eukaryota > Metazoa > Chordata > Actinopteri > Siluriformes > Clariidae > Platyallabes > Platyallabes tihoni. Next base: position 2,260,123 of record JAQQZS010000035.1, on the reverse strand, counting down.
ACTCGTCTCGGTCAGCTCAGTGCAGTCTGGTGGGGTCAGAGAAACAGGTGAAATGTGTGATATTCACTGAGTACTGATGTCCTGTGCTATTTCCGATTATTATACAGTTGAATTGTAAAGTCAACATGAAGATCTTTTATGTACAGTAATGTGAAAAAGTATTTGCCCCTTCCTGATTTTTTTTTTTTGCATATTTGTCACACTTAAATGATTGAGATCATCAAAAAAAATTTAATTACACAAATATAACCAGAGTAAATACAAAATCATGATGATGATTTCATTTATTAAGGGAAAAAGCTGTCTAAACCTGCCTGGCCCTATTTGAAAAAGTAATTGCCCCCCAGACACACCCAGGCCTGATTACTGTCAGACCTGTTGAATCAAGAATTCACTTAAATAGAACCTGTCTGACAAATTCAAGCTCACTAAAATCTCTCACATTATGCCATGAGAAACAACGTAATTGACATGTACCAGTCTGGAAAGGGTTACAAAGCCATTTCTAACTTGGAATAGTGGTGAACCTTCCACATTTCACCAAAGTGCCGACCTGCCAAAATTACCCCAAGAGCACAAGGACAACGTATAATAATCGGAAATAGCACAGGACATAAAAGACCCCAGAACAACATCTAAACACACTTTCCTCAGTTAAGGTCAGTATTCATGATTTAACAATAAGAAAGAGACTGAGGGCAAAAGTTCAGAGGTTCCGAGTTGTGAGGTGAAAGCTACTGCTGACCAAAAAGACCACAAAGGCTCGTCTCATATTTACCAAAAGAAAACTCTTAATTATCCCAAAGACTTCTGGGCAAATATTCTGTAGACTGATGAGACAAAGTTGAGCTTTTGTAAGGTGTGGGACCATTAAATCTAGTGTAAAACTAACGCAGCATTTTTTTTAAAAGAACGTCATACTGCATAATGTTGGTTAAACATGGTGGTGGAGTGTGAGTCTGGGGCTGATTTGCATTTGTACGACTGCCATAATTGGTGCACTGATGCACAACATAAATTCTGCACTCTGGACAATCCAGGAGATGAATGTCCAGGCATCATTTTCTGACCTCAAATCTGAATGAGATCCTTAAACAGGCTGTTCAAGCTCAAAAACCCTCCAATGTGCCGGAATTAAAACAATTCTGCAAAGAAGAGTGGGTCAAAATTCCTCCACAGGAATGTGAAAGACTGAGTGCCAGTTATTGTGAATGCATGATTGCAATTGTTTATTGTTGTGGATTATTGCAATTGTTGTGGCACACCTAGTTATTGGTTTATGAGGCAATTACACACATTTTCTCATCGGGCCAGGTGGGTTTGAACAGCTTTTTACCTTTAATAAATGAAATCTTCATTTAAAAACTGCATTTTGTATTTACTCTGATTACCTTTGTCTGATATGTAAATTTGATTTATTGATATTCAAAATTATTCCTGTGCATGATATACATTTCCTGAGAAAACATTTAATTAAGTGCGACAATATATGCAAAAAAACAAATAGTTTTTCCCAGCAGTCAGGCACAGAGGAAGGACGTAGTGGGAAGTAGGAGATTGGACGAGAGACATATATAAAGAGGTCGTGTTGTGCTGGATATTTTTTAGTATTTGCATATTTTACACACACACAGAGCATGAGCGCTGACCGTATGAACGGGTGGACATCAGGACAAAAAGTGAAGACGAAATGTTTCTGGAGTGAACTTTTTTTCCCACCAATTCTCATGTTAGTGAGCCAAACCATCAGGTAATGTATTATTCACATGAATAATATTATTAAATAATAATAATAATACTTATTGCACCTCGGTCAGGAGCACTCACCTGGCTCATTAGTTTTGGTATAAATAGTCCTTGGTTTAGTTTTGTGTTATATCTGTTTTGTTAAACTGTTTTATTTTCTCCTGTTCATAGTTTTGTCATAGTTTCATGTTTGGTTCATTCCTGTTTAGTTTGTTCATGGTTAGTGTAAGTGTTTATGTATGATTATTTTTCTTTCCACCTTCACCTGCACAACACACATGATGTTATCATTTCTATCACCCAGATGAGGATGGGTTCCCTGTTGAGTCTGGTTCCTCTCAAGGTTTCTTCCTGTTGCCATTCAGGGAGTT
>JAQQZS010000035.1:2183429-2193589 GCA_030068045.1 Platyallabes tihoni | reverse complement strand
CACCAATGCTGTGTTTTAGCCATGTGTGTGCAAATGGTCTTTTCTATTATATGATTGTGTAAAGTTGCTTTGAGGCAATGACAATTGCTAAAAGCACTATACAAATAAAATTGAATATTAAGCACAGCTCTGAACTCTATTGTGTATTTTTTGTGATGCAACTTCATGAGAGCGCTTCTTTAGAGAACCTCACAGGATACAGTATGTGAATTTAATTGAGTTCTTGAGCTCTTAATAGTATCAATGTGTTTGGTGACTTGAATGTAATGAGAAGCTCCAAAACCATACAGCAGTGAATCACTGACGATACCATACCTGGTGCTCTTACACCAGAATATCTGTAAGGTGGTGTAGGGAGAGAGGGAGAGCCAGATGTCTAAAGTTAACAATAGCCCCAGGATTGCGGGTAGCTTAAAGAACAGAAAAATATACCAGAATGGGGATTTCCACAGTGGAGCTTTATTCAGAATGTATAAATATATCCTCCAGGTGTCCACGGTACTACATTCACTAAATCATACATGAACTGAAGCAACCATACCCTGCACTATTCCTTACAGAAGAGAATAAACCACAGAGATAGCAGATCACAGCAGCACAGTGGCAAGCGTTTTTGTAGTCAGCATTCAACTCTAGTCTAGCATAACAAATTACCTTGAATTACCGGAAATACCGTGTAGCCACATTACCAAATTTCTGACTGTTACATATTATTGGCCAAAACTTGATAATTTCTACCAGGGGGTTAACCTAGGTTGTACTTTTAAAATATCACCAAAGCAATCTGTGGGGCAATGGGGCGGGGGCTAATTATTCAGCTCAAAGTGCTAATGTTTACGTGAGACCTTCAAAAATTCAGCTTCTACCATGAGGAACATATAAAGTTTTAGATGCAAGCTTTAGCATCTTTAGCTTGTCTGAAAATACACACAATGAAACACAATGAGATACTCAAACAGAAGAAATAGAAGTGCATTCCAGAGCAAAAGCAATAGGGAAATAAAGCTGTGAGAGTTAATGCTCAGACATCACAGTTAACATGCCAAAGCCCTGAGATTTTCATGATTCCAAAAGCACCTGTTAGCTTAAGCTACCACACAGCAGCAGTAAAAAGAATTCTGCTTCTATATGGAAAACACAAGCTTACCTAAGACACTGCTCCCCTGTTGCAATGCACTGCAGACTGAACCACTGGTCACGTTTTCTTCCACTTCCCCATTGGGGCACAAGTCTGGTCCAAGGACAATCCCATGTTTCTGTACAGAATTTTTTAAAAAGGTGAAATTATTATTCCAGTCCACGTGTTTAGCTTAATATTATGACAGTGGTATGTTTTAGTACATGAGGGGCCCGTTAGGGTACATAAGGGTTAGTCCCACTAAATGTGGACGAAGTAATTTTCTTCTGATAAATGACTTGGTGGAAGGAAACGTCCATGTTAGCTTAAATGATAACATTACATGCTGAATGAAATGCAATTCAATGTACAATGTTAAACTACTTTTAAAATTAAATATAATAAATACCACATATTTTTGCATTTCTATACCCCCATCTAGGAACCTCTGTAGTCCACTATGGATTGTGGAGGCCAATGGTGACCATTGTATTTATTCCCATTTTTACCGCCATCGTACAATCTCTGGTCAACATTTAGAGACTCATTCACTCACTACGTGCAACCTGGGAAGCCCAATTACCTAATCTGCATGTATTTGGACTGTGGGAGAAAACCGGAGTACCCGGAGGAAACCCACCAAGCACAGGAAGAACATGCAAACTCTATGCACAAAGACCCCGAGGCAGGAATTGAACCCAGAACCTGGAGGTGCAAGGTGACCGTGCTAACCACTAAGCCATCATGCCTCCAGTTTACATTTACCTTTAAAATGTCTTTGAGTTGAACCACCTCATCCCTGAGTTCATCCCGCTCATTTCGGATGGCATCAGAAAACTCCTTCTGTCTTTCTAAGGTCTAAGAAGAACCCAAGTGTTTAACAAAAATTAAATAGTACGCACACATTCACGCACAAACACAGGCTTACTGTCTTTTCAGACAGCCTGTTCAGACAATAAGGTAATCCGAGTTAAATTGTTTTCCACTCAATAGATGTTCAGCCTCGTGTAGCATACCCCAATTTTTTTATCCTTCCATTCAATAGTTTCCTGAAGGTCAGAAATCTCCCTAACAAAGCCCTCTTGTTTGAAGTGTAAATGACGGATCTCCTGGCAGCAGTGTGAATCAGTATGGAACCAGAAGGATAAGGAGAGAAAGAAGCATACAGTAAGAAGTAGCACAGAAGAAAGTGAGAATGTGAAAAGCAGTAATTCAAATAAGAAAAAGGTTTTTAAATGGAAATGAGCTTAGGAGAACTATTTCAGTCAATCATGATTACACTACTCACAGTCAGTAGCTCTTCACTTTGCTTCAGGGTTTCTTTTTGCTCACTGAACTGAAATTGCAGGATACTGTGGGCATGTTTCTCCCGCTCCAGTTCCTGAAATGATGATGCACAACTTTTAAAAAGAGTGTACAAAAGGTAGGGCTAGTGTTGCTGTTGTTTCTTTTCATTTCTACCGCAAAAGGCAGCAGGGGAGCGGGCCGCTGTAATCCTGTATCCACTGTATGATATCAGGCAGTTTTACATCACTCGCAGTCACTAGTTGTTGTTGTTTTTGTTTTGTTTTTATGAGAAAAGAACATTTTTCAAGCTTTTTCAAGAAATTGGCCCCTTGGATGAAGATTTACAGAGAGCAGCATAAGGTCTGGCCTTTGAAATTATTGCAGTAGCAGTGGTGGTGTATTTTGCATAATCTGCAAAAAAATAACTAATTAACCTCTCTTTACCTACTCTTGCTTACTCACTTGCTGCGTAGTTGTATTTTTATGTGTTGTGGGTACGAAGACGTTAAAGATATGTAATAACAGCAGTTATTTTGTGTACTATGAAGTATAATCCTGTCGGCATAACTCGAATCAGGGTGATATGTGATGTTGAATATCAAAGTTAAAAGTGTGAAAATATATTGAAGTTGCTGAATATATCAGAAGAGCAGATGAATTAAAACTGTGTCATGGCGTGCGCCTGTGATGGTCGCACGCCCAAATCTAATATCGCTCCTCGCTCACTAGCTAGACAGCCTCCACTTCAAGTGTGCGACGGGACGGGGCCCCGGAAATAGGCATGGCTGGTGAGCAATCTCCATTAATGATCCCGGGCTTCTCCACGCGCTATAAAACACAGCGGGAGTGTAGCTCAGGTCTGTTGAGCTACTGGACTTTTTTAGGGCAGAGAGAGCGACGTGCGTGCGCTACAAAGCGGATGAGTTTCATGCACACGGGGCAATGGAACAAGCCCCAGGAATTTCAAAGAGGCGAGTGGAAATGCGCCTGTGATCGCCGCAATAAGGACAGCTGCAAGCTCACTGCCGGAGCTCCCGCAGCTGTTCAGCTCTCAACGGAGCCAGATATCGTAACCCTGCCACCGAGGAGAAAAAGGCCGCAAGGAGGCACTGCCCACCAGATCTGCACGTGCACATCACATAATTTCTTCCCTTTCTTTCCATCCTCCCTCATTTAACCCTTTCCTACCCTATTTTGCCTAAATAAATTACCCTTTTCCCCGTAAGACCTCGCCTCGTGTCTGTGCTTTATGGTGCTTCCCGTACAACATGGGTCGAACCCGTTACAATGACTTTTTCATTTGTAGGGAGTATAGCAATGTGTCCTGATTCATCGCAGACACACCTAAATTGCTGCATGCTCCTCACTCCTTCACATTGCTGTGAAGAGTAGATGCAGTATTAAATGCTTCTGTGGGCCACAGAAAAGCACATGGACGTGGGGTAGAGTGGGGAAACAAAGGCACAGCTGGTGCGATATATTCACCACAGTAGTGGGAGCAGCTTCTGTCTATGTATTGATGCCATTCACATTGACGCATCCCTCACTGCCCTCAGCATCTCAGGGTGATACTGTACGAGTCTCTCTGCTCTTCTAATAGACTGAAACCATTTTATCCAAGAAAAAAACAGCTTACTGTAATCTGCATTAAAGTCATTGTGTGACAATTCCATGACTACCTGTAAGTTGTGGAAAGCAACAATGCCCTACACAACTGCTAAACAAGCAACAGGAGTATTTATCTTGACCACTACTGTAAAGAAATGCCAAAGGACACACTGAAAAACTACCATGAAATCAAACAACAAAGCTAAAATTATTTTCTATCCCTCTTCCACAAATCAGTGTGCAAGCTAAGGAAATAACGAAAGCAAGTGGCAGCTTCATTGCCTTCTAAAGGTCCTTCTGTACCTACTGTACAATCATTTTCTTAAGTCAATAGCACTGGCTTAGGAAAGTTGTTTTATGTTTTAGAGCCATAATGTCAAGTTCCATTAAAATAATTTATTAATCAATTAATATTTGTTTTTAAGTCTTGTGCCTTTATTACATCGCAATAACAGCAATTATTCTGAAGGAGAAGTGAGAGCTGGCTAATTGCATCTTGCAAACTTGAACCAAACACAGGAACTAATGTTGCATGAATCGTTCTTGAGTGTAATGGAATACAAGTTAGGTCACTTAACAATATGGCTGTATTAAATAAATGGACATTAAACCTCACATTATGATGATCTATTTATACCTCACTTCATTTATGCTTCCTCTTGGCACCAGCTGCTTTAAAAAAAAAACTGAACTCTCTTTTCTTCTTGCTACAGTACCATCCTTGCTAACATTCTTGAGATCCATGGTGCTATGTCTTTACTAAATCTTGTGCAAAATGCCACATAAAAAGAAAAGAAATTTCACTATTGTTCATGCTGCCCTTACTTTTAAAACATTAAGTGCAAAACCATACCTTAGATCTTTCCTCACACTCTCGCCGAGTCTCAGCAAGGAGCTCCTCCAACTCCATCAGCGAGTCCTTTAAAGTGTCCACCTCATATATCAGATTAGATTTCTCATTGTCCAACTGAGCATTGGACACCATTGCCTTGCGATATTTCATCTCCATCTCTGCCAAAGAATCCTAAAAATTGTATAAAAGCATGATCACTGATTAGACACAAGCACACACATTCAAATGCAAATAGAAAGTGACACAATGAAAAACATGAGCAGAGATCTGTAGTGTGAAAAGCATTGATCATCACTGTATAATATCACATTAATATGACCTGCAGTAATCACCAATACAGTTAGGTCTATACATAAGCTCTATAACAGGTTGTTATTCAAGAAGTCTACTAAAGCACTGGAGTTAAAATAAAATAATTATTATTTAATTAACTAATGATAAATGTGTATATAGCTGCTACTTTGTTTGCCACTTAAATGGCTTCCCAATACAATTCTCTACACGAAACATATTGCAGGTTAACATGTTCTAGTTTTTGCAAAACACCGTATCAGTGCTAAAAATGTATCCCACCCATGGTGAAAAAGTTCATTTTCAGATAGAATCCTATAACACAATTAGTGTTTCTTATCTCCTGATCCATGCTTCGTTTTTTTGTAAATATGTAAAGAAACGCATTTGCTAAATACAATTTCATGCCCTTTTCTGTTTTAGTGTGCATAGCTTTTTTGAATTCAAATCATCTGTCATTCAGATGAAACTTGGCCAATTTATAGATTTCACATGAAAAGACATAAATATGAAAAAGTATATTATTCTAAAATGCTAAATTGTTAAGATGTTGCAACATGAATTTGACATGGTTACGGACATTTTTGGAAAAAAGATTGTTCATTTTGCACGAAATGCTTTCACTTAAGCAACAATTATTACAGGTATTATTATTAATAATAATAATTTAGGTATTATTATGAATACCTCTATTAATACATAATAATTATTTCTAGCAGCTTATACCAATTTTAGTATCAACACTCAAGGAAATATTAATGGGTTTGGATGGTTTGAAGTGAGACAGTATAATGTTGAATAATGGCCATTTTTGGGACACACAAAATCATCTCTCCAAAACGGCTGAAGTTAACTTGAATTTTTTAGGGAAGCAAGAGTGGTCACTTTCATGCTCATAAACTTCAGTAGTAGCTTCTTTGGCCACACACATTTTCTGCATTATGTGTGTAACAAAAAATTTAAATCAGCACCAGTACTGTGTTTTGACTGTGCAATGTACCTTGAGATCCTTGAGACTCTGTGTGTACTTGGCCTCCACATCATGGATCTGATCCTTAAGTTCATGAATCTCCTAAATAAACAGTATGGAAGACTGAGAGTGAGCAAGCTGTAAATTAGTTTAACATAAAAAAGTGATGATGTGACAGACAGCAGACAAACATTTTACATGTCTTGAGACCTGTAAAACCACATTCCACAGGGTAAACATTATACAAGTAAGAGTAATTTACACAATGAAGAGTAAACTTTACAGTGAATTGTAAACTGAAGATTTTCCAGATTGCCTTTCAAGTGTTTCAAAAGCTTTATCAAGTGCAGAGTATACTGTACAGCTACAATAAATTCTTCCATACAGTATATAGTACGTATTATCTGTTCTACGGTAAAAAAAAGTGAGTCACTGTTCTTCATATTTTGTTTTCTGTTTATTTTGTTTTGGTAAATGTCACACTGCCCTCGAGTATACACACTCATGAAAGTATGTTTAAGGAAACCCATGTTAACATTTGCTGATTAAAGTGATCAAGTACGGTATAGTCCACTTTAGAGCAGTTATGCAGAGGTTAAAGAGAGGTTTCACAGAGAGCACACTCTATACATAAAACAAATGCATTATAAAACTTGATCTCAATACACCTGCACTCCACATATACATTAGCACAGCACAGAGCTAGAACACTGTGTCAGTTGTCCAGGAAACTCATTTACATTTATGTCCACTTTTATAGATTGGTAACAAAAACATTATTTAAACATATTTGAATAGCAATTAATTAAGTTTATACTGCCATGGAAAAAAGTACACACTATACCCAGGATAAATCATAAAAGATGGCAAAACTTTTTAATAAAAATTATATAAATACGGGGGAAAAAAAACTTATTGCTCTTGTTTTTACTACTCTTACTATTCTTATTTATTATAACATGGTATGTCTGTACTGGTTGGTGAAAAAGTTGGCATTTCAAAATAATCAAAGTTTTATCCTGCATCAGGCAAAGAAAACTAAGCAGATTGCTAAAATGACTAGAATTGGGTTAAGAATTGTCCAATACATTGGATTAATGTAGTCGGAAAAAAATGACTAATTATAATTCACTTGAAGTTGCATAATAAAAAATGGCCAGTAGAAATCAGAGCTATGTTTAATAGTCAAAGTAAGAGCATTTCCCCACACACAGTGTAATGAGAACTAATGTGTGTCCATAAGAAAACCACTTGTTAGTTTAAAAAAAAAAAAAAAAAAAAAAAGGCTTCAGTTTGCTAGGGAGCAATAAAATTAAGTCAGCTGACAACCTGAATGTACGGAAATGAGCAGGTTATCAAATCTATGCAGTTTTTCTTCCCCGATGGCACGGCATGGCACATGACACATGAACTGGACACCGCACTGCACACTGGGATCAAAGCTACAACAGGCTGAACAAAGTATTAGTGTGTAACTACATTTTGACTGGCCAATGTAAATGTAATATAAATAAACATAATATAAATAAATATACATAAAAATTTACCTATATTTGTTTATGGTATGAATACATAAATTCCAAGCAAATTAAGTAATCCATTAATTTATAATGAGAAAGCCAAAGGCAACAGTAAAGAACAGAATGTAAAGCATTAACAAACTGTATAAAGTAAACATAATCACAGTAATGTTCAAGGTAGTTCTCGTTTATTTAAATGGATCTTTAAAATTCTTATCAAAGAAAGGATTTCTCAGGATACAACATCAAAGTCAAGGCATCGGTACAAAAAGCCAGGACGCTTCAAATGGCTGGCCTTTATAAAGGAGGACAAAAACTTTTTACAAAAGCAATATTAAAAGGTGCAAAGTCTCCAATTGCCTTCTATATGAAGAGACAGATGTACTTTTGTTGTCTGTATCTCATTCTCCCATCTTGGAAAAAAACTTTCCATAAAAGGAGGATAATAAGTCTAAAATACTGTACATGGCAAAATTAGGAAATATACAGGGAGGTAGTTAAGCTAATGTGTTTTGTCTGCTGCATATCAGATCCTCCAGGCTATCTGTCCAAGACCCTATGGCTAAGCGCCCCAACACCTTGAAATTATTAATCTGAATCCCCCAGCATAATAGCATGTAATGATGGTTCATATACTTAGGACACAGCATTATAGTTTCTAGTCCATTTTTACTAATACCTCAAGAACTTACAGGATAAATAAAGTCATAAAATGACAAAAAGTATGCATGAGGCAGATAAAGTACTAACAGTGAGGGTACCTTAATATCTTGTAAGGATGTCTCAGTGACAGAAGACCCACCACTTCCTTTTTGTGAGGAAGCCCCGCCCAGTGAAGTCAGAGTGGTAGTGGATAGAGATGCTCGAGAGGGGCCCTCAAAACAAAACCAATGAATCCATGAAATACATCTGTCAATTATAGATGTCAATAAAAACATATTTAACTATGAGCAAAACCTAAGAAAGAATGTATAGCTCTGCTAACCTTTTCAAAAAAATCTCTTTCCAATCTGTCGTCCAACTATAAACAAAAAAAGATGAACTCGGGTCACTTTTTCATTTCTCATGCAAGCATGGCAGGTCACAGGCCACCATCGTTTAGAGTTGATTAATACCGCCAGAATAAAACTACAGTGCGGAATTCCTTGTCCCAGATGTGTTTTCTGGCTCTCGAAGCTAACTACAGGCTTCAATAAAGTTTTATATTCAGTACAATGAAACCTCGGATTGCGAGTAACGCAGTTTGTGAGTGTTCCGCAAGACGGACAAAGATTTTTTTTATAAATTTTGACTTGGTTGGAACAACACTGGAAAAACGAAAAAGTCTTGGTTTACGAGTACCGAGTATCATGTATCACGCATGCGCTTCTCGTTTGATCACAACTGTGATCACAACTGAGCCAATGGTTTTTCTCTCTCTTGTGCTGCAGAATTGTGGGTAATCGACTCCCCTGCTGGGTCTTAGTGCGCGTCTCTTACTGGTATAATCAAAATCCGTGCACACGTGTACTTTTTACTATAACACTGTGACCACTTGTGTGTGCGTAAAACACATTTTATTTTCTGTCTGTATGTGTTTGTGTACAGCGCGTGTGTAAAGCAAAAGCAAGTCTCATTAGAGAGGTTAAAGATCCATGTTCTCTTTCTGCTCAAGGCTCGGCTCTGTGTGTCTGTGTGCGCGCGCGTCTTTCTCTCTGCTCTACACAGAAACACTGCTCTGTCGCGATTCTTTTCAAAGGAAAAGTGCAGGTTAATTTGTTTTATTTTTACTTTACAGGAGTGATTCCTTTAGTCTGTCGCTCAATCGAGTGTCATTAGAGAGATTTCTTGTTTATTTTTCCGATAAAACAGTGTTTCCGTTGTGTGCACATGCATGTGTGAAAAGAGTGGAGGATGGGTAACTGTGTAAGACGAGAAGGGGGAGAGGGGAGCTAACTTTAGATTCAGCTTACTTTAGATGGGCTGTGGAATGAATAATTTGAGTTTCCATTATTTCTTATGGGAGAATTTGATTTGGTTTACGAGCGTTTTGGAATATGAGCCTGTTTAATTATGCTCGTAATCCAAGGTTCCACTGTATTCACTTGATATTTAGATTCTTATCTTGGTCTGAACCAATCAAACAGTGAAATGACCGGACAGTCCTCATTCACATTTTACATGTGATATATATGTAATATCACTGTGTGTTTGAGAGGACTGAGAACCATGTTTTATTAGCATACATGCAGTCTTATAAAACACGCATACATTCAGAGACAAGTGTAATTAGGGACATGCAGCCCATCAGCATATCAAAATAAAAGCCAGTCAGGTGTCTTAAATATAATTCTTTTACATAGAATAATTAGCACAGTTATGAAACCTCGCATGTAGTTGTGAAAATCAACAGAACATACAAATTTACATATTCCTATTGCATACCATAGTCATACAATAGACCAGGGGTGGGCAATTATTTTTCCCCAGGGGCCAAATGAGAAGCAGAAAATATTGTAGAGGGCCGGGCCAAAA
>JAQQZS010000035.1:2092117-2102843 GCA_030068045.1 Platyallabes tihoni | reverse complement strand
AAGATTCGTTCAAAAAGAACGAATCGTTCATGAACGACCCATCACTAGAAGACTCAAAGATATATCGCGCGGAAACATAGTTGCGCACTTCATTGAGAACTCATTTGGATTATGATTGAATTAGCATGTTTGTTTTGGCATCAGTCCAGATTTAACCGTATTTGGGTCCGGATGCAGACCGGAGTCCACCTATTGAGTACCCCGGGTATATAACATAAAGCAATACATTTAGCATTAAAATATTTAATATACAGTACTGTACATGTTTTTCTTTTCCTGAAGTGTTTATAAATTTTTTAGCTGACTCTGTATATGCATCACTTCATGTGACAGTTGTTCTAATATCTAGTAATTACACTGATTATTAGATGCAGCATGGATGAAAGTAGATATGTACGGTCTGCAGTACTGAGGAGAGAGCAGCTCAAAACTCACATTCAAAACCAATTACAGGGGCATCACACACATCTGATAATATTGTCATCGTTGAAAAAAACTTTGGTCAATGTTGTATAATTACTGTTAGAATAATCTCACTGGGAAGGCCTTCCACTAGATTTGGGCACTGGCTGTTGTGGTTTGCCCATTTGCTCACAAGAACATTAGTGAGAGCTGGTAAGGAGGCCTAGGATGCAATCAGTTTTCTACTTTATCCCAAAAGTGTTCAGTGTCCCAGTGGAACAGGTTTGGGTCCTTTAGTGCCAGTGAAGGGAAATTGCAAGCCTACATCATGCAAAAACATTTTATACAATTGTGTGCATCTTCCTGGGGAAGAACCATGTAATGGAGTAATGGTCAGGTGTCTACATACATTTGTCCAAATGGTTTATGCAAAATAAACAAGTGAAAATTAATCTCAGTACAAGGTATCACAGCATGTATGTTTTATTAGAAGATTGTATTTAAACAGTGGCCACATAGTATAAATATTTTTGCCAATTTCATATCAGTTTTACTTTTGTAAATAGTATTTAATTGCATTTGTTTTACACCTTTTTGAAACCCCTTATAGACCTTTATAGCTGGTTGGGATGAGCTGGAATGTCACCGTGTGTTTAACTTTTTGTGTAAAACAACACAACTTCAGTGGAAAATAGAGGCAGCTGTTACATGCAAGCCAGGTATGTTAAAGTGAATTGTGCAATCTGGTAAAAAATGACTTACAGTAAATGCATATTGTTTTGAGATGCTAAAAAAAGTTAATTATAACAGTTAACTATGTGACATAGTTGATTTTTATGATGGAAATGCAGTCAATAATAATATTAATAATAAGTATTATTATAATAATTAGATGAGGTGCTATTTCAAATTCTTACAAAATTGCAGTCTTTTATTAGAAGGAACCTTTGCTGTGTCAGGTACTTGCCACAGGTTGGAGCTGGAGGTTCGCTTTTTCTGCAGAGGCGTCATGTTTGACCAGTGGAAAAACAGAAGGGATGCTCATTTCTGGCTTACCTGCATCCTCAGACCCTGGCCAATCATCAGCCAAGCTCGTCTACTCTTTATCCTCTTTGGCCCCTTGCAGTCTGATGGTAACATTTCAACCTCTTCTCTATTTTAACTGTGCCATAGCCTAAAATGCTCAGTGCTCAGTAAGTATAGATTATTTGCACAAGATAATAGTCACTTTGAAAAAAAAAATTCCGCAAAATGTTGGATTAAAGCAATCAACAGCTACAGTAATATTCTAGCAGATAATTAAATTGCCCGTAGTGAGTGATTGGGTGTGTGAGTGTGTGTATGTGTGTGTGCCCTGCGATGGATTGGCACCTTGTCCAGGGTGTACCCCGCCTAGTGCCCGAAGTCTCCTGGGATAGGCTCCAGGTCCCCCGCGACCCTGAACACAGGATTAAGTGGTATAGAAAATGAATGAATGAATATCAAAGCCCTGAAGCAATTAATCCAACATCTGTTTTTTTTTTACAATTTCCGCTTAGTATAGACTATTAAATGGGAGGCTCTGCTGAGTTTAGGTATGTCAGCTATATGTCAGATGTGTCTCAGCTTTATTTCGGGACAGACAACTGGCCAAAGAAAGAGAAATACTCTGAATTTACTCCTCCACACAGTTTTAATAGCGCCCATTAATAGCCCTTCAGAGAGGACATAAGAAACCCCATCATGAGGGGTATCAGGAACTACCCGCCCGGGGGACGTCTTCCTCATATTGTCGGGAGAGGGCGTCGGCCTTGGTGTTCTTGGATCCCGGGTGGTATGACAGGTGGAAATCCTACTGTTCGAAGAACAGTGCCCACCGTGCCTGCTGTGGGTTGAGTTGTATGATGGTTATTATGTTCTGGTGATCCAGACAATGAACGGCTTGCGGTCCCCTACCCCGTATCGCTGCTGAGTGGGGTCAAATTTCTTGGAGAAGAAGCTACAGGGGTGTAGCTTCTGGTCTGTGCCTCACTGGGAGAGAACACGGCGCCCACGGCCGACGCATCCACCTCCACAACGAACGGTTTACTGGCATCTGGATGGAGAAGAATGGGAGCGGTGGTGAAACGGCGACAGAGTTCTTGAAAGGCGGAGATGGTGGCTGGGTTGAGTTGGAAGGGATGAGATGATGGTCGTGTCAGGGTGGTTAAAGGTGCCGCAACTGTACTGTAGCCCCGGATAAAGCGACGATAGAAGTTCGCAAACCCGAGAAACCGTTAAAGCTTCTTGAGGGTCTTTGGTAGGGGCCAATGACGCACAACTTCTAGCTTCTGCGGGTCCAATCTCTTGAGAACCGCCCAGACATGTTGGATGTGTTCTTTGGTGGTTCGTGAATATATAAGCATATCATCTAAATAGACGAACACCCATCGGCCTAGCATGTCTCTCAGAACATCATTGATGAATTGTTGGAAGGCCGAGGGTGCGTTAAGTCCAAAGGGGATGACCAGGCTCTCGTAATGTCTGGTGGGGGTGATGAAAGCCGTCTTCCACTCATCGCCCTCTCTGATACGCACCAAGTTGTAGGCGCTCCGGAGGTCCAACTTTGTGAAAACGGTGTCACCAGAGAGGGCGTCCAGGGCTGAGTTGGTGAGCGGCAATGGGTGTCGGTTCTTAATGGTGATCTTGTTGAGCCCCTGAAGTTCGCCTACTTTCTTCTTCACAAAGAAGAGCCCCGCGGCGGCCGGCGAGGAGGAGGGACGGATGGTACCTTGGCGAAGGGCGCTGGAGACGTATTTCTCCATCGCCTGCATCTCGGTGGCCGACAGCGAGTAGAGATGGCCACGGGGGGGGGAACGGAGCCTGGCTGAAGATCTATCGCCAGGTCATAGGGGCAATGAGGAGGAAGGTGGGTGGCGCGTCTCTTGCAAAATGCTTCAGCCAGGTCCCGATAGGCAGTGGGGATAGCATTGGTGTCGACGTCGGGGTCCTCGGACTCCTTGGAACATGTCCCAGCCTGAGCCTGCAGGCAAAGTTCGGTCTAGGTCAGCCCCCACTGTAGGATACAGTTCTGTGTCCAAGAATTGAGGGGGTTGTGTTGGAGTAACCATGGGTAGCCGAGTATGATTGGAGGTGAGGAAATGGCGGTGAGGTGAAATTGGAGCTGTTCATGATGTTGGTCGATGAGGAGAGTGATGGGTTGAGTTTGGTGGGTGATGGGGCTAGAAGAAAGGGGCCGACCATCGACAGATGTAATTTGAACAGGCTGGGATACCCCCATTTGATTTGGCAAAGGTAAAGTGAATGAAGTTACCTGCAGCACCAGAATCGAGGAACGCAGTACTTCTGACCCGTTTGTGGCCAAATTGGATGGATACCTGAACCGTGAGACGAGGGATGGTGTTGGTCGTCGTGGTGGAGAGTTGGAGAGGGCCAGATGAGTTTCTCTCCTCTCTCTCCGTTTCCCGGCCGGAGAGGGCAAATAGCTCGGTGGTGTGCCGCCGTCCCGCAATAGGCACACAGTCCCTCTCGGAAGCGGCGTTTGCGTTCTGCCACGGTTAGGGAGGCGCATCCTAATTGCATGGGTTACCTGGCTCCGTTGTCAACCACGGCAGGAGGTGGAGATCTGACGTGTCCGGTGGTGGCGGTGGTGAAGGAGGTCGGTGGTCGAGGTGCTGTGTAGGAAAATGTTCAAAGGTGAGTTTTAATTGTCGGGTGAATTTGTTGTATGAATGGGCGGTCTCTGAATCCGAACGAAGAACTGCTGTGGCCCACTCAGCTGCCTGCCCGGATAGCAACGAAACGAGGAGAGCAATGTTCAACCGGTCGGTGGAGTATTTGGTGGAATTAAACTCGAACACCAGATCTAATGCAGTTAGAAAAACATTACACTTCGCATCCGTGCCATCCCATTTATAAAGGTAAGGAAAGGAAAACATCAGAAGGAGGGGGGGGGAGGGGGGGGGGGGTTTGCGGTGCTGCGGCCACCACGACAGGAGGCCGGCCAGCCGCGCTAGCGACAGCCTCGCGGAGGGCCACATTCTCCTGCCGAAGCTCCGCCACTTCACGGCGCAAGGCCGCAACGTCTTGGACGCTCCGGTGAAGAGTCGCGATCTCTCCGAGCTTATCGATTAGCTCGGCATGCCGATTCACCACGTCGCAGAGGTGCGAGTGATCCGCTGGGTTCACTGCTCTCGGCTCAGTCATTCTGTCAGGAACTAACCGGGATTGACCAGAAGACGTAGCAGTTAGCAGTTAGCCCTTTGTAGCGTGGATGGTAAACCCAAACACGGAAGCAACGCGAGTAGGCAGGATAACCACGCGAGTTATTTTAAGGATTCTCTCGGAGGGGGAACAAGTGAAAAACACAATTTAACCCGCGTCCTATTGACACACACTCAATCTGGAAGTAAACCCAAGAAAGTGAGTACTCACGAAAAAGCTGGCAAAGCGTCAGAAACTACATGGGTGAACTCAATGACTGAGCGATGTGCCGCGCCATCTTGTCTCCTTTTATGCTTCCTGGTTCGCGACCGTATTACTTCTGGGTCTTAGTGCCGATCGCGGACCGAGTGTGCATGACAAGGGGTGGTTTTAGAAAAGGTCTTATAGCTCCCAATAAGATGTCATAAATTGTTCTTTGATGAGTCCAGCACATGGCATATTATGAGGGTGGTTGTCATCCACACTGGATTTAGCTAGGTTAATAAATTGTGTCCATTACCTCAGTTTTAAACCTGACTTATGCTTCTGCATCAAGTCAATGGCGGAGTCCACGGCATTGTGAATGTTTATACTTTTGCGCTGGTGTCTCTGCAATTACTCACATAAGCCAAAATCTCTCCACATTTTTGAGTCACCATTATTTGGTGAGTTTATTTGGAAGTGCTGACAGGCTGAAATAGACAATAATATATTATATATATTATAATATATTATCGCAAACAAAACCGCAATAGTGTAGAGACTATAGTGTGGTTCCCTGCTGGAACTGCTACCCCTGCAACCCGATTTCAGATCGGGTTGCAGGGGTAACAGTTCCAGCAGGGAACCACAAAATTCCCTTTCCCCAGCCACCTCAGATAACTCTGACTCTGGATCCTGGGGGGGTTAACAGGCCAGTGTGGAGATATAATCTCTCCACTTAGTCCTTGGTCTGCCCTTACACATCTGCTCATCCTGTGTGGAAACAATATTTGCTACAGTGTGCTGGCTTGTTCAAGACAAGTAGTCAAGCCAGACAAGTAAGTCCATCAATGGCAGGCTCTTTGATTAGCAGTAGGTCTAATCAGAGTTTCAGCATAACTTTCCTTAGTCCAAGTTCAAAATAAACCCATATTAACTCATATTATGTGAGAAGGAGAGAGAGAAACTGGCAACAAGATGATCAGTTGTGCATCTTATAATAATCTGTGTACACAGTTTATTAAACCGTGAGCATAAATTCAGTAATCTGCATTCTCAATTTATTTAATTGTATTATTTTATTTGGGGAGGTGCATGTTAGGCTGCACTTTAGAATATGACGTAGGGTACGTTGCTTTGTGAGACATATGGCATAGACTTGACACAACCTATTCTTTTGGCTCATCAGAGATTGAATTTTAAAAAAAATATTTAAGAGTGGGGTTGTGTTCTGAAAGAGCTGCTCTTTTGTGGAGGCATATAGAAATCAGTCATATTAATGCAAGATCTTGACACTTCAGCCTGCATGCATATTAAGAAATAAATCAAAGGGGAGGACATTGAACTTTGAATGCCCCATGAAGGTGAACTTTTTGAAGCACATGTTTTTGGAGGATGATGGATACTAACATGCTGCGATATTGCTATGGAGTGAAGGGGCTTGAAAGCCATACTTGTTCAGTCTTGAAATATGCTTACAGCAGTTTTTAGGTTTCTTTTTTTTTTCAAGCATTACAAATTCTGACATTGGTTGAGTTTTCTTGGACACCTCCTTCTGGGAAGACTAGCAACTGTTTTGAAGACTCCATTGGTAACCAATCTGTCTCACGTTTGAATGGTGAACTTAAACCACTCCCAGAGTGATGAACAATAACAATCGCTTTTGTGCGGCTATGGCTGGCATCCTGTCTTCCTGTTTTGATCTAAACACATGCATGCAAGTGGTCGTACCTAATTTTAACTGTCGGAATGTCTGATTTCTGAGGAACAATTGACTACATATTAAAACCTGTTCAGTGTATTTTTTTAATAGAATTTGGTATGGACCATACAGTTGTTAATTGTGCTCAAAGAAATAAATATGAAAAACATGGAATTTAAAGAATGTGTGCTTACTTTTATAGCTTTGGTGATCCCACCCTAACATTTGTGTCTACTTCAAATGCAGTCTGCATTTTTCATTTTATTGCTTGTCCTTCTCAGGGAGGCTGGGCTGGCAGGATGTGCAGGATGGTGCAGTAGTGCATAGTGCTGTGAAGGATTTGGCCATGGCAATCATCCTCCTTTATGGAAACACTGATGATAAAAGTTGGAGCACTGACACAGTTCTTGCCATAATGAATGAGATTATTGGTATCAAAGTGTAACCCTGTATCCAGTAATAGTTTCATGTGTTAGATTCCTAATGTGTTCATTAGGTTCATTAAATTCAGTAACTGGATATATATGTTTGCTAGTCATTCCACAGCCATGGCATATTGAGAATGTGGCACGCCTGCTCATCCTGTGTGGAAACAATATTTGCTACAGTGTGCTGGCTAGCAAGGCCATCAATGGCAGGCTATTTGAAGTCTCCCGACTCCTGATTTTTCTTATTCTGGTAAGAAATATATCTGTTTTGTAAAGCATAAGAAAGATGTGATACTTAGTTGGGCGTGAGCAAATTATGAAAGACTCATGTATGGTTGCTCCAGACAAGAAGTACAACATTTTGAGCGTTGTACAGTTTAAAAGACAGGTTTAAATGCCAGGTTTTTTTTTTTTCATATTTCTGTCTGTATACATGTCATTATTTAAAATGTCTCATACTAGTGGAGACTGGATGTCTTATTACTGGATGCCTGTTATTTTGTCTAATGTGGACATTCAGCTCAGCAGATGGTTATAAGTTATGCTAATAGTGGCATCTTGGTGGTATAAGGACTGAGCATTCACTGTCATACGATGAAATTATGTCCAGGCAAAGTCTTGGATTTTGGAAAGTGTATAGTTTCAAGAGCTTTTTTTTAAATAACAGTGCATTGTTGCCCTTTTAATTCTTTTTATTTTCTGATAATCTGACGGAAGTCCACATAACCGGAGAAAACTTGCACAACCCAATAAGGATTAAGTCCAGGGACCCTGACATTGTGATGCAGAAATGCTTCTCACAATTAAAATGTTTTCAAATGCAGGTTGCTCATTCAACATATACAATATATATATATATATATATACTGTATATGGATTGACATTATCAGATTAATAATAAAATTTAAATAAATAACTTGATGACCTGTGAACATATGGAATAAGTGAAAATGGAACAGAGATATGTAACAATTATTTGAATACAATACCTAAATTTATGTCTGTTTTAAAGTTTGTTTTTGAGTACTTAAAGTATATCAGTTATGTTTAAATTTGGTAAGAGGAAAACACATTGCCTAGAAAACTTTAAATAGATTTGTAATAATACATAGATTCGTATATTGTCATCAGGTGAGTGAAAAGGATGGATATTGCATGAACTGGGTGGTTAAGATGACTCAGCAGGTGTGTGAGGTTTTCTCAGTGGCCTTGGAGAAGCGGTCCTTCATTGAGAGAATGGAGAATATGTTTTCTGAATTCACAATGGAACTTGTTGAGTTTGTAATTGCAGGTGAGAACAGAATACAGTGCTTAAAATTAAACTGTTGCACAGATAATTTAAAGGAACTCTTATTGAGCTTAAGCATGACTAATTGTAATTCACAAAATGCAAACCCAAATTCACTTTAGTTTAATTCAATCATGTCCTACATGCCTTTTTTTTTTTTTTTACTATACTTGCTTTTGTAAATCTTTCTGTACAATTCCATATGTAATCACAATTTGTCAGCTCCAACGCACAGTTCTACTGTAATTATGGCAATACTGAAATAATGGTTTGTCAATTTGTACTCAAACAGGACACCGAAATGGAGAGATGGACACTGCATTAAGAAGTCTGAACAGCCTCTTGAATGCAAAAGCCCATTTTCACACAGAACTTGTGTCTTTATTCCTCAAGGAAAAGTGAGGTCACAACCAAACAAACTACGATGGTTGTCAGAGCCTGTTGGAATTTAGCGGAATACAGTTTGTTTCCCTGCTGTATTACACACACACACGCGCACACACACACACTAAACCTGATTATTAACAGTATGGCCAGAAATGACCATACATTCACTTTTATTTCTTAACTTTATTTGTAGAAATAGTGTTGAGATACATCTTGCACATTTGCAAGTAAAATACTTGTTTTGCAAAATTGTATTTAGTGCATCATTAAACATGTGCATATGTTCTAAGATAAGCAATTAGTTATTTAAAGATTTTGAACTGAATTATTGAAAGCTGGAATATAGTCTGTGATTCAGTTGTTTATGAAGGGAGTGAACGTTTGATAATTTGTTAAGTGTTTCACTTATAAAAGATGTTCTGTTTGGTGTAAAGCTTGTAAGAGATGTGTTTTCTAAGGTGTGTAATTTGTACTACTGGTTCTTTGTAAATAAAAAATGTATATAAACATCCTACATATGTATAAATTTGTAAGTAATAAAAAAAGGATCCAAAAATTATCTGTCTTTTTAACAGCAAAGTAAATATGTACATACTTTACATGAATTAACACATTTATTGTTCAGATTGATGTGGGGTGAGTTTCAGCTCTTTTAGTTCTTTATAAAGGCATTTTCTTATAAATATTTCATACTGTATTTAGTTAGAAATGTCAATGTGTCAACTTTTCGCATGTTTAATGTTTGAAATGAAAATCAACTTAAATATAATGTTTAATGGAAAAATGTAAACGTAAATGTATGTATATATATATATATATATATATATATATATGCACCAATTCAGTGAACTCTCATCAAACATTTATGTGCATAGAGAAATTATCTTGTCTTGGGCTAAGAATGCACCTGGTTTCAGCTCTCTGTGTGCTGAACAATGGTGACTTTCTGAAAACCTCATGATTTCTAAGGCATAGGCATGTTCAAAGATCATTTTCACTTGCTACATTAAAATATTGAACAGCCTAAGAGTGTTAACATCAAAAGTAACGTTTGAAAAAAAAATATGAAAAGATCTCAAAAATGGAAAAAAAAGGCACAAGGAAAAGAAAGAATTTGTCATCTAATGGTCTCTAACTCTGTGAATTCTCTGGTCACTGGTTATGTGCACGCACGAATGATCTTGTTTTGCACTACGAATGCTTGTGAAACGGTTTTCAGTTTCCTGCCTGCTGTGCAACCATGGGCAGTTTGTTTCTTAAGGCAATCAGGTGACACACCACCAAATATGGTCCAATCAGTTTCAAGACTTGTTTCGTGAACTACTGCACCTGCGTGACATTTCACTCTGGTTGAAAATCGTCCAGATAGTTCTCCTAAACTTTTTATCTTGTTTATCTTGAATTATCTTGTTCAAAATGTAGGCATTGCAGTGTATTCTGTATGGGTTGTTGGAGAGCTCACACCAAAGTGCTTTTGGCGTGAGCTCTCCAACATAACCTGCTACAATTTGTGGGAGTAGCAACCTTGCAGGGTTCACAATAAACATGGCTAACATTACCTCATCTCAAAGGAACTTTATCATGTCTTTTAAGAGACAGTTACAGGAGTGAGGGATAAGAAGCACCTGTAAAAGAAGATATGGAAACATTAGAACACCAGGACACATATAGAAAACTCAAGCCTGAAGATGGAGCATCATTACAGAGTTCAGTTGGATGACATTCACAGGACTGCAGTGAGGAAGCACAGTGAGGAGGCTGATAAAAAAAAAAAAAAAGAACAGCCACATTAAATCCAAAATTAAGTGTTAAGTTTTGTGAAGATCACATGAAAAACTGACTTGAAAATAATTTAATGTGTACCACTGGGCAATCACTTACAGAGAGTATTAATTAATACTCTGACGGGGGGTGGGGGGGGGCACCGGGAGGGAGTCTCGCCCGGGGAGCAATTCAGTGTACAACCGCCACTGACCAGCAACCACTGTGTTTGAACGAAGATAGGTAGACCTTTAGGGGCGGCAGTGGTTAGGTGTATCCCGGGAGCCAGAGCACCGGACAGAGCAGGTAATCTTAGGGCTCTAGGACAGCACAGGTTCTCTAAGATAGTGGTACATGCTGGAGCTAATGATATAC
>JAQQZS010000035.1:2060988-2089836 GCA_030068045.1 Platyallabes tihoni | reverse complement strand
TCTTTTGATTGTGTAAAGCTGCTTTGAGGCAATGACAATTGCTAAAAGCGCTATACAAATAAAATTTAATTGAATTCTTGAAAACATACTGTATTTTCCTAGTGATGAAAATGTGTTCAAATAATTTTTCACATGTCTACACACTGAGTTTAAGAGACTCTATTCAGGCGATAACTAAGTAGTTCTACTCCACTGCTGATTCAGATGGGACTCTATTAACATTATATTAACATAACATCAAGGAAAATGTAATAACATTATCAAATAGAGAAGTAAATTTTCTGAAGAAAATGTGAGTGGTGCTTGCCGTGGCAAATGTTTGTGGTGTCACAGCTTCACAATAATCCTGAAACACTAATTGATTACCTGAGTAAAATCAGTACACCCCATGTCTCTAAGACAATAGGATCCACAGTCAGGTTCAGTTTCAAAGTTCATATGGAAGCCTGTTTCAGTGAGGAGTATCTTTACCATTAAATGTCAATGGGGAAAATTTGGGCACCTCTTGCACCTCAGGGGTACAAATTTTGACCTCTTGCGAATATGTTCTGACACTGCTTGCTAACCTCTTCAAATGTACTGTAGTACATTTTATATTGCTACTAAATTCTTGCTCTGCACTATAATCCGTAAAAGTTGGTCTCAATTTTAAGTCTATGGGATTTTTTGGGCTATTAATTGTCCCCAAACCAAAGTTTGTATGGAAGAAGAAAATGAGACAATAGCACTAGAGAGGTACATTTTCTTAAGAAAATTTGAGTGGTGCTTGGGTGGGAAAACTCGGGCCTAGGGCTAAGCTTCACAGCTTCACAATGATTTGGAGAGACTGGTTGCCTGAGTAAAATGAGCCCACCCCCATGTTAGCATGTTGCTAGCATTATGCTAACATGATAAGCATGTTGCTAGCATTATGCTATCTATATTAGATAATGTAATGTTGATTAGTATGATGCTTACATGATTAGCATGTAGCTAGCAACAGCATTAGCATATTGTTAGCATGATGCTAACATGATTAGCATTTTGCTAGAATGAAGCTAACATTATTAGTATGCGCTTGCATGACTTCAATGTGATTGTCATGTTACCTCCCTCTTCTTGTCTTACACAGTAAGTAGCCCTCCCGTCTTATTTGAGAGGAGGGAGGGCTACTGTGTGGGACGAATTGCACACACACACGCAAACACACAACGGAAACATCTCTAATGACATTCGAGTGCGCGTACACTAACAGAATCACTGCTGTAAAGTAAAAATAAAACAAATTAATCTGCATTTACATTTATCGCAACAGGGCAGTGTTTCCGTTAAAGTGTGTGTGTGTGTGTGTATGTGTGTGTGTGTGTGAAGGTGAGAGGAGGAGGAAGGAGGTACACACTCTCTAATGACACTCGCGCCCATGCACACACACAAACGGAATCAGTACTTTTTGACAGATAGAGAGATACAGGATCTTTAACAAAGAAGATCTCTACAAAACACAAAATAAAAGATCCTTTACGTGCACACATAGTCAGAGTGTTATAGTAAACAGTATACGCGCGCACGGATGGTAACTATATGAGTGGCGCATGCACACTGAGACCGAGCATGGGAGACGATTACCCACAATTCCGCAGTGCGCGAGAGAAGAACCATTGGCTCAGTTGTGATCATGTGACTCTCGGCATCAAAACAAGAGGTGCATGCTTGCCACATACTCAATGATATTTGGTACTCGTAAATCAAGACTCGCAGTTAAACGATTAACAAGGCAAAATTTATCAAACAATTTTGCTCATCTTTGGAACGCTCGGAAACTGGGTTACTCGCAATCCGAAGTTTCACTGTACTGTATATGTCAATGGGTCAAATTTGGGCACCTCTTGCGACCGAGGGGTGTTAAGGGGACGTAGAAAAGTCATGTCAAACACCTCACTCCCGAATTAGCCACATGAATTGACACCTCTTTCTACGATAAACGGTTCGGGAGTAGTTACGTGCCAAGCTTTTGTACAAAAGAAGAAAAAAGAGAAAAAAATAAGCCTGTGAGATAATAATAGTAGTGCTTCAGTTTTCAAGCACAACTAATTATATACTGATAAACTGGTGACAGGATCATGGGCATCATCCTTGCCCACTGGGACTAAAGGCTTGCCGATCTGGTTCAATCCCACAGAAAAGCCAAGGTAGCACAAATTGCTTAAAAGGTCAATGCTAGCCACAATGTAAAGGTATCAGAACGCTCAGTGCATCACAGCTTAGGGGTTTATGAGCATGTACAGGGCTAAGCAGGGAAAAGAATTCAACGATGTTCTGATCTGGTCCCCAAATTCCCCAGATCTCAATCTAATCAAGCATCCATGGAATGTGCTGGACAAATAATTCTGACTAATGGAGGGCACACCTTGCAACTTACAGCATTTAAATGATCCACCGCTAACGTCTGCTGCTGGTGTCAGACACAACAGCACACCTGCAGTTTTGTGGAGTTGCAAGGTAAAGCTAAACAATAGTGGGCTTAATGATTTTTTTTCTGTTATGGCTGATAAGTATATATTACAGTATTAAATAATCAGTTTTGTGCTGCCAAAGCGCAGGTTGTAGTATAATTATTATAATCAACACATTCTTTGTTGAAAGAAAAATTATTTGACTATGATTCATGTGTTACGGCACATGTCCTAAGTATGTTTCTTAAAGTAACATGCATCCTGGCACACCCATGACGAACAAAAACCACTGGTAATGGTATTTGCTGTAATAGAGAAGCTGTACCTTTCCAAATTGTCATTTATGTATGAATAGATAATTTTAATTTAAACTTTAAGGTAATAATTTTAACATAAAATAAACATTTAAATTATGAAGTGAGGTTTTTCATATGTGCTGCCTTTAGAAGATATTACTCAGCAACATGACATTCATGTTATTTACTATAATTATAATTACTGTCCCTTTTGACATTTCCAGTATGGGTTAAAGCTTCTGTGTTTATTTGTTTAAAAATGTTATACAGTATATCCACCAGAACTGAACTATTTTCACACATATATTTTTACATATTATAACCTAAGCAGATCATTTTTATGATGGGAGCTATGATAGAAACTGAGGTTCTTAAAATCCACAGCACATCAATCACATTGGTGATAGGTATAGCTCTGTACAGCATTGTTCAGTGGACGACAATGAAAATAATCGGGCATTGATAGTCTGGCCAGAGGCTTTCTTTCAGATGGCAACGTTGGCGTGGCTCTTCCGCCTAGCTGTGGAATGAATGAAATGAACAAAAGCACAATAATTTGTTTATCTAGAGAGAAAAGCACAACGGTGCAGAAAGTAGCTGGTGATGTTGCAGAGAGGTGGATACATTCAGATAGTCTGTCTTACTGGTAAGATAATAAAAATATTATCAATTATTATATAGTCACTTGGCTATTGTTAGTTATTATCAGAGCTGTTTATAACTGTATTATATTTAGTATCAATTAGTATAATTACTGTAAATTTGTCCCTTAATAACATAAAATAATATTTATTGTGCACATTATGTTGCCTGCTTTTTACTGTACTGGTAGCCTGGCTATTTTTTATCATAAAATAAGCACATTTCACCTTTATGGCAACAAGCCATAACAATATCTTATTATCTTATTGTAATATGACCATTTTACCCCTTTAATGAGACATCATGCAGAGAATAGTTTCAGTATGCAATGTTTAAAAGAAAGCAGGCTATTTATGACCTGCATGTTCTCTGTCTCGCAAAAAATAAGCCATTTTTGCTATGTCTCGGTTGGACACAATGGGCTGTTTGTATTCCGTTCCTCACTGTGAGGGTTGTATGGAGATTTTCACTCTTAGTCTAAATCATGGTTGCAGAGTATCTCAATATACGGAAAAATTACTCTTGCTATCCTGTTTGTCTTCATATTAAACCTTAATTTAATCCCATTAACTTAGCATTATTAAAGTCTCAGGCCCATATGAACTATGAACTTGACTACAATGTTATGAGTAACCCACTAATGAGTATTAATATTATTATGACTTGATTGATATATAGCCTGTGCATGTAGAAATATTTTGTAATATTCTTGGTTTGTGAGCTTAAATCATCTTAGTTATCTCCAGTTATTTACACTGATTATTAAAAAGGCTGATATTTTTCTTGTTTACTGAATTGTGTATTGTGATGATTCCAAGCCTAAAATGTGATTAATTTATCACCTCCAGGGTCTTGGTTCGATTTCTGCCTCGGGTCTGTGTGCATGGAGTTTGCATGTTCTCCTTGTGCTTGGTGGGTTTCATCCTGGTACTCTAGTTCCCTCCCACAGTCCAAAAACATGCAGAACAGGCCATTTGGCATTCCCAACTTGCCCAAATTGTATGAGTGTGTGTATGTGTGTGCCCTGTGAAGGATTGGCACCCCATCCTGGGTGTACCCTGCCTCATGTCCTACTGAAATACTCCTGGGATAGGCTCCAGGCCCCACTGTGACCCTGTATACAGGATAAAGTAGTATAGAAGATGAGTAAAAGTGAGTGAGTGAGTATTTTAACAGATTAATTGGTAACAATACATATCAATCATCACCATTTGAATTGAATTTTTATTTCATTGTGTTGTATCCTGAGGTTTAATTTTTTTTCATTTTCCATTCCACAACCACCTGCCAATTCAAAAAGTTTGTTGCACTGAATATGAATCAAGAAAATCGAGGATAAATTCTTGCCTATTTTATATCCTCATCTAAAGCTAGAAAACAAATAATTCTTGGTGGGACTGGATCATCTGGTGCCATGGGCAATAGGCTTCTTTGCTGTATCCAAGCTTAGAGCAGCAGCAGGAATATCATCCGGTTTTGACCCTTTTATGCAAAGTAGAATTATTAATTGTAAAACATTAGACAGGATTTTGGGCTGAAATAATATTGTAACTTATGTTGAATCTATTGAAGACAAAATTACAACTTTTGTACGTTATAATGGACATTGATATATTATTATGAACATAAATATTTTTTTTACTGCCTTGCAGGTTTGTCTCACAAGTAAATTCTTTTGCCTTGCAGTAGTTGTTCCAAGTCACAAGAGACACTCCTCATCATCAGTCATCTGAGACACTCAAGCATGCAGTCAGAAATGGACAACACCGACTGACCACAGAATCAGCAAAAAAAATTTAAAGGACATTTGTTTTTCAAATTAATTCCACTAAACATCAGACAGTAGTGATGGGAACCATGGCAAAACAGTTCCTAGGCTACTTTCTGGGTCTCCTGGGCCTGGTTGGCACTCTGACTTCGACAGTGCTACCTCACTGGCGCCAAACAGCTTATTTTAGCACCAATTTTATCACCGCTTCATACTATATGAAAGGCCTATGGATGGAGTGTGTTAGCCACACAGCTGGTATTTATCAGTGTGAATTCCATCGATCATTGCTTTCTCTGCCCAAAGATCTGATGGCTGCCCGGATTTTAATGGTGCTCTCCTGCACTACCTCATTTTTGGCTGCCATAGTTTCAGCAGTGGGCATGAAATGTACGCAATGTGCCCACCAATCCCCTTCCAAGGGCTACATAGCTGTGAGTGGAGGTTCATGCTTCATGCTGGCTGGTCTTTTCTGCCTGATCACTACATCTTGGACAACCTGTGATGTCATAAAGGATGCTTATGATCCCTTTTCTACTGCTGGGATGAAATACGAGATTGGCCTGGCTATGTACACCTCTTTCTCATCAGCTATTTTCAGTATTTTTGGAGGTGGAATGCTTTGTTTGGCATCATGGGATGTACAAAATTATGTAAGCCCTAAGATAGCAGACCCACGGGTACCAGGCGCAAATCAATTACAGCATATTTCAACCTGTCAATCAAACACTGCCTTTGAGAGTGATCATTCATCATCATCATCATCATCTTTTTCCTCCATCAGTGGATATAGGTTTGGTGATAGCATTAGTGAAAGTAGTGCTAAAAGTAAAAATTAAAGTGAATGTACATTTAAAAGTGTAAAGTTCTAGCAAAAACAAGGAGCACTAAGTAAAACCTTTTTCACATTTTGAATGAAATGGCAGTCAATATAGCCATAAATGCTTTATTCTTTAATCTGACCTTTTTTCTGAAATTACCAAATAAAGTAAAAAAAAAAATTTTACACTTTATTTTTCCTGTGACAGCAGAAAGAAACATACCTTTTTATTTTATTGTACTGGCTTCATTCATTAAAATATACTTTACACTAAAGGTATTTTTAAATTTTTAAAAATGGATTGAAAACCATATAATAATTAAGCACTGATAACTAGACCGCCCTAATTTTTGGAAATTATATAAAAATAGGGGTGAAATAATGTCATTATATCATTTGATATGAGGACAATACTATGCAACATTTCTGGGTAATAAGTGCTATTTTCTAGTTGCTTATGCAAAAGTATAGAAAATCTCCTGTTTTTTGTGACCAAGACTTTGATATTTTGCAAAATGGGCTGCAGGATGTCTCTCAAAGTCCATACTTGATGTTCATTTTGATATATTCAAGGAAAACGTAGCATGCACAACAGAGCAAGGCAAGCACTTCCAGGATAAATACAGGACTTGAATGCTGCTACCAAGTACAGTATGATGTTGTGTAATATAATGTGTGTGTGTGTGTAAGATGGGGTTACATTTTGAGGCGTCTTATAAATTGATTTCAAGTCAAACCAGGATTGTGATTAAATTTCTGGTGAATAAAGTGATTTTTAACAACTACATTTACATTTGTAAGACAGAAATCTTCAAACACAGTATGGTGATGAAATTCTTAGGCACAGTAAAACGTGCTGGAAATGTTTTAAAGAAGGCTCCTTGCCCGAGGTGTCTCGGAACCCACTGCAGTCAATCCCGTGAACATTCAGTGAGTGGAACGCCTGATCCTTGAAAGTTGATGGAAAACTTGTCTCCAACTTGCAGAAGAGACGCATCTGTCTGTGGGAACTGTACACACAACCATACATGAACACCACTCATTACAGGAACTCGGCTGGGAGTTATTGCTACATCCCCGTACAGTCCTGACCTCGGTCCAAGCCATTTCCACATGTATGGAGCATTAAAGGAGTTCCAGGGATGCCAGTGTTTCAGACAAAAAAATTTATTACCTAGAAAGGAAAAAATGTTAGTTAGTACGTCTCCAACCCTTTCGCAGGGTGGATGAGTCATACTGTGGTATGAAGGGATCAATCACCTTTTGCTTCACCGTGGATCGTTCTCTCTGCAGCTGAAATATTGCCTTTGTGTTTAATGTCATGTATACATAATGTTTATAATAAAAAAAAACTCTTACATTGCTTATGGTGTAATTTCAAATACATTAAAACAAGCACACATATTTCTATAGCAAAATAAAAATCAGACGTCCACAATATGGATGTTGGCCAGAACACTAATGGTTAATTAGTCTTTTTTTTTTTTTTTTACTTTGCCATAATTGTCAACTCTTATAAACTGTTAAGAGCTTTGTCTTTATTAAGTTTTTATTGTTGTGCTTTTTCAATGTTGAATGTTTTCATGATAATAAAACCCACAGTAAAAGATCATATTGAATATGTATTTTGTGCATCATTATTAACTCCTAATGGCAACCATACATTTAAGGTTATCATTTCTCCAATGCTCATGTATGAGTAAATAGACACAATGTAAAAAAAAAAAAAAAAAACGTGATACAATTTAGCCGTAATGATATAATGACTATGTCTGGTTACAGCAGGTCTTACAGTTTCAGTATTCTTGAATGAGAAGGAAATATTACACACTAACCACAATAAAAAAAAAATTGTGGTTAGTTTGCAATATTCCCTTCCTATTTAAGAATTTGAGGAAAATGTAATAAATCAAAACTGTTATTCAGACCCTATATTACTAAATAATAATAAACTACCATATTACTGTTTACGAATTTAGGTTTTCTTTTTAGGGCAAAAAACCTTCTGTTTTAAACATCATAAACTCAGAATCTTTGGAGAAACCAGAGATCAACACAAGGTGGCAGTAAGCGCATACTGAGGCCTGTTTTACAGTTACAGTTATGTTTACTTTGTGGGCACAGAAGGGCTCAAATTAAGAAAAGTATTGAAATTGTGGTAAGGCAGTGTTTTTAGGATCAATTAAATGTTTGGTGATAACTATGCTTTATTGTAGCCATTTTTATTAATTTGTCAGTAATCAATGCCAGGCTTATTCGTGTGTATGAGCAGGGAATGTCATGAAGCATTAGTGCAAACCCTTAATTTATGAGTTCTATGTATGCAGGGCTGAATAAAGCAAGCAGTAAATTGTGTACAGAATAAAATGTCTTTTCTCCAGCACCATGTTACAAATAAAGTGCAGATAGGCAACAGTATGAGATAATTACAAAAAGTACAATAAATACCTTGGTGCAACACTAGTTAAATTTACTTAAAAACAACTAGTGCACTAATACCGGGTGAACGGTCACAGCAAAAACGAATCACATAATATCAACAGTGCCTGATATGTTAATACTGGTGAGTGTAAAAAAGGTTTTAAATCGTCCAGAGTGGTGAGTATTCTCATTGCACCAGAGAAAGAAGCTGCATCAGAGTCTGGTCATGGTGTCACAGATGATCTGGTAGAAGGTTTGTTCCAGGGTAGGAGGGGATGTACACAGTGCTGTTGGTCTTATGGATGCAGCATTTTGGAAAATACACACTGTTGATAGGTAGAGAGACCATCTTTCTCAGTTTTCTTACAATTTGCTGTAGGATCTTGTGGGCTGAAGCTAACCACTTCTTACATCAAACATTGAGCACAGCTGGTAACACACACTCAAAAAAAACGTTAAACAACTTGCCAGCATGCACTGCATATGTATAGCATTTGAAATTCACAATTTAACAAAACTTTAAAGCTCAGCCTCAACATAGCATAAAATAAAATATATTTTTAATTAATTTGCCTTCAGCCTCTTTCTCCTGCTTCTTACCTTAATACTTGTGTCCTGTGTAGTTATGTGTCTATGGAGATGGTGGATGTGGGAAGAGAAAAGCCCTCCCTCACACTCAGCAACAAATTTTCCACCACTGTCCCAATATTCTTTCCATTCCCAAATGATATTCATGTGTTATCAATTCTGAACTCCTGGCAGAGTCTTTCTAACTCTGTTTTTAGGGGTCAAGCATTATGACATCAGCTCTATTATACATAGTGTGTCAAAAAGACCATCTTGTTCTTCTAAGGATTCTTTTTCCCCCCACCATTTGGGGTTTTCCGGGGGTCTTAAGATGCCCAAAAAGTCATGAAAATCAACAGACAGGTTGGAATCTGCTGCCATTGGAATGCCTGAGAGTCTGGGCCCTGGGCATGACACAGTATCCTCACATGAGATTTTGCTGCATAGCTCATACACTTTGCGCATATGCACACAAAACCTGGTGCACATTTAGAGCTCATTGAGCTGCATAACTTTTTTTGCATTGTCTATCATGTGCTCTCCTCAAGAGGAAGTCACTTATTTTGGGTCATTTGCAAAATGTTCCCAAAGGATTTTGATGTACTCATCAAAATCAACTATATAACAAACTAAGCCCATTAGATTTCAATACATTGAAGATGCACAATTGCGGAGGTATTTTGTTATATCTCAAACGTGTGAGCCGTGATGATGCCTTAAACTTCTTTTGAAAAAGTGGTTAATAACTTTCTGTGTGACATTATATTGAGTGACCTCACATTGAGTGACATCTTAGAACATGTTTTTTCCCAGCATTTGAGGCTTTTTTGGAGATCTAAACATAATTCCCCTTTTTCTAAAGTTACGTCATAATGGTATTGGTATGTCCCCTTAAATGCATGTGCCCACAGCCTTTTTGGTGCACAGATGGCGATGGCGCATGGACCCATCTGGGACCACAAGACCCATTCTTTAGATAGTTTTATGCAAGCAGTTTTTTCAAGACCCAAACATTTTTACATTTCTCGCAGCCCAAGCTACCCATCTTGTTCATTGTAAGCCATGGATAATAGTGTTTAATAGTGTTAGGGCCAGGGGTAGCTCAGTGGTTAAGGCATTGGACTGTGGTTCGGAAGATCCCAGGTTCAAACCCCACAACCACCAAGTTGCGACTGTTGGGCCCTTGAGCAAGGCCCTTAACCCTCAACTGCTCAGATGTGTAATGAGATAAAAATGTAAGTCGCTCTGGATAAGAGCGTCTGCCAAATGCTTAAATGTAGTGTTTCTTGGTGCTGAGAAACTGATTTAAAATGCATCTAACATAGGCAAACAACCGATTTACAAAAACTTTCTATGGAAAATTATAGAGCGACAGAACATATAACATTAAATATTAAAGAAAATGTATGTACAGATTTTTATAGCAATGATAGACATGGTTGAGCCAATAAAGTAGGTGCTGATTCAAATCTAGAGTATTTTTGATGTATTAAGAACAAATTAAGGTTTGTTGGTTGGCATTATTTAAGGTCTAATGTCTTTGCAAAGAGCATGGTGGTAAACATTCCACCAGTCTCGTGGACTTCAAGCCAATGCACTTTTGAATTCAAGTATGTGGTTCGAAGGTCCAGAATTTCTCAAACACTCAGAAACAGAATGGCCAAGTTTTGACATTGCTTCGCATGCATGCAGTAAGGATGACGATCCTGAAGTAAAAAGGAACGTTTTGATCATGAGCACACTTATAAATGAACAATGCAATGCTACGCATAAACTTGTACACTACTATTCTAAATGGAACAAGTTAATTAAAGCTGTTGCATGGATTTTGAAATTAAGGGATTTACTTTTGCA
The DNA here is from genome assembly GCA_030068045.1 of Platyallabes tihoni. Taxonomy (NCBI): domain Eukaryota; kingdom Metazoa; phylum Chordata; class Actinopteri; order Siluriformes; family Clariidae; genus Platyallabes; species Platyallabes tihoni. Next base: position 2,079,036 of record JAQQZS010000035.1, on the reverse strand, counting down.
TCTCGCAAAGAAAAGAAAAGAGATGATTAAAGATTACACAGACATAGGACAAGAGACCCAAGGTACAATGGATTCGAAAATAAAAACTGTCAAACAACTTGTTAATATGCAGCCCATTTCACTAGATGATCTCAAAAGAGCTGAGAATGCAATTTTGCACTCTTGTCAAAATGAGAATTTTGCTGAAGAAATTGAAACTATGAAAAGGGGCGGCCATGTGAAAGCAAACAGCTTTATTCGCAAGTTGGATCCTATAATTAAAAATGGACTTCTATGTGTCGGCGGAAGACTTGGCAGATTGGCAATGCCAGAAGAAAGAAAGCATCCCGTTATTCTTCCAAAGGGGCAGCATGTTTCGAAACTAGTTTTGAGAAATATTCACGAACAACTAGGGCACTTTGGAAGGAATCACATGCTGTCCAAATTAAGGCAAAGATATTGGATTCCTGCAGCTAATGCATTGGCTAGGAAAATTAGTTTAGAGTGTGTTTTTTGCAGACGTTTGCATTCTAAATTCGGGGAACAAAAGATGGCAGATTTGCCAAGGGAAAGAGTAACCCCAGACGTGCCTCCATTTACATACGTTGGAGCAGACTACTTTGGCCCAATAATAGTAAAAAGAGGACGTATATCTGAGTAATGATGTTAAAAGGTATGGCGTTATTTTTACATGTTTTACAACAAGAGCAATTCATTTAGAAATAGCCAATTCACTGGACACGGATTCGTGTATCAATGCAATCCGAAGATTTATTTGTAGACGTGGACAGGTACTAGAAATAAGATCTAATAATGGAACTAATTTCACTGCAACAGAAAATGAACTAAAAAAGGCAATCAAATAATGGAATCGAAACAACAAAATAGAAGTCGCACTACAACAAAGGGGAGTAAAATGGATGTTTAATCCACCAGCGGTGGCACATTATGGAGGAATATGGGAAAGACTAATCAAACAAGTAAAACAAACTTTGATGGCAGTTGTAAAGGAACAAACTTTAGATGAAGAATCTCTTCATACCTTTATATGTGAGGTAGAAGCCATCATTAATAGTCACCCATTGACAACGATGTCGGACAATCCTAATGATCTCGAACCTCTAACCCCAAATAACATTTTGCTCTTAAAGGGCCAGCCCATGTTACCTCCAGGGTTGTTCAGAGAAACTGATTTATACTGTACACTAGACGTAGATGGAAACTGGTACAATATCTCTCAGATATTTTCTGGGAAAAGATGGGTGAGAGAATATCTTCCAACTTTACAAGAAAGGCAAAAATGGAACAGGCAAAAAAGAAACTTCATTCCTGGAGATATTGTCCTGGTAGCAGATTCTACTGCACCAAGAGGATCGAGGATAATTGGAAGAGTTGTTGAGACAATTGCAGATTCTAAAGGAATTGTTCGTAGCCTCGGCATAAAAACAAAATTAAATGTTATAGAAAGGCCAATTATTAAAATCTGTATGTTAGTGGAAAACCCTGTATGATGATTCAGTGTAATCGTTTACCTTTCATATCTAAAATATGTTTGAACTATACAACTATTTCCATGAACTTTAACTATTTGACAATCTGTATTACAATTTGAATATGAATTATAATATGAGTTGTGTATGTATTTAATTTACAAATTACTTGGAACGTTTAATGGCGCCATATTGTTTAATTGTTATTGTTTGTCGAAGCCAGTAACAATAAGAGGGCCAGTGTGTAGGAGCCATTATTGGTCTATGTAGCGACACCTGCTGGCGAAAGACTGTAACTAAAGATTGTTTTAATATCGCGTCCCTAGTCAATGACGTAATGAGCTCGTGGGACAGTGGAAGACGCCAGCAGATGTAAGGTTTCAATTGATGCTTAAAGCTTTGTGTGTGGATTAAAGAATACTAATTGTTTAATATATATTTCTCTTTATTTCTTCTCCTCCTTGGGAATAAACTAAGTCATCAACATATCAAATCATCTCGTCATTGAAGCACTATTGAATTTACTGTATTTTAGACACCCTTACAGTGAATTCAATAGTGCTTCAATGACGAGCTCATTACGTCATTGACTAGGGACGCGATATTAAAACAATCTTTAGTTACAGTCTTTCACCAGCAGGTGTCGCTACATAGACAAATAATGGCTCCTACAGGGCTCAATGTGGTTTCAGCACTACAGATACTGACACAGAGCAGATTAAAATGCTTTATGATGTTATCAATAAGGTTTATCAAATAAAATAAACCACAGAAATCACAGCGATGTGTAACAGTAAGTAAGATAATATACACACACACTATTGAAAATAAAAACTCTAATAATGCGCAATAAGGAAACCCCTTATTTGAAGCTAATAAATATCAAATAAATATTTCAATTTGGTAGGGAGCATAAAGATTGGACTTTGGAGCGATGGAAAAAAAGGTCATGTGGTCTGACTCCATGACTCAAATTGTGAAAGAGTGGTTCTGGGAGCCACCACAGAGTCATGACCTTAGAAGAAGACTTTATGGAGTGGTTTGACTCTTGCTATGAATTGGCCAAAAATTATTGCAACACTGGACAGAAATAAATGCTGTAGTGTGTTATAACTTTGTTGAAACAATGCCAAGGAAATTGCACACCCTAGTGTCAAAGGTAAATGTGGTCGAATAAAATATGAGAGTGTGCAGTAATTTTGCACCATGAAAAATGTATGACTTATGACAACACATATGCCCATTTTATTCAAACCTGATTTACATGATTATCATTTTGTGAGTGTACAGTATATGAGTCGAACCTTCCACAAAAACTATAAAATAAAACAGGAAATATGTGGAAGAAAGGCAGAACTCAAGAATTCAGACTTAAATAGGAGGCTGTCAGGGAGGAAATCCAGCATGAAAACCTGTGTGAAATCATCATGGCATCCCCAACATGAGCAGATGAAAGTTTTTGAAAATGTTCATTAATTTTTCTGCACTGTTCATTACCCAAAACGTTCTAATAACAAGAGGGGGAATAAATCTAAATCTGTACATAATTTTAAGGTTATTATTTTAAAAAATCCATGGCAACCTTATAGCAATGATTTTTATTGGCTAATGTTTTCTAGTATTTCTTTAAATAATAACCTTAAAATTAAATACACAGTTAACAATTTAAAATGAACACCATAGCATAATGTTAAATTGTTACCTGTGTATTTAACTTAACTTACTTACTTCTATATAACTAACGTATTGCAACTGTACAGCTGTTTAATTCCTGAATTATATATTATGTATTCATGAGCATTCATAAATTTAGGTTTGTGAGCAATTTTGGACTATGGCATGTACTAAAATATAATTTCACTCTAAAAATAAATTAAGGTTGTAACATACTTCTAATTGCACAGTCATTATTTATCTTGTCAAACATGATAGATTATTCAGTAGTTCAATTCATTTAGAAGTACACAAATCCTAAGTGAAAAAAAAGTATGCTAAGTATTTTTTTCACTGGGGATATCGAATACAAAAGATATCTAACTTGAGGTATGTGCTATTTTTGTTGGTGATCCCTAAATGCTAAGCATTAGGATATTGTTTTATTTATTAATTAATTTTTATTTCTATAATCGAAGATCTTCATTAAAAATTGCACTTTGTACTGTCTAACTTTCAATTTCACATCTTAACATCGTCAACATTTCTATTCTATTCGACTCAGTGACGCACACAGGCTCCTAACGATCCCATCGCCTGAGAAAAGCACTGACACACCTGGCCTGGACACAAAGGATTGTGTTGTCAGGTTTGTCTTATCTCGGTTATGTGTAATGTTAGGAATTGTTTATGGAAATGCGATTGATCAAATTTTACTTATAATTTATTTATTGTGGGTAAAATTTCTTTTGTATTTTTAATTGTTTTTCTTAACATTTTTATACCACATTTATTTGGGTGCATATTGATTTGATTTCTGTATAAACTGATTCTGTGTAGAGATTATTATTATTATTATTATTATTATTATTATTATTAATAGTAGTATGTACTGTATAAATAAAACACAGGGAAACGGTTTGATAATTAGAGAAGCCCGCTATACATTTAAAATCTCTTAGTCTGCCTGTGTGAGAGTCATAAAGCCTCCCTCCCTGACAGCTCCTCGGCTCTTTGCGCTCTGCTGGGTTTCCCCCTTTGCGCATTTCTCCTGCAGCTCCTCCATGAAGTGCTGCTGAAAAGCTGAAGATGGCCATCCATGTGGAAGGACTGGTGGCGATCGCACTGTTTTATCTGCTCATCCTGTGTGTTGGGATTTGGGCTGCATGGAAGAATAAGAGCTCCGGCGCTGGAGACGCTGCAGACCGGAGCGAGTCCATCATGGTTGGAGGTCGGGACATCGGGCTGTTTGTCGGGGGATTTACCATGACCGGTAAGTTTCTGTCACTTTAGAGAAATGTGTTTGGGGCGGAGGGAAACGTACTTTCGATGTTTAAGTGATTTTCCCGTGTATATAAGATTAATAATTGTGTTAGGTTCAAGAAGATGAGTGTCCGAATTTAGTTTTAAGATGAATTAAAAGAATACAAATTATTGTCTCAATAGACGGATACAACAAGCCATGTTCTTATTCCTTTTAATTCATCTTAAAACTTAATTCGGTCACTCTTCTTCTCCCGAAACCTTAAACCATTATTGAAAATATAATATATAAAACCATGTTTTTTTTTTCACTGATGTAAAAAATGAAGCAGCTCAATTAATGAATGTAATAAAAAAATTGTTTAAGGCCTCCCAGAGATAATAGGCATATTCTTTAATATAGCTTAGAGTTAGTTATTGAAATACACGAAGATTACAACACCATTCAGGCTGTGTACTGTTTCAATGAACATTATTATAATACAGGACACTACATACTCATTGTCTTTTGCATCTTAGTTGCATTTGTTTATCTCTCTCTGTCTGTCTGTCTCTTTCTTTCCATGTCTCTCTCTGTCTGTCTCTCCCTCTCTGTCTGCCTCTCTCTCTGTGTTTCTCTCTCTCTCTCTCTCTCTCTCTCTCTCTCTCTCTCGCACACATCCTACACAAGTGTAGTGATTTCATGTTTTATTCTTCTGAAAACTTCTAGCCACGTGGGTTGGTGGTGGATACATCAACGGAACAGCAGAATACGTGTATTTACCTGGCTATGGACTGGCATGGGCACAGGCACCCTTTGGTTATGCACTTAGCTTGGTAGTAGGTAGGACTTACACATGCACTTTACACATGCACATTTAGGGTTATCAGCTTCTCTTCTGGACTGTTATAATTCTAGTCAAATTACTTCTGCCTGGGTCTCACACTTTAGTTGACACTTTCTAGAAATATTAGTGGTCTAATATTGGTTCCATCAGGATATATTGGCAATACTCTGCCACAGAGCCATGTTTTCTTCGCTGAGTCAGACATTTTTTAATAGCCCCATTATTGAAGAAAGTAAAGAAATGAAGCCCAGAAGAACGTTGTCAGCGTCAAACAGCATGTTTATTTAATTTTTTTGATAAAATAAATTTTTCATATTTTTCCTACATTTCCTTTACTTTCTCCCGCACTCCTAACTTTTTTCTTTAGGTGGTCTGTTCTTTGCCAAGCCAATGCGGTCCAAGGGATATGTGACCATGCTCGATCCTTTTCAGCAGCTTTATGGAAAGAGAATGGGTGGCCTTCTCTTCATACCAGCCTTGATGGGGGAAATCTTCTGGTCAGCAGCAATTTTATCAGCATTGGGTATGAAACTAATCTATATTATAGCTGTGAAAATGCAGGAGGAAAAAAGAAGCCTAAATAAATTTTATGCATAATTTTATGCCATTCATATCAGACAATGGGCATAATTTCAAGTCAAACTCATTATATGCCAAATTTAATTAGCAAAGCAAATCCAAAGATAAAGTGATGAGTTTAGTATAAAGCAAATCCATGTTTTAAGAACCTGGTAAAATATCAGATGTGATATTCCTACATTTATTTACATTTATCTCATGATACATCTGAGGAGTTGAGGGTTAATGTCCTTCATAAGGGTTCAACAGTGGTAGCTTAGTGATCCTGGGGTTTAAACCTATGAAGTTTCTTATGTTTTCTATATGGCTGCTTGAGTTTTCTCAGGTTACATCCACTGGCATTTGAAAACTGGCAAAAAACTTGACACAAATACACAGTACTACTGAGAATAACAGGGCAGTGTGAATATTGTATGAATTTTACTCATATCTGTAAGCATCATAATTCAAAAGTTATCATTCCTCAACAGGTGCCACATTAAGTGTCATAGTGGACATCAACATCAACATGTCTGTTACAATATCAGCACTGATTGCCATTTTCTACACACTGGTGGGTGGGTTATACTCAGTGGCTTACACAGATGTGGTTCAACTTTTCTGCATTTTTGTAGGCTTGGTGAGTGTGAACTTGCATACACATAAAGTCTCAGTTAATTGTTTCATAACAAAAATAGAACCAAGTATTTTATTTAGTAATACATTTTTTAAATAAAATTACTATAAGTCTGGACCTAGTCCTGTAAGTTTAATATTGTATAATATTTAGTATTTTTAGATGATACTGTCTATTCACATTTAACACCGTGCAAATATTTACATTATGTTTTGAAAATATTATGTAACCTACTGTATATTACTATTAGGGGAAAGCTTCAATTTAGAGCAGCACCAACATTATCTTTATTTAAAAAAGAAATGAATGTTAAAGGTGCAATAGATAAGATTTGGCATTTACTCATGTTCTGTCCCAAGAACAAGTACTGTTAGCATGCTAACCAGAGCATTAACAAGATGTGCCATGTGACATGACTTGTGACATGACACCTATGTTGATGTTCACACCGGACACATGTTTTACACTGACTGCCCTTCTTGATTCAACCGTCTGGTTTAGTCCAGACTTGGACTTGCACTGCATTTAGTGGTTTAGGCAATGGCTGGGAATCAAATCCAGGCCTTCCCCATGGCAGGCAAGCAATCTACCATGAGCCACCAATGCCCATCTGTGCAACGTATAAAATGATAGATATGGGCATAGTAGAGATGAAGCAACTTTGGTAACTGTTCACATCAACCAACAGAATTAGTTAAAGTGTGATCTAAATTATTTCTCTATGGCTGCTAAACTTTTGGGATTATTTTTTACTCACAAGAGTCTCTGGAGCTTACATGAAATAGGAAAATGATGAAAAGTTGACAAAAAAGATCTAGTTGACAAAAAAGATTGATAGGAAATGGCCAGATTCGTTCAAGACAAGATATTTCTTGAACTGGACAAATCTTTGGGGATAACTGAGCACAATGTCTAAGCTAAGAAAAGCAAATGTAGCTAGTTGACTGACCTAAGCATCTTTAGTTGTTTTTTATTTATTATTGGATATCATCCTAAAAGGAATGTTAGTGTATAGAGTATTATACAATAACCTACAGTAATCTACATTAACTAGAGCCATGCGTTGAGCAGTCTAACTCAAGTAATGTTAATGCATCAATCAGACCAAACTAGCTTATGAGTTATTAATCATCTTACTCCTTAGGTATCAGTGAAAAGAATTTTGTAGGTTTAATAGTTGATTTTACAATTAACTTCCTTTTAAGTTAATTATAATTATAAAAATTATAATATCAATAATTAAATTTATTTCATAATAACAAATATGGCAAATTGGGTGTAATGCGTTACTGTAATCTAATAGTATTATAATACAGTATCATATATATATACTGTTTAAAAATTAATCAAAATTCATTTAAAAATCCCGTTTTGCGCGGCAGCAGTTAACGAGCACGCGCTTTAATCAGGCGTCGGAGGTCTTTGTAGTTTTACGTTTGATGTTGTAACGGTTCAGTCTTTTTGCACCACAGACACACGGACACGAGGCGACGTCTTACTGGGAGAGGGGCGATTTTATTTAGACAAAACGGGGAAGGAGGAGAGTTAAAGGAGGGACGAAGGGAAAAAACGCCGAGGATTTTTAAGGAGAAAATCACAGATCCGTTAACGTTAATTACCGAACAGGAGGCCCCGCCCATTCGCGCACCTGCAGAAGGGGAGGACACCTACGTAGGGAGCCTACTGAGTGAGCGAGGAGCGACAACAGGTTGAGGCGCAGCCCATCACAGGCGTGCGCAGTGACAGATGTTTTCAAAGTAACTTGAAAGTAACGTAATTAGTAATCTGATTACTCTGTACATGTAATAATCAGTAATGTAATCAAATTACAATTTTAAAGTAGTAATTAGTCATTTGTAGTAGATTTGTAGTAGTTTTATTGAGTAACTTCCCCAACACTGCTTGGCAGCTCATGTTAGCTAATAACTTAAATGACATTTAGCGCATTTATCTCCTGTATAACTGTAAACAGAGCTGACTGTTAGAATGTGCCAGCATAAAAGCCATGATGAGCCAGAATCCTGCTGTATGGGAGTCTAGAATCCAAATTCACCTAAACGGAGGTAACGTTTATGGAGTCTGCTGGGGAAATGCAGTTTGTCATTTGCTTTCTGGGCCATATTTTTGTTTGTTTGTTTTCACCATTCTGTGCACAACTCTAGAGACTCTGTTGAATTTAAAAATCCTAGAAAGACAGCAGTTTCTTGAATATTTTTACCAGCTTTTTCTGGCTGTAGTCAAAGTAACTGAAATTACAGTTATACTCCATTCTGATGATTGATGTGAACATTAACTGAAGCTCATAATCTGTATACTTGTATAGATACTGGTGAACGAACATCTTATTCCATATTCGGTTATAATAACCTCTATGATTGGATGGTCAGGGGTCCACAAACATGTGGGCATATATTGTAGATTTTCACTAAAATGTAAAACTATACTACACTCTGTGTGGTTAAGCAACCAATATATCACAGTTAAGTACTATAAACTCTGTGTGAGGGAGAATGTTAGTTATTTAGGTTTAGTTAGATGTAGTTTTTGTGTACGCAGAATTGAGCATAAATACTGTAGGATTTATTTATTTTAAATGGCATCAACAGCACTACATCACATTGCAGGGTACATGCATAGAGTCAAACTGAGAATAAAATACTTGGTCAAAAAAATTATTTAAAAAAAGCTTGGTCAGGGTTTTTCCTTTTTTTTTTTTTTTTTTTTTTTGGTTTTAATTGTATAATAAAAATTTGTAAAAATTCTGAAAGAAAATTGTGTTGTTTTTCAGTGGATCAGTGTCCCTTTTGCTTTAGCCAACCCTGCTGTGTCAAACATCAGTGTGACAGCAGTGAAAAAAGTATTTCAGACCCCATGGCTGGGCAAAATTCACTCTTCAGATGGGTGGATGTGGGCAGATAACTTTTGCCTTTTGGTAAGTGTGTTAAGTTAATGATAAAATATACCTGGGTAAAGTATTATAGGAAAATATTCAGTGACAGGGAGATGTGATGAAGCTAGTGTTACCATCCTAATGTTGATTATTTCCACTGAAAGCACATCCTAGTGTATTTTATTCTGCTTTGCCATAGCAACTCTCTGTAGTTACATTTTATATTTGAATCTATATTCTTATATACATTTTATATTCACAAAAATAGTTAGATCCTGTTTTCCCTCATTAAAACTTGAGACAAAACTATTTTTTGACAGAAAAATTGTTTTTAGGACATTAATTAAATTTAGTGACAATTTAGTGACACTTGAATGGCAGTTCACATATATTTTTTTGGCAAATACATTAAAAATTGTATTTCTTTCTAGTAGTTTTAAGCATAACCAAGTGTAAAGCCTTGAGCGGGGCAATCTGAACACAGACAATGGGAGATGGAGAAACAAATTCCTCTTTTATTTAACACAAAAAGTGAGGAGAAAAGGGGTCAGTGAGGAAGGTGCAGAGAGTGCAGTTTCTTGGCTTCTGAAGTTGGGAGCAGACATCTCAGACTGTGGGGTGGTTGCTGCTGATGGAGACTGAAGATGAGGAACCAAAAAAGGTGGTTGAGGCCTGGTGTTGACCATTCCTCGGCAACATTCCCCATGTGAGAGACTTTCCTGCATGGTCAGACTCTGGAAGTGTTCTAAGACCATACTACTCACCATACTTGCTGGCCTTTTATTCACAGGCAATGACAGCAGAATGGTGGGGAGCGATGCACTGCCTGCCCTGGCAAGTTGAGGTGCCCCGCTCCTCTTAAATGAGTCATCGAGCTGAAGGGTCTACCTAGACTCTTTTTTTGGATTAAGTGAGGATTGTTTGATAAGAGGTGCTGTATGTAGGGTCGTCATCAAAGCAATCCCCCACCTCCCCATCCGGGGCATAAGGAAGAATGTTGTTCTCCAGCCTTGTGTAGGATTGGGAATGAGTGATCCTGCAGTGAGAGAGAGGTTATGTCTTTAGCCTTTGCCATCCATGAAAGAGAACCATGATCAGTCACCAGGGTAAAGTGCCGCCCTTCCATGGCGTATTTTAACTCCCCTAGGCTCCATTTGGTGGCAAGATACTATCACTCAATGGTGGCATATTTTTGCTTCACTGTTGTTAGTTTCTTACTTATGTACAGGATTGGACATTCTTTATTCTCAAGTTCCTCGACAGGAATGTACCAAGCCCTGTTTTCAAAGTATTGGTGCACAGTAGTGTTGCGGAGAAAGGGGACCTGGTGAGGTGGGTTTTTAAAGCCACAGCACTTCCCGTGTTGAGGAGGGCGACCAGTCGATCTCCACAAATGCCGGGCTCACATGGTGGGAGCTGGGTTATTGTTAGATTTACGAAGAAGTCTGCTCCAATTGTTATGTAAATAAAAGGGAAAGAATGATTGCTTGTTCTGTCGGCCATACTTTGATAAACTAACAGGCTGATGTTCTAACAACCAGGAGAGATGGACAAACACACATATTTAAGCATTGGCCAGGTGCCCTCTGTCACAAACATCCGGTGCATCAAAAGAACCAGTCATTAACATGTAAGTTATAGCAAGACATGAAGACAGACAGACAATAGGAAATATGTTTGCATTTTCCAGTTAAACAAAAGGGTTCCACCAGACACGAGCTGTTTATATTCATCTGGATACAAGCTATAAGGACACGTTACCAAAGAGAGCGTTTACGTCATATAATAAAACGTTTTTTTTTTTTTTTTGCCCCAAAGTTCTCAGACAGTGGTGAATCTGGTTAGTTCAAGTTCAGTGGGCATAGGCTCATCCTTCAAAGGCTCTAGCGTAGGTGGATACAGCTCTCATTACGGATGTGGGTTGAAGAGGGGAAGGCTTCTTTCCAGAAACCTTTTCTTCTTGTGGCTGAGAGTGAGCATGGAGAAGGGGGCTTTCCTGCCCCAAAGTGAACCGCAGGTGTTAGTTCATGTCTGGTACTAGTACAGGTTCAGAGCTGGCTCAATGGCAAACCTCCTAAGTACAGGCTTTGTTTTTCCATGGGCTGGAGACTCACACGTAATTACATTACTGTATATGTCTGTGTACTTTCCCAGCAATGTTAGTGGAGCACTATCAGAAATTTTTGAGGCAATGTTAGGGGAAATGCTAAAGCTTGCAGCAATGGTAGTGGCAATGTTATAACAGCAATGAACCTTACCTCCTGAACCACCTTGCTTGGAAAAGGGAAACAGAGGCTTAAGATGAGAAACCAGAGGAGGTGGCAAAAACCTGGCGTTGACCCTTCTTTAGAAGCATGCCCTGTGTGGGAGAGTTTCCAGCACGGTCAGACTTTGGAAGTGAAGAGAGACAAAACAATCGTGAGTTTCTTACCTAAGATCTGCTACTCACCATACTGTGCAGCAACTAATGACAGTAGAATGGTTGAGGGCGATGTGCTGTCAGCCCTGGCACGTTGAGGCACCCCACCCTTCTTAAATGAACCATAGAGCTGACCATGGTGTGGAAGGGTTTCTTTGGGATCATATTCCAGATCGAGCAAAAAGCATGAACATGCCTGCTATCACACAAGATAATCATAATTATAATAAACACCAAGAATACTCTGACATTTTTTTAAAAAAGCGGCAACCTGTAAACTTTCAGGTTTATAATCCAGTGGTTTTAGCAGAACAGTGCTAGCGGAGCTTTACCAGCATCAGCCTTCAGCTATTCATTCTCCAAGAAGCTGTTTTAAGTTACATTGTTTGAAGACATTAAATATTATTTTGCCAATTGTGTTTATGCATTTGACAGACTCCCTTATCCAAAAGAACTTTAAATTGTTATCTCATTACTCATTTGAGCGTTAAGGGCCCAACAGTGGTTGCTGCTGGGGTTTGAACCGGCGACCTTCTGATCAGTAGTCCAATGCTTTAACCACCAAGCTACCCCATACCCCATCTCTCTCTTTTTTTTTAACAATCACAGTCTTGTCTCAAATGGATAATTTCATGTGTTTATTCATAATTATTGTGCTTCATATATTTGTCTAAAAAATGAAAAATAGTTTAAATTGTTTTGATGCTTAAATTGTTAAGATGCTTCTGAGTGCATGTGTCTGTACAGTCTGAGCCTTTTTGTTCTGTTTTTTTATGTCTGTGCCTGTTTGAGTGTTTACTCTGGTGGTTTTCTGTTTATAGATGTTCGGGGGGATTCCCTGGCAGGTCTATTTTCAACGTGTTCTTTCAGCTTCTTCAGCTACTTATGCCCAAGTCCTCTCATTCCTGGCTGCCTTTGGCTGCCTCATTATGGCGCTCCCTTCCATTATAATTGGGGCTATAGGTGCATCTACAGGTAGGGCATTAAAACAGATCTTATAAATATGTACATTATATGGCCAAACCATATAGTTGTTTGCTTTGTGCACAGGGACATTGTCAAGCTGGAACTGGTTTGGTTCATTTACTTACAGACTTAATTCTGCAGTATGCAAAGACATTGCAGACATTTGTGTGCTTCCAACTTTCTGGCTACATATGAGGGAATGCCAATGCCATGTTGCTATGATTATCAGCTGCCCACATACATTTGGCCATATTGTGCATATTCAGCTTCAATTAAAAATTAAAAGAATATGCCAAATATGATCAACTTTGACAAGGGTCAAATTTAATAAAAGCTAGACAGTAGCAGGTCTTGTAGGGTGTTCCCGGTATGTAGTGTTAGTACTGACTAGAAGTTGTCCAAGGCAAACTGGCACTGGCACCTGGGTCACTTATATGTATACTGAGTGAAGGCCCAGTGAACCTAGCTGCTTTGTTGTTATGTAAATAACTTTACTGACAGGTTTTGTGTAATATTATGAAACTTGTACTGTTTCTTATAAGTACATTAATGAAAGTGTTTAATAACATTTTAATCAGCATTATCAATAATGAACTTTCTTCAGACTGGAACCAGACATCATATGGCTCCGTGCCACCAACAGAGAAAGATGAATCAGACATGATCCTGCCTATTGTTCTTCAACATCTTTGCCCACCTTTTGTATCATTTTTTGGTTTGGGGGCCGTTTCAGCCGCTGTAATGTCATCAGCAGATTCATCTATTCTTTCAGCAAGTTCAATGTTTGCACGCAACATCTACCAACTTGCTTTCCGTCAGTCGGTAAGGAACTGCTCGCAGACCATAGCACATGCATTCTCGTTTTGTATTTCACACATTGTAATTGTTTCTTTTGTTTCTCGGTATCATTGGCCGAGAACATGCTTAATATACACCACCGCTCAAAAGTTTGGGATCACTTTCTAACTACATGGTCGTTCCTGATTTTTAGTTCTTTCTACATCGTAAAACAATGTGCAATAATCCCCTTTGAACAATTGATATTGAGATGTATCTGCTACATGTGCTCTCTGCCTTCATAACGGCTCTAATCTGACCTGCTGTTTGGTGATTTCTGAGGCTGGTGACTCTAAATGAACTTCTCCTCTGCAGCAGAGGTAGGTTTTGGTCTTGCTTTCCAGGTCTTCATGAGAGCCAGTTCATGCTGCTTGATGGGTTTTGCAAATGCACTTGACACAATACTGTTTTTGCAAGAGCTGTTCCAGAGAGGCTGGAAATAAAATCTTAAAATAGTGAAAAGAAAAAATGTCTTAATAACAACAAAATAACAACGGGCTGTTGTTGTTATTGTTACATAATTACTTAATTCCATATGTGTTATTTTATAGTTTTGAAATCCCCAGTATTGTTGTAGAATGAAGAAAATAAATCACTAAACAGTGACCCCAAAACTTTTGAGCGGTAATACATACACTCAGTATTTTTCTATTAAATTGTTTGTGTGTGTGTGTGTGTGTGTGTGTGTGTGAGAGCATGATAAAAGAGATAGATACAATGTGGCAATTTTTTTCATATCTATAATAATTCTCATACCTAAACAATGTATGTTTAATTTTTATGAATTACAAATGGAACCAAACACATGGTCACATTTAAACATGTTAAACTGTTTATATATTCCCCCTGTTTAAGATGGAATTAAACCATCTTATTTAGACTATAATCCATGCAATATTGTTCATTTTCTACAATAAAGAGTTAATGTTATGACCAATACCCACCCTGTGGCATTGATCGCCACCTAAACAGAAGGTGCATTAGATAATAAAGGTGGACGCCATCTTGGTTTACCCTCGCACAGAGCCAGCTTATGTGATCCTGCCGTCCAAGAAGGAAAGGTCACTGTGTCTTCACATAAACGCCCCCATTCCCAGCTGAGAAAGACACCCAGCCGCCAGACGTCATGTCAAACTTTTGTCTGCAGCTGCACCCACTGTGAGCTTGCAGGGGTCGGCTGGGCAGGACAGTGAGAGGATCTATTCAAGGGAACATACAGGAGCCACTGCCACTTAATAGAATTACCCTTTTTCTGTGAGACCTCACCTCATGTCTGTGGTGCCGTCCGTGCATCAGATCCATTACACATCTAAAAGAGAACCCATTATTTTTTTGGTTCCGAAAATATGCTTGCTTTTTTATTTTCAGTTGTGTGGAGTAAACTTATTTATACATATGGAATTTTCATCTATGTCCATTAATATTCTGAAATGGAGATTTTGTCAAAATGAATTCCTGTTCAAGTCCTCAGCAGGTCAAACCAGACTATTTGCTAACACAGTTGTATTTTATTTGTGTGCAGGCATCTGACCGAGAAATTGTCTGGGTGATGCGGATCACAATCTTTGTGTTTGGTGCTTTGGCCACAGCCATGGCTCTCCTGACGGGTACGGTTTACGGCCTGTGGTACCTGAGCTCGGATCTTGTCTATGTTATCATCTTTCCTCAGCTAATTAGCGTGCTCTTTATTAAGGGAACCAATACTTATGGTTCAGTTGCTGGCTACATTTTTGGATTGCTTCTGAGAATCGGTGGTGGGGAGCCTTACCTCAAGCTTCCACCGTTCATCTACTACCCAGGCTGGTATGAAGAAGCGAAGGTGCACCATCTGACCAAAGAAGTGGAGCATGTTGTGGTGCAGAAGTTCCCTTTCAAGACCATAGCCATGCTAGCTTCACTTTTGGGAAATGCCATTTTCTCATACACAGCAAAGTATCTCTTTGAGAGTGGCATACTCTCTCCCAAGTATGACCTATTGAATGCTGTGGTTGCCAAGCACAGCAAGGAAATTATGGACAAGACCATTCTTGTAAGAAATGACAACATCATCCTGTCAGAAATGGCTTCAGTGAAACCAAGGACTGTGTCCTCCTTGGCAGGAACTTTCATGAACACAGAGGTGCTGATTGATGAAATAGAAGTCAGTTCAGAACTAAATGACGAATGTGAATAGGATGTCTTGGTCACCAGTGGTGGCCGGTCAATAAGGGGCGCAGGGGCGCCACCCCCTTAAAGTTAGGCAGAGAAGAATAAGAATTACATGTAATTATTACCATAATAAATATTTATTTTAATAATGTTTAATGAATTCATTTAGTCACAATATTTCGCTGTATTTCTTAATATAATTTATTTACAATAAAAAAAAAAACTAAACTATATTACGGTCATTAGTGTTCGTGTTTGCGGGGCACCAATCAAACTCAGAACAAAAGAACAGCACCGTGTGCCCTGAACCCTCACACTTTTGTTCTTAGCGAATCAATATTGTTTTTAAATATTTGGGCTCATGTGATTGGTCCATTCTCAACGAGTCTCATTAACGCTCAGCAGATTGTTAGTAATGTATTGAATAGTGATTGATGAGGAAGCAGCTAAATATGAGAGAAAATTCTGTAATTTCTTTGCTAAAATACCCCTTCACAAGGCGATCGGACGAAGAAAGAAAAAAAGTTAAACATCTTGGTCCCGATCGACCTGATCTTCTAATTAAGCAGCAGTCACGTGATCACGGCCGAGCTTACACTCGGTGCTTTTCCAGAACTTCTTATGGCAAGCGGAGCTGCTGGATGTGATGTGTTATGTCTTTATTTTACACTAGGAGTAATGATGCTTAATCACCTGATAAATGGCTATTTACAGGCGATTATTAAAAGTTACATTTTCATTTTGTTTTAAAGTATGTTTTTAAGTTGCAAATGAAAATCTGACCTGTGCAAGCTAAATGTCTAGCAACATTACAACCCTTGATAGGAAGGTGAGTCAACTAAGTGCAATATAAAATGAGGGTATTTATGAAATATTAATTTTGCTCAGGCTGATCAGAGCTAGAAGAAATATAATATTTTATATAATTTATAGCTGTTTATAGTTTTATTTTACAGTATAGTAATATTTTTTTCCAGTTCAGAAATCTCTAACTCATTCAATTTGTTAAATAGTTAGGATTAACACACTATCTAAGCACAGAAACAAGTCTAATGACAGCTATGCTTTATATTTAGCTGGTTTTCTTCTGAAAGTTTGTTTAGGAGGAGTTTGATAAATAACGGTTCACCCGCAATTTCACAGGAAATTTAATACAAACAAATGTTGTTACATCAATAATATAAATAAAATGTAATAAACAGTATTCTTACATAGTTGGTATCAGTGGAAACGGTAGAGCCATTCTCCTCCACTCCCAGGTCAACTAAATGTAAGTGGCCAGGTGTGAATGGTGATGTTTCATTTATTCCAACTTTCCAACTCTCCAAAAGAAACTGGATATTAATAAAAACTGATTTTATTTGAGAAACTAATTTAGTGGTGTGTTGGTTGTAATCTTTGTAATTTGGTGCTTGTGTACGATATTGTCAAGACAGTATTATGTGATGAGAGCACAATTTCTTTTAATGTCCACTGTGATCAATTAATGTATGATAAAAAGTGTTTGGTGATGAAATAATCAGACAAAAGTGCTTTATGATTCAACTTAATTTTACTATCATGCAGTATTGAAGTCATCATGCAGTGTATTTGTCAGGGCATCAGGCCACGCTCCACACTTTAATGAGAAGGATTGTCCTTCTGGTTTTCCGTCTAAAATAGAATTCGGTACAGAAATCATCCTGTAAATCATTAGCTTGAGTGGCTAAAATCACAGCTTTGTGATTTTATATTTCGTGATATTGTTGTAAAAGTAGCAGTCTATTTTTATGTGAGATGTTTATATAGCCAACATATAGCAAGTTTAATATTTTAAGACAGAAATTAGAAATTCTTTTTCAGCCAGGTGATCTCATTGAGATCTCTTTTATTTGTTTACTAATGTGTTTAAACAATATGGTAATAAATATGTAAACAAATAAATTGCATTGTTTGGCATTACTTTTCTATGTGTGCATGTGTATAAATTCATAGAAAGGCATTGCAAAATATTCACATAAACAAATTCAGAAGACTTCACATATAATTCTGAGGTTGAAGTCAGTGTACAGTGTGCTACAGGGATGTTGTGCTGTGTTAAATCTATTTAAGGGCTGTACTTAGTTTACATGCTTGAAGAAGAAGAGCCAGACCAATCATGAAATGTAGAAAACAGTCTATAGCAGAATAACCTTAACAACAAAACTTTATTCTAAAACAGTAATAACTGTGACAAGCTAAGACGAACAACATGAGTAAAGGGTAAGTGCTACAAAGATCACAGATGTCAATTCAATGATTTTATTTCCATCAAGCTTTTAACAATGTCGCCGTCACCCTAGGCTTGCTCATCAGAGATATTTCATTCATCATTCATTCATCTCATTATTACCTATACACAT
>JAQQZS010000035.1:2022418-2040125 GCA_030068045.1 Platyallabes tihoni | reverse complement strand
ATGGTCATGAAAATAAAGAAAACACATTGACAGATAGATGAGAAGGTGTGTCCAAACTTTTGGCCTGTACTGTATGTATGTATGGAGTTTGCATGTTTTTTCCCAGGTTTCCTCCGGGTACTGCCACAGTCCAAAGACATGCAAATTAGGCTAATTGCCATTTCCAAATTCCCTGTGTAATACATACAGTAAGCTTCTCTTGACTTTCCTATCTCATCTATACGGTTTGACTATGCGAGGACCGACACGTGGAAAGATGGAAACCTAATCACAGAATGACAAAAATGGCCATTTTCAGCGTTACACCCTCTCGCTTTAAAAAATAATCAGTTAAGAAGCTAATTATTCATATCTCTTTATGAGTATTGATACTAAAATTGGTGTGAGCTTCTAGAAGCAAATTTTCTAGGAGCAGTTTTTGTTTTTTGTAAAAATTAGTAGTTTCCATAAACATGTAAAATTCATGTTGCAATACAACAATTTTAGCATTTTAGAGTAATACACCTTTTCAGGTTTATGTCTTTTCATGTAAAATCTAAATTGGCCATGTTCCATCTGAACAACGGTTAAGATTATTGAAAGATTTGAATTCAAAAACGTTACAGACACTAAAACATAAAGGGGCATGCAAATGTATTTAGCAAATGTGTTTCTGTTTATCTGATAAAAATATGTGTATGTCTGTGTATAAAAAAATGAAGCATGGATCGGGAGATAAGAATCATTAAGAATGATAAATAATGGTGTAATATAATCCTATCGGAAAATAAAATTTTTCACTGAGGTGAGACACTGTTTAGCACTGGCACCATGTTTTGGCCGACTGTGTTTACGGTCTCGCTAAATTTCAAATGTAGCTTCAATCATGCTTTGGGAAAAGATGTGCAACACCCTTCAGCTAATGATCAGTTTGCACTCCAGAAGTGCACAATCACTCAAACTGGAGTGTGTCTGCTCACCGGGGACAATCATGTTAAGCCACTTGAACCTCAGTGTGTTAACAGTTATGAACAAGTGTATATAATTATTACAGCAGGGGGTCTATCAGCCGTACCTTCTGCTCCCTTCAGGCTCCATGATGTTGGCTTTTTTAGGAATGCCCTGACTGAACCACAACTACATATCACATATATATTACACATATATACACACGGGCCACTTCATTAGGTACACCTTTGCTAGTACTGGATTGGGCCCCTTTTGCCACCAGAATTGCCTTAATTGTTCATAGCATAGATTTGAAGGTGCTGGAAACATTGTGTAGAGATTTTGCTCCATATAGACATGAGAGCATCACGCAGTCGCTGCAGATCCATGCTGCGGTTCTCTCGTTCCACCACGCACCATAGGTCTCGTGACTCCATAGCCTCAGGTTCCCGTGCACAGATGACAGGAGAGGCACCTGGTGTGGTCTTCTGCTGCTGTAGAACATCAACAACACTTTTGTTTCAGTGGTGATTAGTGTTACCAAAACCTGAATTATTTGTTCAGTTTAATTTGTGCAAACATTTGAACTCAACTTTGCTGAAAAACTAATAAAGTCTGTTGTTCTCTGACAGTTTTCACACTTGAAGACCGGATAAATAATCCAAGGCAGAACGAGTACAATGTGAACTGTGTCACCCATTCAACTGTCATTGAATCGAGAAATCCAACCATTTTATCAGAGTACAGATTTACAAGGTATCTATGGTGGACTTTTTCAGGGTAGAAATAACTCTTGAAGCAAGCTTGTACAAGACCAGATGTTATTAAGTCATTTAAATGGGATCCAGTGGAGAGATGATGGGATAGTCCAAAACGCATGCTGATGAGATAGATTGGAAAGAGGTATTGAACAGTATAGTAATGTAGTAGATGTAGGGAGGAAAACATTGTCAGATTCTGTTAATTTATCAGAGACAGTGAGACATCAGCAGTAGTTTTCAGGGAGATCTTTGATTAGCCATGAGATCAACATCAAATTATGATTCCTCCATTCTGTCACAGCCACCCGTATTCTCTCTGATTGCTCCATGTGGCAGCCAGAGAACAGAGGTCAAAGGATCAATGGATTAATAAAGTGAAAAAAGGGGAATATTGATGCCTGATTCGTGGAGCATTGAGAAAAATGTGTCAGCTTTTAAAGGTCAGGTCAGAAGACTGAAATAGAGAGAGTTTAGGATGGTTGGAGCTGGTCTAAAAGGGGGCTAAATAGTGCAAGTCTCCAATGAGTGGGGTCCAGTCAGAGGGTAGGAGAATAAAGAGATGGGAAATCTTCTGTGAAGTTTGAAAGCAGTCTAAGAAGGACTGTACAATTTATAATAGCACCCTAGAAAGTTGTAACAGTAACATCACACAACTGTGGAAGTGTTCATTTGAGAGTGTGAGAGGTGTGAAGCGCCGGTTGTGTGATGCCTGCGCCACAACCCCTGCTGGTCTTGCATTAGTACAGTAGCTGCTGTTGCTAATTTCTCTGGAGAGACTCGGTAAACTGCAGGACCACCTGACACCACGTTTTGGGGTCTATTGTTAATGCACACACCTGTTTTTCAAATAATTTCTAATATTTATAATAATATAATTGACCTCCTTTTTATTTAGCTAAAATGTTAACGTTAATGGAAGCCATGTTAAGATAGACGTGTTAAATTTGACACGTCATCTAATGTGAACCCAAACCACAAAGTCATCTATTCTGTGTGAGTACTGCTTCGACCCCGGTAAAAGCCGTATTACACAAATAAACATGCAGTTGTGGAGATGTCAGAAAAGACTGTTTTGTTTTCCACACACTCACCTTCCCCTCTCACTGAAGCTCGTCACAAACACCACTTATTATATGAAGCATAATTAATATTAACTCAACTTCTCAACAGGGAATATGAGGACAAACAGTGATGTGTGGAGTGTGTCCATGCCAGTGCTGCATGTCCTCCAGCACAACACACAGCAGGTATGACCAGAAAGAGTGAAGGCCACTTCTTCCAGAAATCTCAATATGCCACACAGTCACATCCAGAAGCAGCCACTACACATGCAACAAAAGCATGTACCTACTGGCGTGATTAAATACAGCGAGTGTTTCATTAGGAGAAGAAAAGGACGATTGTTCAGAGCTTCTGAATCCTCAGGACCTCAGGACTACATGCTGCATCTCGAGCAACAGTCAGCTTCATCTAAGCAGCAGCAAAATCCCCAGTGACAAAATGGAAGTAACAGACTGAGACAGACAGATCACACACACACACACACACACACACAAAGATTATTGTTCTTTCCCTTCTCATTTTCACATTCTTCGCTCTCAACACGGGTTGATTTTTTGCATGATTTGATCCCAGGCTTGTTTGTGTATTGTGAGATTGGCCGGAGTTAGACTTGATATCAGATTGCATGTATTTCCTACTGTGTAAATATTATAGTGTTTGCACATCTCAGTGTAAATGTTATCTAAGTTAATGGGTATAATGTTTCCTTGCCATTTTTGTTGGCCATGAGCATTTTGTCTGTGTTTTTGGCTTGTGAGAGAGAGAAATAGAAAGCTAACTTACTTTTGCACAGATTTGGGTGTTCGTCCTTTTGGTGTTGCCTGGCCTGTGCAATACCAACAACATTCAATATTTTATACAATATATCTTTTAAAGATACTTTTGCCATTGAGCTTATTTTCACTCACATCTTCCATCTTAAGTTTCCATTATCAGCCCCAACACTAAACTGGGACGTAACAGAATATAATGAACGTTATGAAGAACATGTTAATGTGTTATAGTATTCGACATTGAATCCACTGAGTAACAACATAAGCAAGACTCTGCAATGCTACTGCAAAACTAATTGGGAACAGAATAAGGAATAACACAGAACAGGTGATCACAATCACGTACTGGAACAAACTAATGACAATATGGGGTGGAGGAACAGGTTAAAAACAGATACAAAGGCACATGAGAACAAAGACATGCCAGCAGCACATGCCATGTGGGAGAATTCATGGTGCTGTACATATCAGACTGCTAGTGAGCAAGAAGCTGTAGTTTTGCAAGTCATTACTCTACTGACATTAAAACTTTAGGCATTATCACTGAACTGCTAGTGTTTTATGATCCGCCAGTTCAACCCAAGGATGCAGGCTGCTTGTTGGTAAGATTATATAAACTACAGCAGGGGCGGAGCTTTTTATTACAAAACCCCAAAGTTGTGGAATAGTCTTCCTATTAATGTTCGGGACTCAGACACAGTCTCAGGGTTTTACGTCCATGAGTCCCCCAGATCTGCTCCTTTACCTACGGCAAATCTATTTACAAAAATGCTTGGCTAAATAAATAAGTTTTTAGCCTAGACGTAGAGTATTACGGTGAACTGGTATGTTTAGATGCTGTCTTCCTCACTCTCAATAATCAGGTTTGTTGATGATTCAAATGACTGGTTACTTTACATCTCAGTTCCCCCTCATGTCTGTGTTTCCTTCTGGCTCCTCCCTTTTAGTTATGATGTCATAATTAGTCCTGCCAGAGTCCCTGTTTGCACTCTACACTAAATATACATTCACATTATTACATTGTGTGACTGTGACCAGACCTAACTGTTACAGTATTTCTGTTGAGCTCCGCATGCCACACCTGAGCTGATCCAGACCCCCTCTGCCCTCAGGATCCGTCTGACTCGTCCTGATGCCTACCTTCTGGTTGGAGATCTCGTCCCATGTGGCCTGCTTGGCATGTGTGGTGACTGGGGACGTTTCCCTCTTGACTATGAAGACGGTCCTGGCCTCGGCTGATGCCGACACTTATTCTCTAAGGACTTGTGACTCCAGTTGGTCAATAGTTTAGAACTCGAATTTCCCACAGTTTTTTACCTGAACCTCCAAAAACACATCTCCTGTTAAACTGAACTTCCAGCCTCCTAACACACAGTACGACTGCAGATCAATCCCTGCTATCCGTTATCACCCAGATGAGGATGGGTTTCCTGTTCAGTCTGGTTCCTCTCAAGGTTTCTTCCTATCTAAGGGAGTTTTTCTTTGCCACCATCGCCCTCGGCTCGTTCATCAGAGAAGTTCTGATCATTCTGGTTTATATGCATTTCCGCACAAATATTTTATACTCATTTCCATAAATTTTTGTTTCTGTAAAGCTGCTTTGACAGTGACCACTGTTAAAAGCACTATACAGTATAAATATAACTGAATTTAATTATTTTTGTGATAAATACTATAAACACTGATTACTGATCTTGAATTACAGTTATTATAAACATCTACAGTAAGAACAACACCTTGTTCCCTGACCACAGGTCTTTTTTCAGCAACTTTACCCCTCAGTCAGAGACTTAAACTGATACGACTCTAAGCTGATCGTTTGTTCATCCAGCTCATGATAATCAGACACACACAGTCAGCCGTGCTGGAGAGAAATCTTATACATTTAACATTATTTCTCCATCACAAAACTACTATGCGTCGTCTCTCGATCTCTGCTGTTTTTAGTATAAAGCTTCCTGTGTGCTGATTAACATGTACATCCCTTTCCTCTCAGGGACGTGAGGACTAAAGGAGAGTGAGGACCAACACAAATCAAGGTTTTACTGTTAAATGAAACACTATCAGCTGCCGTGTCTCACTGTGGTAGCTGTAATAAATTTTGGGGAAAGAAAATGAGAGACAGAAAAATAGTACAGACAGATAGTTGACAGATTTGCCTGATTTGATGTGATGTCTTGAGAAACCGAAGCCTGCCAGATGGACCCTTTGGACTTCCGGAGTAGTGAAACATGACTGCTTGTCAGACAAAGCGAAAGCCGTTTAGGTGAGACTGTCAAAATCCTCCCCAGACAATAACATTTGAGCAGTGTTTAATATTCCACAGGCAAACCTCTGTAGGGGAAAAAAGCCATTTCAGTTACAGTCTGCTCCAGAATTAATGGCACCCTTGGGTTAAAATAAATAATGGTTGTGAAAAATGTCTCAGCATTTAATTAGCTTAATTTCATATTAAAATTAAAATCTAACTTATATTAATTGAAGTAGTTCATTAAAGTGTTTATGTAAATTAGAATCAAAACTCCGACATATTAAACAAAACCATGTGTCCCATTGATTTGCCACAAAAATAGTTATTCTTTTATACAAAACACTTTTATTTCCTCAGGTTCTAAATGAAAGTTGGATACTGAAATGAAAAGTATGAAAGTTTAGGTTTTGATATTTTATTCTGAGGCCGTTCACCTGAACATGAATGCCTTATGCCTAGGTGATACCTAGACAAAAATATTTTATAGCATTACTGGGATATTAAGATGGGATATTATATAAAATCCATATGACATGTTACATAATGGAAATAAATAAGCAGATGTTTCTTAAGTAAAAGGATCATCACTAATCTTTGAGTCTGTAGATTCAACAACGCATTAATACTTATCATGGATGATCTTATGATGGATTGTGTTCGCTTATGCTATTACTAGATCATCCTGTTTTTACATAATAAAACAGAATCTTGGCAAGATATACTTTATTGATTACAGTAACAAGATGATACAGTATATTTACAGTGAAAGGGAAAATAAAGTTTCAACATTTCTATATAATGCTTTGAGAACATTTGCTGTTTTTGCTTATTTATAATCATTATAGCTTTAGGTATTACATACTAATCATGTTTTATCTTCACATATAATAGGAAAAGCAGAAAATGTGAGATCTTTGGATTTATTATTTTCTTAATAGAAATATTCTTAAAAAGAAATACAGATGACGTATTGTTTTTCTTGTAGAATCATATAGACAGTATAGAGTTGAGGTTCCAGATGCTTATCTGATCCCAGACCAGCTGTGGAGGTAGGAAGTCCAACCTGATCCTCTAGACGCTGCCGCCTCTTCTTCACCTGAGCCAAACATTGTGTTAATTTAAAAATGCACAAACGAAAGTCGTATAAAACCACTAACTTCCTCTCGGCCTGTCACCACCATAAACTTTTAATGACACTGGAGGCCAATTACACTTAATTTAATTATACACTTAAAATTTACACATTTTTCTGAACTGACAGTTAATCATGGTAATCATTGATCGATTAATCATTAATGGTAATGATGCACTTTTTTTTCAGCTGCACTATATAATAGAATTAGTTATGTGAAAAATTAATAAACTGAAACAATTTAAACAAACAGAATTATAACTTGATACAATTCCTAGTAAACGTCCTGTGTAAATGCTAGCCTGTTTCTAGCCTGTTGGTTAACAGAGATACGAGTCTGTATACTGCCTGTGATGTGGGAGTGTAAGTCGAGGGGGGCGGGGCTTGGGCCACTCGCCCTCCCCTTGCACATGAAACTCACAGCCACAGAGAATGTATCCAGCATAAACATCAAAGCTAACAGTATTCCTGTGCTACTTTAACTCGTATCAGAGGAACCGTTAGAGCTTCGGTGCTTTGACTGTTTCGGAGACGAGGCTCTCACCTGAGGGGTGACAGGGTTCATGTGTGTAGATCAAAAATGGAGTGTAGGATGGCAAAGTTTTTCCAAAGTGGTACAAAAGTATTTTTTCAGGTCTGCTCTACAAACTCCATTCAAGTCTATAGAGTGATTTTAGTCATTATTTCAGGGACATTTTTAAAGTGATTAACTATTTTTGATGGATAAAAAGTAGTTGCTTCAACACTTTGGACCAGTCACGTCCTACTGTAGCTTGTTACACACACACACAAACGCACAGGCACACATGTACACTAAAGTTTTGATTGTTGTGGTATAGTTTAGTTTCAGGTTAAGTTATATTTTTATATTAAATCACTGAGAATCCAACAGTCAGTCACTTTACAGAAGCCGACATCAGAATCCCTCCCATGTCAGCATGTGAAGAGTGGAAGGAAGTTTTCAAATCAGTTTAGTTAGCCGTTAGCTTTTTGGAATGACCAGAATGACCACTTTTCTGAAAGGATTTTCATATATATTTAAAGACGCTGGATAAAAATTTCAGGCGTGTTTGTCAAGATTCATTGCCAGTTAAGTCCCTTTATGTTCTATATATTTAGATGATGCATTTTTACACATTTCTAAATTAAAGCAAATATAAAATAAGATTACAATCTGTTTTTACTTTCTCTCATATTATAGCAGACACGGGCACTATTTAACCTACCGTGTGCTATTGCAGACAGTTTGCTCTTCTCTTCAGGGCTGAGCTGCAGCATGGTGTGTATGACGGGCAGCAGCGCCTGCTTCTCACTGCCAGCACGAAGGAAGATGAACTGCAGCAACACGTTTTTCAGATACTCCAGGTTGGCAACGGATTTCTCGCGCTCCTGATTCCGCTCCAGACGTCGCATCTCGCTCTTCAAGAGCTGCACAGAAAACATTTAGGTCAGTCAGTTAACTCAGTGTGGTGGCTCCTGTGCTTTAAAGTCTTACATACGGTGCATTTCTTACTTTGCAAGCACCGATGCAGAATGTTTTACACACACACACAATGATGGGATGGGACAGGGTTATGAAGTGGACACAATAACAATCAATATGTTGCTCACGCTGATCTGCTCCATGAGGATGGCGTTGGTGGCTTCACTCTCATGCAGCAGGCTGTTCATGTGCTCCATACTGCGGGTGGCTGTGCTCAGTTTGTTAGTTAGCTCCTCCTTTGTCGGCTCCACCTGCCACACAAAGGGCTCTGTGCGCACGCACGCACACGCACACACACACACACACAAGCTGTACGTCTTCATATTTGCTGTATAAAATGTCCTCTCATTCATTTTATTGACTTATTCAAACATTGATGTGGAGTTAATGAGGCAGTACCATTCATGGTAATAAAGCACTAAACTACACTAAACTACATCACAAATCCATATTGCTGTAAACACTTTCAGAAAGGGAACCATTTACACAGCGTTAAATCACTTCAACCCCATTAGGTTCTCACAGTAGTATCGTCTTCTTTACAGCTATATGGTTAGTTCCTCAGTCACTCTACAATTAGACTAAACTAATTTTTCATGAAAAAGTAAACAGTAATACTAATCAGTTAAATAAATAAGTTATTAAATCAATAAAATAATTATACTTTATATGTGAAATCATGAGCCAAAACTCACAGAGCAAGCAGGAGCTTTAATATCAGGCTTATTTGTTCAGCTGTAACTAAATCAGTTAAAACCCACACTGTAAAAACATATATTGTTGAAAGAATAAAAAAAGGGGGGAAGAACAACAGTGAAATAAGTGTTACCGTGTTTGGGGTCAGGTGAAGTGAGGAGCTGCTCGAGACTGGGTGGGGGCGTCCCTGCTGTGGAGAGAGACTCGCCCTCTGTCGTCTCCATTCCCTCACCTTCCTCTCGTGCCATGTCCATCTCAAACAGAGGCAGATCCGCAAGCTTCCTATCTGACGGTGGCTTCTTGCTCGTCTGCTGAGCGGCTGAAGACGCACGAGAGATTAAGGCATTATAAATATGAGTCTCATTCAGAAAACAGATGATTTCTTTACTGCACACATTTAAGAATTTTCGTCTGCACTGATATTTAATCAGCACACTTTCCTTTTATTGGTTTTTAAGCTAGGCATGGATCAACCCTTTAACTACTAAGATACTCACTACCTCATTTACTTAAAAAAAGAATGATTCTACAATGATATGCCAATGTTTCAGCATGAGAAATATACTTAGATATTAAAATTTTGGAGGAAATTTGACCATTTGCCAAACTCAAACTTGGTATGAAGACTCTTACCAGATGTTGCAGGCTCTTTTTGCAGCTGGAACAGCTGACTCTCCAGGCTGTTGATCTGGTGCTGCAGGGTCTCTACCGTGCTGCGATGTTCATCCTGTAGGTGGTGCAGCTGCTCACGGAAGCTACCACGCAAGGTTTCTGTTTGTGCCGTTAGCTGCGCAACTGACTGGCTGTGCTCGGATTTTAGAGCTACATTCTCTGAATGCAGTGACAGTAACCTGAGATGAGGAAAATAAATAAATAAATAAATAAAAACCACCAAGGACTACCAGTAAGTTGCACCTTCAGAGATCTTGGAGACTGCTTGGAAAATCATGTCATATACACATTGTAACAGGTTTGACACATGAGTGGCACCACAGAGACACGGACACAAGACGAGGTCTTACAGAAAAAGATTAATGTTATTTGGAAAAGTGAGGAAGGAAAGGGTTTAAGCATAGAAAATAGGGGGAGTGTGCATATGTGGGTCTGGAGGCCGTGCCCTGCTGGAATGTGGACACAAGGCTGGTGGGTGATGGCAGAGAGCCGAGTGGGTTCGTGTGGGCAGCGGCTCCTGCACGGCCCCTCGGATGGCTTCTCATGCTTGGCTGCCCAGCTGGCCCCTCCCAGCTCTCCTTGGTTGCGACTTGGAACAGGGTCCTTAACATAAAGACACAGCGGCCTTTTGCTCAGATACTTTGTCTAATAAGCTGGCAGAGCCTGATGGACCCAAAAGTTTCTCTCATAGCATGTACAGTAAACCTTATGAGCATCTCTGTAAGTCAATGATTGAATGTGCACCAGTTTACCTCTCTCTCAGTTCAGCCTCTTTAGCGATTGTCTGCTGCAACATTTTGTTGTGACGCTCCAGAAGTGTGTCATATTCAGTCTGAAGCTGCTGCAGTTCAGCATTGCAGCTCTGTGCATTAAGTTGACTTTCTTGCAGTTTGGACCTCAACTGCTCCAGCATGGTCTCCATGTTCTCCCTGCTCACACAAACACACACGCACGCACAATCAGCACTTAATGCAGCATGTATCACCATCAAAACTGCTTTCACTAAACAGGATCAAACAGTTTAAAATATTAATGAATTACAGGATCTTTAAGAAAGATTTCTTTGCAAAACATATTTACACACCAGATTATATATACTGTAATACCTTAATTATTGTGCCGAATGTACACATACAGTTGGATCCATATGTACAGGATTGTGGTAGAATTTTCCTCATTTGAAATTAAGCAGTAATATGTGATTGAAATGTGACTTTTATATTAAAGGGCTATAATGCAATTCAATTAAATTTTATTTGTATATCACTTTTACCAATGCTCACCGCCCCAGTTTGGAAAGGAAAAAAAAAAACTTCCTGAGATGGCAATAGCAAGAAACGTTGAGAGGAAGCAGACTTGACAGGGAACCCATCCTCATTTACTGTTAGTGATAAAGTGATAACACGATATAGATTTTGTTTTGACTGCAAAATAATTCCTTAAGTGTTTAGGAATTCTATTTATTTCACAGGCTCCAAAGTAATTGATCAACTGACTAAAAAGCAGTTAATAAGCAAGTGCAAGAGATGGAGGAGGAAAGAAAGGGCTCATGATCCAAAGCAGACCACTTCTTCTGTGTTATAGCATGGTTGTGTATGGCTGCAGTAGTCACTGGTGTTTGTCGATGGTGTGATTGCTGACTAGAAGGAGCAGGATGAATTCTGAAGTGTACAGAGCTCTACTTTCTGCTCAGATGTAGTCACATGCTGCAACACTGCAAGGATAGTGTTTGAATGTACAGATGTATAACGACCCAGAAGGCAACCCAAGCATTGTAAAGGCAAAAAAAAAAAAAAAAAAGTCACCTGTCCTCAACCCAAAAGGAACTGCATTCAGCTATTAAAAATAATCCTAAAAATTTATGATCATTAGTTTGCCCATTTACTTTTGAGCCTGTGAAAATGAACAGACTTTGTTAAAGAAAACCGGGAGTAATTTCTAAATGGTCAAAGGAATGTTTTTCATTAAAGCAGAAAGTCTGCACTATTATGTCCTCTAGATTACTGTATGTTTACTTAAAAACCAACATTCACACCTCCTGCTGAAATGCTTTACTGTAGAATTGAAATATCCCTTACACTCAATGTGGTGCTTTAGGAACCTGATGTAACTGTGACATAACTGCAGTAAAAAAAAAAACCTAAACCATGAGTCTGTATGATGGTTACACATCTACGAATGAATACGCATTATTCTGCAACCAATTCAGCACAACAGAAGAAACATCTCAGGTGGTAAAGTCTCATCAGCAACAAAAATTCAGCAGAAAGAGCATAATACTGTAACAACAGAAAAATATCTCACCTTTCCTGTTTGGAAAAATCACCATCACTTTGAGTAGAGCTCTTATTTTTCTGCTGCTTGAGCACATTATGCACTCGTACCTTGTAACTGTTGTACTCAGACTTTATGGACTCAAGGTCAGCCTGCGAATGACATTACACAAGTGGGAATTACAATAAAGTGTACTTTTATGCAGTAATAAGATTTAGTTTAACATAGACACTGTAAACATCAGAGCACAGCAGAAACATGAAGTTAAAAACCTGCTGCATTTCACAAAGGAGCCGAAAAGGTTTTAACTTCTGAAGCTGTTAAAATAACAGACTAGAGAACGTTAAATACATTAGAATAAAACAGAAAGGCGTCTCAGCGACACCCAGTTATCTGAGCTGGAATGGAATCTCATTATTCATCAGCTGGAGCGAGGAGCAGTCCAGCCCCGCCCCACTGTCTCAAAGTTTGATGTCAACGTAATATGTCAGTCTGATATTGTGCTGTAAATACGGTTGAAAAATTAATCGAACGTGAAACACATAAGTAGGACAGGTTAATTAATATTATTGTCCCATTAAAGTCAGCAGAAAAGTTTTTTTTTTTTGCCGCAAGCAGGACACTGGAAGAGCACTTTAAGGCGAGACACTGCTCACCACAAGGCTAGATTTTTCTTTGTTTATTTTTTTGAGTAAAGTTTTAAGCTATAATTGTAGCAGATAAATGATTAATCAGATTGCCCTGTACATCACCGGCATCACATGTTAAATGAACAGAAATAGATCATTAAACCATAAAATAGATAAAATAAAATGGAATCATATGATTATTAATACCATACAGTGGTCCCTCGGCATACCAACAAATTTTTTGCCTTAAGAACTGAAATTTTGCAAGAAATTTGCCTCAGCATATGAAAGAACCGAGCCGAACTGAGCATCAGGTAAGTTGTGTGTACGTCAAGGCCGTCCAGAACTTCTTTGCGACAGTGGAAAGCCAAGCGAAGTGAGTTTACATATTTTTTGTGGGGGGTTTTTTTGTCATTTTTTGTCAAGTTTTAGTGAAGACACAGCACCACGGATAACCAGGATTATTACTAAGCACATCAGCAAGAAGAAAAGAGAGCCGCTTTCAGTTAGGTGTTTAAAGCAGCCGGTGCCAAAAGGAATCATAAACTAAGGTTAAGTGAGGTTTAATGTCTATTTATTTAAATTTTACATCTATTTACATGTCTAATTTAAATGTTCGATAGTTTTTTATATGTAAAAATATGATTAACTATTAATATTTTTGTGTGGCTGGAACGGATTATCTGCATTTAGATTATTTCTTATGGGAAAAAGTGTTCCACAATACGAAATTTCACAAGATTAAATTCATACACGAGATATCGCTGTGTTTATTTTTAAATGTAAGTTTCTTGCTTTTATGTTATGTCATATTACACTTATAGACATCTTATAGCATGTAGCAGATCCCTTTCAGCTTCAACTTGCTTATTTTCCTTCACCCCAGGAAAAATCTCATAACCTCAGTGGCATAGACGAGGAAATAAACTTCAGGACCTGAACGTCACACCCGAAAACTCAGTGTGAGCTGTCTGCTCCAAGCATTTGATTTAAAATCAGCTCACACTACTAAAGTAGAGGTTGAGGTACCTTTGTAGTGCTTAGATCATTCTGTAATGTGGTCACTTGGGTCTGGTAGGAAGTGACGGACTTCTGATGTTGATCACTCAGTGCCTTTAGCTGCTCCTGAAGTCTGTGCCGATCAGCAGTCAGTTCACTAGACTGAATCTAAGACAAAACACAGAAACAGTTAGACAACATGACGGAAGAGCAACAATTACTGCTCTACTTTTTCACACTTCAGACTGGCACAAGCTCATAATTTTTGCAGAAATACTCTGTGATGCACATGTTCCCCCATTCCGCTGTAGAAAATCCTTCCTCATGATCCATTTCCTAACCTGAGGATCTGCAGACTCCGTCTGACTTTTTATGCTAATCTTGGAGTAAAGGGCTTTTTTCTCGATCAACAACATTTCAAGGCATGACACAGGACTATTGATGGCGCACATCCTTTCTTTCCTGCCCCGAACAATCGGAAGGGACGTTCATCAGAGAAAATTACTTTACCCCAGTCCTCAGCACTCTAATCCCTGAAATGTATGAAGGTGAGCGCTACCATCAGTCCTGTGTCACGCCAACAGTAAAGCATCCTGAGATCATTCATGTGTGGTGTCGCTTCTCAGCCAAGGGAGTGGACTCACTCACAATTTTGCCTAAGAACACAATCATGAATAAAGAACGGTACAAAAACATCCTCCGAGAGCAACTTCTCCCAACCATCCAAGAACAGTGAGGTGAGGAACAATATATTTTCCTCCCATAAGGCAAAAGTTATAACTAAGTGGCTTGGGGAACAAAACATAAAAATGTTGGGTTCATGGCCAGGAAACTCCCCAGACCTGAATCCCATTGAGAACTTGTGGTCAAACCCCAAGAGGCAGGAAGACAAACAAAAACACACAAATTCTGACAAACTCCAAGCACTGATTATGTGAGAATGGGCCGCGCCATCAGTGAGGGTGTGGCCCAGACGTTGACTGACAGCCTGCCATAGCGAATTGCAGAGGTCTTGAAAAAGAAGGGTTAACACTGCTAATACAGACTCTACATCAAGTTAATGTAATTATCAATAAAAGCCTTTCACACTTACCTGTATTAAATGCTTGTAATTATACTTCAGTATACCAGAGTAACAGCTGACAAAAAGATCTAAAAACACTGAATCAGAAAACTTTATGAAAACCTATGTTTGTGTCATTCTCAAAACTATTGGCCCCTGCTGTACAGTGGAACCTGGTGCCTCCAACATCTTCACCAGTTCCTTTGGGGTTTGGTTGAATATTTTAAATCGAAGTTCATTTATCCCTGGCCATTGAGAAACTTCTCAAATTCATTTAAAACCATACTGTAGCTGTGTGTTATAAAATCGAACAGTGCCAAATGTGTTGAATGCGTCTTGAGTCGATCTTTATTTTACTTCTGTTTTAAGTCAACGGTATGCAGGTAAAGTTGTTCACTGAAAAATGAATGAGGCTTAAGCATAAACTTTTCAATGTTTTCAATAAATGCAATCTCTGGGCTAACCAGGTCCATCCATAGCATCATGTGTCATGGCTATCTTTGGGCTAACGCAGGCATTCATTCAACAAATTACATTTCAAAAAGGCTGGAAAAAGGGAGAGAGAGAGCAACATGGGGCCTGAAACTGAACCTTGTGGGACAATATAATGCCTCAGAATGCTAATTAATGCTAAGTAGAGCCACTAGACCCATTAGCCGCATTTCTTATTTTAACTTTTTAATCACCCGCTTTACTTGAACAACACACAATCATCTCTCTGAATTAGTAAAATGTTATAACGCACTTTAATTTATAAACTGATCATGTGTATGAGGAATTGATGCAATGAATGCTACAATAAATAAGGAGATGCTTGGCCAGTAAGCAAGCTGTGAATGATGGGAAATATAAGCTGACTGTAACTCACACACTCTCCTCCTTGATGAAATGCTCCAAAAACAGCAGATTTTTGTGATTATGCTGCTGTATGTAAACACAGTCTCTCAAAGAAGCCAGATGACTAAATATTTTTACCTTGTAATTTTCCAGCTGCTGTTGAATGCTCTCTAATTCCCCTTTCAGAGAAGACTGCATGATCATCTGAGCTGCTTCCTGCAAAGCAAACAGTCATTTATTTTACAAATACTACAGAAACAAAAGTGGATCTTACATCAGTCTAAAAGAAGTAAATGTGTAATTAGATTAGGTTAAATATGAGCTAACATATAACTCCTGTGATATTAATTCATAAGGATTAACACTCACATTACTCAAAGAATAAGGGATGACAGGAACTTATTTACTGACATAAATAAACATAAAAATAAATTACAGTGGAATTTCTACAAGCTTTGCCCTGATGATTTAACACCATGTCAGTAAGATGATTAAACTCAGCAATCTGCCGTAGGCCTGAACAAGGGAGTTAAAATATAATTACAGTAATTACCGATTGTAGTTTTTTTCATTATTTAATGAACATAGCTACCATTATAAGTGCTGCTATAATTAAGGAATGATGATTATTTTTACTGGAATATGTCACCAATGGAAAGTTGAATTCAACTTTATAATAA
Organism: Platyallabes tihoni; assembly: GCA_030068045.1. Classification (NCBI taxonomy): domain Eukaryota; kingdom Metazoa; phylum Chordata; class Actinopteri; order Siluriformes; family Clariidae; genus Platyallabes; species Platyallabes tihoni. The sequence continues at coordinate 2,023,886 of JAQQZS010000035.1, read as the reverse complement.
TACCAAAGGCTTTAGTAAGACTTTATTTCAAGTCAGACTCATCTCTAAGCCTTCACTATTAGTGTATAACCACTGCAATTATAAATGTACATTAGACTTTAACTTCTTCCCCTAGGCTTTCATTATTTGTCGTTCTCTTCTCAATTAAGATAAGTGTGTCAAAGTTCTGGTCCACAGTAAATACACTTGTTCGTACATTACATGTACAGTGAAACATTTTCAGGATGAAACGCTGAATACCACAGCATCTTGTTTATTATAAATAATGTTGACCATTATGATATTCTACACAATCAGACCTGACTCCTGCATCTTTGTACCACTATACAGTGTGGCAAATTGTGCAAGTTCTCCCACTTAAAAAGATGAGAGAGACCTGTAATTTTCATCATAGGTATACCTCAATTATGAGAGACAAAATAAGAAAAACTAAATCCAGAAAATCACATTGTAGGATTTTTAAAGAATTTCTTTCCAAATTATGGTGGAAAATAAGTAACAAAATTTCATCTCAATAGCGAGTTGCGCGTGCGGCTTTTTGATCAAAAGGCTGATAAACGCGTCCGCAGATATGAGCAGATTTATCGATAAAACTGCAGACATAGAAATATTTTTTTCTAAACTTTTGCTACTGTTGTTTACTTACAATATATGTTAATAAAAAAAAATTTTTTTTATGAGGTTTGGGCTCAGGGATGTTGAGCCTATTTGCTATGTAGTCTAATCAGAGCTCTACCGCCGGCTCGAGTGTAAATCATAAACTATGTTTATAATAATGGAATGAGATGCCCTAAATCATGCTTTAAAATTAATCTAAAAATTCATTCATCGGCGTGCGTGAACCCGCGGCTCGCACTTTCACTTAACAAAAGGCAGCGTTTTGATGTAATGTAATCACATGTAATGGTCTCATTGTGTATAAGGTGAGCCTTATATTGGGGCCAATCCCAAAAGAAAATCTTTTTCAACGTGGGAACAATTTCAACATTCTGTGTGTATAAAAAGCTGGTATTGTCAGTAAGTCATTCCAAGTTCATCATTCAAACAGCCATGAAAACACGATGCCACGTAACGGACGAGCAGCGTCACCTGGCCATGGCGCGCCTTCAGGTCGGTGGCAGGCAGTCAGAACTTGGTGTGTCTCAAAGTGTCATCAGCAGACTTGAATCAAGACACAAAACTACTGGCAGAGTTCATGACAGACCCAGGAGTGGAGCCCCACAAGTGACGGACCGCAACGATGACCAGTACCTAAGGACCTACGCACTCAGACATCGTTATGCAACTGCCACACAGCTGCAGGAGCGTTTACGAGATGCGAGTGGTACTATGGTTTCCAGACAAACCATTTGCAACCGACTCCACCGCTTTGGCTTGAATACCAGACAACTGTTGCAGGTGACTCCACTGACACCAAGACACCGCCGTGAACGTTTGCAGTGGGCACAAGACCATGTGACCTGGACAA
>JAQQZS010000035.1:1960061-1970311 GCA_030068045.1 Platyallabes tihoni | reverse complement strand
AATAAGTTAGACAGAGAGTTCTGCTGTACAGAAAGACACACAGACATGTACGTGGACTTCAACCTCAAATAATAATATCACTGATTACATTAAAGATCATCAGATTATTCTTTTAATAATTTCTACAAACTCTTTAACGATGGATCCTTGCACTAGTCAATATTAAATTCATTAAATGTTATTGTTTCAACAGTAACAGCTCATACACATATACAGCGTCCACTCTGTGTAATTCAGTACTAATAATAATCAGATTTAATAAAGGTTTATAGTTTGACAAATCCATTCTTGTAATTTATGAAAGAAGTCTCTGTTGTAAGTGCACCTAATCTCAATTACACTTTGCTCATTAATATTATTTATTAATAAATTAGACATTGCATTTTCAATGTTATTTGAACACGTTAACAGTCAATTAATAGTCACTGAAAACAAAAAGTAGAAGTTTTATTTAAACTGTCTTAGTGACAACAATTTCAACAGGTAAAATGTGTAAAAGAAATGAGGCTAAAATAGTTAAACAGTCAACAAATCAGTCCTCACCCACTCACTCACTCATCGCCTGGGGGGGGGGTCCAATCCATCGCAGGGCTCACACACTCTCACGGTCTCGCACTCATTCTCACACTACAGGCAATTTGGGAACACCAATTAACCTAACCTACATATCTTTGGACTGTGGGAGGAAACCGGAGTAACCGGAGGAAACCCGCCAAGCACAGGGAGAACATGCAAACTACATGCACACAGAGACGGGAATCGAGCCCAGACCCTGGAGGTGTAAGGCGACAGTGCTAACCACTACCAAATCAGTCCTATCTGTCCTTTATTCAAAAGTTTGTTCACTGAAACTACACCGCTCAATACTGCACACCATCTCCCAGTGTAAATGCGCCCTCTTGTGGTGGACTAGTTAACAGATGTCTGAGCTATACTGTGTGAAACAATCATTCAGTTTTAATAACATTTTAAGCAGAACGTTTTTTTTTTAACATCATTTAGTTGTTTAATGTTTAATAACATCCCACTCTGTCGTCTTGATGGTTTCAGGTGTTCCTGTGTGGTGTGGTGTTCACAAGTCACACTCAGTTACAAGAAACAGCCAAGATCTCTCCCGCTTCCCAGCTGCAGGAGCCCAGATGTTTACCACTGCAGCTTATGAAGCTCTTGTCCTCAGAGAGACAGAGAGAGTGGTGGGACGCCGTCTACAGCCTCATTCATAAAAAGGCAGTGTGAGTCAGAGAGACGCAGCTACAGTCTATATGTTTTAATTTTTTAATCATAAAATGATCAAAGATAACTGAGGTTAGATCTTTTCTACTGGAAATTCTACTGGAGATTTGACATGTTGTAGAAATATTGTGTGATTTTCTCTTTCACCATCTTTAGACCGAATACATCTGCTAAACTGCGATTGATTGTCCAGCACGGCCTGAACACACTGCGAGCGAGAGAGAAACACGGCCTTCAGCCTGCGCTGCTCATCCACTGGGCCAGACATCTCAGTATAATGGTAACATTTTTGTTTTTTTTTTTTTCCTCTTCAGCAATTTAAGAAATGTTCCATTACACCATGTCATGTTTTAAATATGCAGTTATACACTGCCTGGTCCAAAAATAATATAGCTTTAGCAAAGCCGTCTTTAGCTTTGATTACAGCACTCTGTAACTATTGAGTTGTTTTGACGACATCGTTCCCCATCATGGGTTTTATTTCCTTCCAAAGTGAAATTATTATTTTTGTCCCAAGATTTTGTATTGATGAAGGGAGTTGAACTGTTCCATAATGTCTTATCCAGAACATCACAAAGAGTTAGGGTTAGGACTCTGTGGTGTCCAGTTACTGAGTCTCGACCTGAGTAACTGATCAACCCCAGAACATAACACTGTCTCCAGAGACACTTGTACAGTGGACACTACGCATTATGGGAGCATCGCTTCATGCGCTTCCCTTCTTACTCTGACACGCCCATCACTCTGGAATAGGGTCAGTCTGGACTCATCAGGTCACATGACCTCTTTCCATCATCGCTCCAAAGTCCAGTCTTTATGATCCCTAACAAACTGAAGCTTTTTTTCTGATGAGTCGCACTAACAAGTGGTTTTCTTCTGGACACACAGCTGTTTAGTCCCAATTCTAGATCTCAATTCAGTTCTCATCACATTGTGTGTGTGTGTGTGTGTGTGTGTATGGACATGCTTTTATTTCCAGTATTAAATGTACCATTCAAATGTAGCAACATCTGATTTGTACTGTTGATTTCACTATGCAGCGTCACTAAGTGTTTAAGTAATCTCTCATTGTGCTTTATTTTGTCTTTATTATTATTTTTTTTAAATATAACTGCTGTTCATTACCTAGGCAGAAATGCAGTATTTCATCAATCTCTCTCTCTCTCATGCCCACACTCCCTGCAGGGTGTTGGTGTGAACTCCTACTACGACCAGAAAGAGTATGTTGGCCGTAGTGTGCACTACTGGAACGTTGTGCTCCCCTTACTTGAGAAAATCGAGAAGAGACGCAGCATTCCTGAACCTCTCGATCCATTATTCATGCATTTCGCTAGTAAGAACATGCAGGTAAAGTGACCATGACGACTTTTACTTTCATTTCTGATTTGGCTTTAACTTGAATTTGTTTAAAAAATGCGTTTAATTTCCCCCTTTTCTTTATGATAGGTTCCTGAAGTTAAAGGCTATGAAGAGGAGGCTACGATAGCATCCGCTATTCTCCTCGACATCGAGGGAAAGACAGCTCAGGCCATCCCGATGCTGGAGAAGCTCAGCTGTGTCTCTTCCTACTGGTATCTCGCTCGGGTACGCTATGAGATTTATTACACTTTTTTTTTTTTGCTTCACATAAGGGAGTTATTTTTAAGGGAGTTATTTTTGTGTGATTTACATGACGCTTCCATCAAGCAGCTTGGTGTTTACCCTTGTTGTTTTTTTTTTTGTTTTTTTTTTCTCCTCCTCATCGTACCAGATCTATCAGAGACTCTCTGAGGAGGCAGGAAACGGAGTCGAGGAAACTCAAGACCGGTGTGTCAACCTTCTCCAGCTGTTCAAGAAGTACTTATCGAAGGTCTACCTCGCCAGTGCAGACGAAATGGAGAAGGTCCAGGATCTAATCCCAGCCACTATTTGTTTATGTAACTGTCGGAGGCGTAATTACACAAACTGAAGATTGCGTTTCACATTTACATTCCAGCTTCCTGTGTCAATGGAGGAAATCATGGACCTTCTCAATGATGTCAATCAGCAGCTTGGAGAGAGTGGAGATGATGTGGATGGACTTCATGAAGGTCTTCCGATGACTTCAAGCCCGCGGTCACTCACAGATCCAGCTGGAGCTGCTTCCCATAAATTCTCCATGTCCTCTCCAGCCAAAAGTGTCCTCTCCCCCTCGAAGAGATCAGTGGTATATTAGTGTGTTTTTTTTTTTTTTTTTTTTTCCCTACATTATTCTTATGCTCAAATTTGTTCCTTGTTGTTTACATTATTAAGGTGTTCCTTTTTCTTTGTGGTATTGATTTATAGTTCTCTCCAAAAACACCCCCTCACTGGGTGGAGGATCAGAAGTCTCTCCTGCAGATGCTCTGCCAACATGTCGAGGCCTTGAAGGTCAGTTTGCAACCCGTAACTTTTCATTTAATTGAAATCTTAAAAAAAAAAAGAAATACGGTATGCGCCAAAATATACAGTACTGAAAGTCGCGCATCTCTGACACGCACGTGCGTTTGCCGACGGGGCATAGCTCCGGTCACGCGTGTTCCCAGTTGTTGTTTTTGTTGAAAAAAGGTGGCAGAACAATTCCTTCCCGTATCGACTCGTTCGCCCGATCATACACCACCTGAACGTTAAAGGAGAGTGTGTTCAGCTGAAAACTAAGAGCAGAATATTACTGGTCAAGGCCACGTTAAAATGTAAGATAACGTTATAAAAATCCCAAGGTCTCACACACGGCACGTCCTGTTTGTTCTGCAGAATGAAGTTCATGATCTCAGGCACAACTCGTCTGCATCGACAGAGTCCCCGTTTCACAGAGTGTACGGAGGGAATTATGCAGCAGATGCGTTTCAGGAGCCGTTTCCAGCAGCGCAGTCATTTCACGGAGTGCCACTTACAGGTCAGTAGACATGCGTTACGCGCGTCGTGTCGAGCAGGCTTTTATTGTAATTTTAACCACATACAGTTCAGTACACAGTGAAACGAAACAGCGTTGCTCCTGGAACGAGGTGCTACATACAAACAACATAACGTGCGACGCCTTCATTTGACTTTTCTGGTTTCCTCAGTTGCCACCACAGGCCCTTCAGTCTACTACAACCAGTCGCCTGCGTATAACTCGCAGTACCTTCTTCGCACTGCGGCTAACGTAACACCATCCAAGGTAGGAGGATAGTCCATAATAATTTAGCAATCAATGACCAATTTTTTTTATTTTTTGTGGGAAAAAACACAGTAAATTAGGAAAACTATAATTAATTTAAGCTATAAATGACCTTAAATTGAGCCCCAATGTGCCTTCGTTATTACTCAAACACATTTGGATATCTCACCAAACCAGGGTTAGTTTTGGGGAATTTGGGTTGTGTAGCATTGCTGAGACTCTCATGTTCTAAAGTTTTCCCTGTCCCTTTTGATGGACTTAAAACTGTTCACAAGAGTTACATCTTGAATAATGATAATAATAGACGTAAAAGCTTTTTTTTTTTTTTCTTTCTTTCCTGTTCATGTGGTAGGTAGAAGTGAGGTTAAACTGCAGCATTCCTCTAACACACCTTTCTCGTAGGCACCCGTGTATGGAATGAATCGTCTCCCTCAGCCGCATATGTATGCTTACCAGCAACCAACACACACACCTCCTCTTCAAACAGCAGCATGCATGTACCCTCAGGATCAGGTTTTTGGTACCTCTGGTATCAGGTTCGAGTCACCAGCTACAAGCTTACTGTCTCCGTACAATGAAGAATACGGCAGCCATAATGTTTCTCAGCCCTCTACCAATCCAGTGTTGCCGGAGCCTGGGTACTTCACTAAGCCGCCCGTCGTACCCGCCCAGTCTGGTAAGAGCAGTGAGGGCAAGCCAGGGGATGTGAAAATTAGCTTTGGTCAGCAAATTGCTGTTGAATCTTCTAAAGTTGGGCCTGAATCTGCCTCCCAAATGACTCCAACACCGGCTGCTTTCAAGTTTAATTCAAATTTTAAGTCTAATGATGGTGACTTTACTTTCTCATCTGCAGAAATGAAAAACAAGAGTGAAAGCCTTTTGGGGCTTCTGACTTCAGATATTCCTCCCAGAGCTGAAGGCCATTCAGCCGTAAAGTCGCAGTCACAAGACCCGGCATCCAGCAGCGTCTTTACTTTTGGAAGTAAAAATACTTTAGGGTTTTCTTTTGTCGATGGGGCTCAGGGTAAAACAAGTCTTTTTGGAAAATCTGTACCCAAGCCAGTGACGGGGGAGGAAACCGATGAGAAGTATGTCGAAAGTGATGACAGCATTCACATTGAAGAGGATGAGGATGGTCCGCATTTTGAGCCCATTGTTCCTCTGCCCAATAAGATTGACGTAAAAACTGGGGAAGAGGAAGAAGAAGAAATGTTCTGCAACAGAGCAAAATTGTTCCGTTTTGAGGCAGAAACAAAAGAATGGAAAGAGAGAGGCATCGGATCTTTAAAAATCCTGAAGCACAAAACATCCGGTAAATATCGATTGCTGATGAGGAGAGAACAAGTTTTGAAAATATGTGCAAATCACTACATCACTACAGACATGGTTCTGAAACCAAACGCTGGGTCTGATAAATCATGGGTGTGGTATGCTATGGATTATGCTGATGAAATGCCAAAGACAGAACAGCTGGCTATTCGCTTTAAGACCGCAGAGGAAGCAGCAATTTTCAAACAAAAATTTGAGGAAGCTCAGAGAGCCATTCTGAAACATCCCAAAATGCAGGGTCAACTGAAAGATAATGACCCCAAGCCTTCCGTGGACTCTGGCAAAAACACTGACCTGAAAACGCTTTTCGCTAAGAAAGCAGGTGAATGGGACTGTAGTGCCTGCTGTGTAAGAAATAAATCTACATCTAAAGAATGCGCTGCTTGTTGCAACCCCAATCCTTGTGCGGATTCAAAACCTGAACTTAAACCACCTGAGGGATTTAAAAGTGCTCCTGCTTCTACTTCATCAGCGGGAGCATTTACTTTTGGACTAGGTGGAAATGCTAAGGATCCCAGTGGTGAAGCCAGCTTTAAGGCTTTTGGATCCAAAATTCCTTTTTCCTTTACGTTTGGATCGCAGGCAGCTGCTACTCCATCTAGTCAGGGTGATGCAAAATCTTCAAATGTTTCAAGTTTTTCATTTGGGTCTGGATTTGGCCCTCAGTTTGATAAGAAACCAGGACAGTGGGATTGTTCCACATGTGCAGTGAGGAACGAGGCATCTGCGAGCAGCTGTGTTGCATGTCAAACTAATAAACCCGCTGTTGCTCTAGAAACCACCAAACCGTCTGTCACTTTGCAAATTCCAAGTCAAGTGAAGGGAAATGACTCTAAGCCTTCTATAAGTGTGGAAACCAGCAAAAACACTGATCTGAAAACGCTTTTCGCTAAGAAGGAAGGTGAATGGGACTGTAGTGTCTGCTGTGTAAGAAATAAATCCACATCTAAAGAATGCGCTGCTTGTTGCAACCCCAATCCTTGTGGTGATTCAAAACCTGAAATTAAACCAGCTGAGGGATTTAAAAGTGCTCCTGCTTCTACTTCATCAGCGGGAGAATTTACTTTTGGACTTGGTGGAAATACTAAGGATCCCAGTGGTGAAGCCAGCTTTAAGGCTTTTGGATCCCAAATTCCATTTTCCTTTAAGTTTGGAACAGAGTCATCTAGTCCAGCTGAAGTAAAATCGCAGCAAAGTTCAAATTCCTCCACCCAAAAAGTCAGCAGCTCAAGTGTTCCAAGTTTCGCATTCAAGTCCACTGCTGCTCCAGAATCTACCAAACCACCTGCAAGCTCTGTCCCCTCACATGGCTCTGGACTTGACAAGTTTGCCAAAAAAGCAGGTCAGTGGGATTGTGATGCCTGCCTGGTCAGGAATGAGGCAGCTGCAGCTGTGTGCGTTTCTTGTAATTCTCCATGTAGCAGCCGAAAAAGTGGAACACAGTGGGATTGTGATGGTTGTCTAGTTAGAAATGAGAGCACATCCAGTCATTGTGTATCCTGCCAGAAACCAAATCCCAGTGCAACCAGGACTAAGGCTGCACCCGCACCTTCTTCCTTTAGCTTTAGTGCTGATGGTCAGGCCAACCCTGCAAGTACAGCGCCTACGGCCAGCTCAAAGGCTCTGGGTTTTAAGTTTGGTCAGAGTAAGAAAGACACACCAGCAACAACTCAAGTCGAAACCTCTTCAGGCAGTTCAAAATTCTCTTTTTCTGTGCCAGGTTTAAGCACTGGATTCAAATTTGGTCTTAAGGGGTCTGAATCAAAGCCAGCCATCAAAGTCCGTGAATCTGCCTCAATGTTTCTGAAAAACATTGCTGAACAGCACAGAGAAAAAGAAGCAGAGGTACCCTCTTCATCTGTCCAGTCTGTGAGTAATACTAGTAACGAAGACTGTCCACTGTTTACAGGAAAGCAGGATGCGTTCAGTTTTGCAGACTTGGCAAAGTCTTCGCAAGGTAACTTCCAATTTGGCGAGAAGGATCCCAGCTTTAAAGGCTTTGCAGGGGCTGGCGAGCAACTTTTTACCTCATTTGGGCCAGGCCAAAAGGGAGACCGCTCCATTGAACAAGAAGAGGAGGATATGTATAAAACAGAGGAAAATGACGATATTCAGTTTGAACCCGTGGTTAAGATGCCTGAGAAAGTTGACCTTGTTACAGGGGAGGAGAGTGAAGAATGCCTGTATACAATACGTGTGAAACTTTTCAGGTTCGATAATGATACTCATCAGTGGAAAGAACGGGGTGTTGGAAACCTAAAACTTCTTAAAAACAGTCAAAATGGGAGGCTTAGGGTTCTGATGAGACGAGAGCAAGTGCTGAAGGTGTGTGCTAATCATTGGATAAATACTACAATGAACTTAAAGCCCCTTTCTGGCTCAGATCGAGCCTGGGTTTGGTTAGCAAATGACTTTTCAGATGGAGATCCCAAGTTGGAACAGTTGGCTGCCAAGTTTAAAACCCCAGAACTTGCGGTGGAGTTTAAGCAAAAATTTGAGGAGTGCCAACAACTGCTGTTGAACATTCCTCTACAGACCCCTCATAAGCTGACTGATTCAGGCCGAACCGCAAGTCTCATACAGAAAGCGGAGGAAATGAAATCTGGTCTTAAGGACCTCAAGTCATTCTTGACTTACGATGGAATGAAGGGCAAGAATGAGGAAAGCAACATTACCACAGCAAACGATACCTCTGGATTCAAACACCAAGGCGAAAGCACTGGACCCACTCTGGAATGGGATAATTATGATCTGCAAGAAGATGCCCATGATGAAAGTGTCGACACGTCTGTCTATGCTTCTCCTCTAGCTAGCAGTCCACTGCAAAAAAATTTGTTCCGTTTTGGAGAATCATCCTCTGGGTTTAGTTTCAGCTTCCAGCCTATTCTTAGTCCCTCAAAATCCCCAGCTAAGCTGAATCAGAGTACAGCATCCAGCGGACCGGATGACGAACAGGAGGCAAGTCAAGAAGAGGACAGAGATGGCCTGTACTTTGAACCAGTCGTGCCGATGCCTGACATGGTTGAACCTGTGAATGGAGAAGAGAACGAGCAGGTGGTGTTCAGTCACCGAGCCAAGCTGTATCGCTATGACAAAGACCTCAACCAGTGGAAGGAAAGGGGTATAGGAGACATCAAGATTTTACAAAACTACGAGACAAAGCGCACAAGGCTTGTGATGAGACGTGACCAGGTCTTTAAATTGTGTGCAAACCACTGGATAACCTCCGATATGAAGCTTGAGCCGATGAAGGGGGCAGAAAAGGCATGGATTTGGAGTGCTCCTGACTTTGCTGAAGGAGAAGTAAAAGTTGAGCAGTTGGCTGTGCGCTTTAAATTGCAGGAGACTGCAAATTCTTTTAAAGAATCTTTTGAGAGTGCCAAGGATGCACAGGAAAAGAAAACCCTTCTTGCATCTGCTTCCCCTAGTGAAGTTTTGACCTCTCCCAAAGCTCTGTGTGGTAAAGCTGCTATTGAGGTGCTTGAGGAGACAACTAAGGAAAGGTCTGAACAACCTTCTGAAGTCAGTCATGAGTCTACGGGGTCTCTCGGTTCGCCCAACACCTCTAAAATATCTTGGGTTTCTCCGCCCAAGTTTGTCTTTGGGGCAGACAATGTGCAGAAAATATTTGGAAGCCCAGAAACGTCCAAACAGATGGTTTCCAGTCCAGGAGCTGCAGATCAGACGACATCAGGCAGCGCTTCAAGCTTCAAACCACCAGAAAGACAGACGACACCCCCGTTCAAGGTGCCGGAAGGAGGTAAGATTTAACTAAAGTTAAAAGCCTTAAAATCTTTATTCACTTTTAAAAAAATTTATTAATCACTGCAGAGGTTTTAGCTTGTATTCATAATGTTTAATAATGTTTAATTCATCAGTGCCTATGATTGAGTCCATGCAGCAGCACTCTGTGTTTTCTCTGAATCTGTTCTGTTTTGGGTCATTTGGCCAGTTGGTGATTTATTCTTTCAGACCACAACTGTGTAACACTGGTTATGGGCTTCAACCCATAACAAAGGTGTTATAGGTTGAAATATTCATAGTATTATTAACTAGTCAAAAAATATCATAGTTTCACCTGTTATTTAAAGTTTATCCTGAGAAGTAACTTTTTTTTAGCTGAATTCTTTGTATAAACAAAATGAGTTATTACAAAGCACATTCCTGTATATAAAACAAGAACAACAACAGAAAAACAAAAACAAAGGTCAAATCCCATAGATTAAAAAAATAAATAAATAAATGGTACAGTGAAAGGTTTGAGAGAAACTTTCAATGCAATTTCTGTGCAATATTCTATCTCACTTAAGCTGAATTTTTTTTGGTTATTTGTTAAAAACCCGTTTGTGCTCCTGAGTGTGTGTGTGTCAATTCACACTTAAAAAGACTAATTAGTGTGAAGCTTGATTGGTAAACTCCAAATCGCGCTGTTACTGTGCATCTATAAAAAGTTATTTGGGGCAGTGGTGGCTCAGTCGGTTAAGGCTGTGGGTTACTGGGTTACTGATCGGAAGGTCGGGGGTTCGAACCC
>JAQQZS010000035.1:1870379-1884950 GCA_030068045.1 Platyallabes tihoni | reverse complement strand
GTGTAAAGCTGCTTTGAGGCAATGTCAATTGCTAAAAGCGCTGTACAAATAAAATTGAATTGAATTGAATTGAATTCGTACAACATGTGCATTCACTCAGAAGGCTGCATACTCCTGTGTTGTGTGTTTTACACCGTGTGTGTTGTCTTCACAATCTGCACTTTTCTTTAACCATGAAACAGTGTTATGGTTTTTACTCATTAGTTAAATAGCTCTACGTAGTTCTGTCTGTTTCTTCTTTCTTTATCTTCTGTATTTCTTGTCTCTTATCATGTGCTGTCTGCTTATCAAGGGTCTTTTGAAGGGTGAAAAACGTGTTAAATACTGTACATTACATGTGCTTTTAATGTTACAGATATAAAAAAAAACATACTATTTCCATTCATTTTATATGTTATGTTATTAACAGACTTTTTAAAACTTTCTCTTTCTCCATTGTAAGCACAAATATATGCCCAGTACGGGTTTTGATAGTTGGTAAAAGTTAAAACGCAACTAGTTTTGCACGTAATGTGCTTTAAAAATCTTTAATAGCGGCTGAGTGAGAAACATTAGCAGTAAATGTAGATTATGGCTGTGTGTAACGTGTGTATAATGTAGCAGAATTATCGGATTTAAAATCTAAAGCAATATATCACAAAGATCAAAAGTAGATCTCTCCTCTGTGTGGAGACCGTAAATAAATAAAGTACTAAAGACTATGGGATCAGTGGAAAGCCAAGATGCCTGTGCGGTGAGTCATGGTTCAGAGGAAGTCGGGGTGAACAGATGCACTGCAGAAAGACGACCCATTTCAGATCATAATGGACAAAAATGTGCTTCTGTTGCAGCACACGCATTGTGATGTCTTATTTCTTTTTGGACGTCGGGTCAATTAAAACAGAAATGCCCTTTTCCCTCAATCAATGCCTCCCGTACCGCTCTTTTCTATCTTTGCTACTGTAGCTCTGACTGGCTTAAGATTAATATGTCTATATATTTATATAGTATATAGTATTATATCTATATACTATATAAGTATCTAAATTATTTTAAAACAATAAAACAAGTTTAAAACAATAAAATAAGTTTTTTCGATCGTTTTGTGTTTCTGTGTTCCTCTTCTTCTTAGATTTGCTAAGGGAGGTGCATCAGATTGTCAGTGTGTGTGTGTGTGTGTGTGTGTGTTTGTGTGTGTTCTCTGGTTTACTCCCACTGCCTAAAAACACGCAGGTAGGCGCATTGGCTACGTTACGCTGTTAGTGTGTGTTAGTGCGTGTGTGTGTTTGTGCACGTGTGTGTGTGTGTGTGTGTGTGTGCATGATGCTGTGCCTTTGAATATGGACAAGCGGTTGAGATTGTTGTTTGTTCCTACTGGAACTGTATCAGCATCTTTGAGATTTGTTAAAAGTCTATTGTTAAAAGAGCTTTATAAATAAAATTGAATTGTGTCAGGTCTCTCTGACCGGAAGGAGACCTCAGGCCGACCCAGGACCTGCTGGAGAGATTCTATTCCACATTGGCTTGTGAACTGTGAGAGTGTGGGAAAACAGAGTGGGCGAGATAAGAAGAGTTTTACGAGTAAATTAGCTTCAGATTTGTAGACACACAGTGTTGTGAGATGAGCACATGGTCTGACATGTGAGACAGATGGAAAAAGATTTAGTGATAAGTACATTCAGGTGGTACTGGAGCTTGTGTCTATATGTACTGGTGCCACTGGGGTATTATAGCATTGATAGGCAGCAGGAGACCATAAAGAAAAGGGGGCTGTGTCAGATTTTAAATTAGCTTAAAATAGTGGAAAGTGTTGTCTGAACGTATTTGGGATATCATTAAATTGTAGGTAAAGGAGAGAAAATATAATGATTTGCTAAATGATTTTGTCAACACAGGGACAAAATTGTTGGTACCCCTCCGTTAAAGAAAGAAAAACCCACCATGGTCGCTGAAATAACTGATAAAAGTAATAGCAAATAAAATAGTTACTGGAAAGGAACTGATGAAAATCAGACACTGCTTTTAAATGGTGGTTCAACAGAAGCATTTTAAAAAACAAACTAATGGAACTGGCCTGGGCAAAAATAATGGCACCCTTAACTTAATATTTAGTTGCAGGCCTTTTGAGGGCATCACTGCAATCAGGTAATTTCTCTAACTCTCGGAGAGACTTCTGCACCTGTCGACAGGTATTTCGTCCTCCTCGTGAGCAAACTGCTCCAGCTGTCTCAGGGTTGAAAGGTGTTTTCTCCAAAGTGCATGTTTCAGCTCTTTCCACAGATGTTCAATAGGATTTAGATCATGGCTCATAGCAGGCCACTTCAGAACAGTCCAGTGTTTTGTTCTTAGCCCCTCTTGGGTGTTTTTAGCTGTGTGTTCTGAGACTTGTGATCAAAGACTGTGTGTTGTGAGGCTTTGAGACTTGCCAACTGCCTAAATATAAATGTGTTTTGGGTCATATCCTGTTGGCGGACCGATGACCTGCGACTGAAACAAAGCTTCCTGACACTGGGCAGCACATTTTGCTCCAGAATGCCTTGATAGTCCTGAGATTTCATTGTACCCAGTACAGATTTATAACACCCTGTGCCAGTTTCAGTAGAGCAGCCCCAGAATATAACCGAGTCTCCTCCATCTTTCACAGTAGGTAGAGGGTTTTTTTCCTTTGTGTGCTTCATATTTAGCATCTGTGAACATAGAGCTGTGACGTGCCATAAACAAATTCCGGTTTTGTCTCATCTGTCCAAAGGACATTCTCCCAGAAACTTTGTGGCTTGTCAATACGCATTTTGTCAAATTCCTGTCTTCTTTTTTCCAGATTTGCTTTGATCAGTGCATCACCTCCTCGGTCGTCTTCCATTATGCCCGCTTTGCCTCAACCAGTGACAGATGGTGCGATCTGACTCGTTGGAAGTTGTTCTGGGCTCATTTTATCGTATCTTCAATATGTCATCAATTTTCCATGTTCAGGGAGGTTGGCTATAGTCCTGTGGACCCGGAACTTCTGAAGGATCTGTGCACCTGCGGTCACACAAACATCAAGTTTCTTGGAGATGGTCTTATAGCCTTTACCTTTAACATGTTTGTCCTTCTAATCTCTTGAGACCAATCTCTCCTTAGCTTGGTGTGGTCCATGTTCAGGGTGGTACACACCATGGTTCCAAGCAGCACAGTGACTTTACACCCTTTAAATAGGAAGACTGACTGGTTACAAGTTTGAAAGACATGTGTGAAGCTAATTATGTCCCTATGGTCAAATTATTTGTTATCGTTCCTAGGGGGACCATCATTTCTGTACAGGCCAGTTTCATTAGTTTTTCATTGTTTTACTTTTGAAACACAATTTAAAAGCCATGTCTGATGTTCAATAGTTAAATTTCAATAATTTTTTATTTATTATTAATTTAGTTTAATTCATAATATATATATACAGTATACATATACATAATATTAAATGAAATTTTTATGCAGTACAATTTTTTACGCAGATAAATCAAATGACCACGTTTGACCCTATTGGTTTTCCATAATCGCAGGGCGTCTATGAGCTCATGCGGAAGGAGCGGATAGCGCTGTCCTCCGACTGTGTGACTCCGCCCCCAACGGTGCGTGAGCGAGCAGTTCGAAAAGATGCGGTCGACTGGTGTCAGGTGGTTCGGAGGAAACACG
This sequence comes from Platyallabes tihoni, assembly GCA_030068045.1. Classification (NCBI taxonomy): domain Eukaryota; kingdom Metazoa; phylum Chordata; class Actinopteri; order Siluriformes; family Clariidae; genus Platyallabes; species Platyallabes tihoni. Next base: position 1,881,302 of record JAQQZS010000035.1, on the reverse strand, counting down.
TGATAGTCAGGAGGGCCGAAAACTGAGTGGTAGTGGTAGCCTTAATGTGGAGCCCCCTAGTGATGGGGAGGAATTGGACACCACTAAATTAGGGAGAAAATCGGGAAAAAATCCCCCCCAAAAAATACATTATAAAAGGAGGTTAAGGCTCTAGGTTGTTGATCATCCAACCCAATTTCGAGCCCCGCCCTCAGTGGTCTGCCACACCCCATAACTACGCGGCCACTGCATGCAGTGCCGTTTCCATTCAAGAGATTTTAATTTAACATTTAAATGTTAAATGTTAATGTTTGAGGAAAACTGCATAATCTCCTCTAACCGGTCTGTCATGCATATCTTCATTCCAACATTGCATGTTTATAATACAAGTAAATTTGATTTATTTTAAAAGTATAAAGTATTTTAAAATTGTACTGTAATCACTGACTGTCTGTTATTAACTACAGTAGATTAAAGTTTTAATGGATTGACAGCCCTAGTTTCCCGTTATTTCAGTGACACTTGTGGGTTTTTCTTTCTTTAACAGAAGGGTACCAGCAATTCTACATGTTTAAAGGCAAAAGTAAGACTAAAGCTGATAGATCTGTAATGGACATTTAAAAAAAAAAAAAAAAAAAAAAAAACTCTCAGTTGGATGATTTTACTCTGCATGGACATCTGTGTGGTCGTAAGAAGGGAGGGAGTCTTGGTTGGGGGTTCAGCAAATTGCTCCCCCTGAAACCACAGCCTGACCAAATTGGTTAAAGTTTTTTCCTTTCTTCTCTCTCTCTCCTCTCTCTCTCTCTTTGAAAGTTATCCAGTCATGAAAAAAAAACTGTTGGGAATGAGCAAAAAACTCAGTTGGAAAGCCTCTATTCAATATATGTTAGATAAACTGTGTTTCCATATTCTCCACATAACCACCATCTGGCTCTCATCCATCCTATTCCTGGCCAGTTCCAGAGCCATTAAGTGTTCACTATAAAAGGACATTGACTTTAATATGAGTCACTACTTTACCACCCCAACTCAACCCGAGCTGTGGAACAGATCTGTTCTGATGTTCCTAAACAGACCCGCAAATGCACAGTAACAGCAAAAGCCCTTTTCATAATGTGTGTGTCACAGATTCCTTCGTCCCTGCCATCGGCACTGAATCGCCAAAAAGACGCACTGGGACAAGATGTAGTGTAAAGACTAATTTATTAACGTCTTCTGATTTCTTTGTGAAACACAAAGGTGAAAATTGTACCTTACACACACATCACACACACAAACAAAAATCGACAAGCACACCGAGTGAATTCTGTTTTGCACAACGTTTCCAGTATTTAAAGAATTTAATAGTGGTGACCTTATACATCGATATGATGATCTAATTAGGACACGGGGGTAGACACTGCCAGATTCATTTAAACGCCAAATGCATAAATCATAAGAGTAACATTCAGGACATTTCAATCTTTCATGAATGAGCGTGATTTCAACATCTGAACAGAGAATGCGAGGAGACTTTGTGCAAACAAGCAGTGAGAAGCATAATGAAGGCTCTTGAGAGTGTCTTAGTGAGTTACAACGTACATTAATGACTTAAAAGTAGGAAAAAATAAACAAAACACACACAGTCTCTCTCTCTCTCTCTCTCTCTCACACACACACACACACACACACACACACACACAAATGAGGTGATCCCTATAGCCCCAAAAAGGAATAATGATAATGAAGCAGTTCATACATGTAAAGAAAAAAAAAAACACAGCAATAACAAAATATCTTTTGTCCTGGGTTTTAGCTATTTAGACATGGTAATGTATTTGGGGAAAATTAAGAACAAACAAAAATAAAAACAAAACAAAACAAAAAAACATGTCTAGCACCAGTACAAAAACATCATGCAATGACCTGTTTGGCTTTTTTTTTCCCAAGAAAGAAATGAAAAAAGGTTAAAGGTTTCCTCTGGCAGAATCCAGTGCAGGCAACTTGGTTTTCATAAGTGTTTCCTCAGAGGTGAACCTTAAATCAACAGTGTCCCTTCATGTGCTCACTGTAGGAATGATGGGTGCCTGCCGAACACCAGCTGGTGGAAAGAAATAAAAAGATAATAATTAATTAACAATAATTGAAACCAGAAACAATGAGGAAAAAACTTTCAGACACCTTCGTCCTTGTTACATTACATCAGCGTGAGCTCATTAGAGTACCATCACACACACACACACACACACACACACACACACACACAAAGGGTAATTTGGAAACACCAATCAGCCTACAGCATATATCTTTGGACTGTGGGAGGAAACCAGAGTACCCAGAGGAAACCTAGAGGAACATGCAAACTCCACACACACAGCAGTACAATTTTATAAAGTTCCTTAAAGAGTAAAACCAGCAGATGTGGCCACCAGTATGGCAGATAAGTTGAAATATTATGAGGGTTCATACTTAAGTGCTAAACTGTGAAGGCAGCATAGATGTGGTGAAAAGGGAACCATGAGCAGCGACTGTACTAGTGTGAGGCTAGAATTATACATAAACATAAACATATACAGAAAAAGTTCCACTATGTAACAACGAAACACTGATGTGCACCACTTGTTATTCTCGCAAGTCCAAATATACTGTATGTGATTTTCCATTGTCTATAAAATTGTGAAGCGATAAACTCATTGAAGCACAGCTTTCTTCATCTGCACGTGCAAATGTCCTGCCAACCTGGAAACACTCAGACTTCCTAACTGACTCACTTCATCCAACTTGCATCACGTCCAGGGTAACTAGGAATAAATGTGCTGCTGTATGGCATTAATTACACTACACAAGGCTCTGTGTTTGTTCCCAGCTACACACGAGTGGAAATTTATGTTACGTGACCAAATTGTATGTTATGGCCAAATTAATCAGAGTAAGCAAAAAAAGAAAAAAAAAGTTAAACAAATATTCAAAAATCAACGGTTAAATTCTGTGTTTTAGTTCCAGCCAAACAGTCTGGTTATGAACCATAAAATATCATTTGTGACCCAAAGTTCTCCTTTTCAATTGTCTACTTTTGCTTTTGATCTTGCACGTCTAATAACAACAAATCTTTTTTTTATATATATATATATATGAACGGTGTAGAATGGCTGGTTATCAATCATTTACAGATTTTTTAATAGTGTATCAAAACTGATTTAAGATTAAACAAGTTCTAGTTAAATTTTCAGTTGATTTCTTACAAAATATGGAAAGTAATGATGAAAAGCACTGATTACACTGATATCAAACCAGTCCTTAAACTAAGGCATTCTGGTTTAAACAGCACAAGAATTGTTTTAATTCGAAGAATCGCTTAAATCATTTAATGCTGTATTTGTAGACGAGGCCACGGCAATGTGGGATTGCCGTCTGAGATACCTTCGACAGGATATTTCTATTGTTTTGGATTATATATGGATGTATATGAACTTGTATTTTCCATTACAAACATTACACGGCCAAAACACCAAAAAATACTGTTGCTTATTTTATTTTTTACGTTATACACATAATACAAAAAATGTACAGTATGTGTTCCACAGAAGCTACTTCTGATTTTATGCAACATGACAAATAAAGCTTCCCTAAAAAAATTCAAGTTGCTAACTTCAGCCGCTTCATAGAGATGATTTTATATGATGACCATTTGTCAGAGTTATACTGTCTCGCTTTAAACAATACTCATTTAAAAAGTTTTCATATTTCCTCATGGGTATTGATATTAAAATTGGTGTAAACTGGTTACGCTGAGCTTAAAAAGCTTAAAAAGCCAAAAAATCTGTAGTGTCTGTAAACATGTCAAATTTATGTTGCAATATCTTAACAATTTTGGCATTTTAGAAGCAAAATTTGTCAGATTTATGTCTTTTCATGTGAAATCCAAATTGGCCAAGTTTCATTTGAATGACAATTAAGATCATTGAGAGATTGGAATTAAAAAAGTTACGGACACTACATAAAAAGGTATGAAACCGTATTTAGCAAATGCGCTTCTTTTCAAGAACACTTTGATGAACACTATAGAAATTCACTTTTTGGAAATTCACTTTTTCACCTAAGTGAGACACTTTTTAACACAATACTGAGTTATGGCTGACAGTAAACCAAATATATTCCTAAACATTTTAAGAAATTTTAGGTTTGAATCTGGTTCTACTGGCTCAATTTATCCTTGATTTATTATTTCTTTTTGCATTTATTTTGAACAATATACTGTTAGAATAAGAACATTTGAATCTTGTATAAAAGAACTGCTAGCAATAGATTTAATAATCATATTTGCTTTGACACATTTAAAAGACAAAGTGTCTGGAGGTTATTTAAGGTTGTATATCTCACCTGCATTTCCACATGCTGTTTCACACTCCTTTTGTGTGTCGAATCGATTTAGGTTACCACCGCAGCCTCCATACCAGAATCGTGTACAGTTCTTGCTGATGGAGTCATAATGCCACTTTAGTACAAACTTAGCACAGGTGCCTTCCTCTTTGGGAAGTTTGCAGAGGTCCATCACTGAAAGCTGGGAAGCTGTTTGAAGAGAGCAGCAGACGAGTGAGAAATACTAACACTGATAACATTTGGATAAAAAAATAAATAAAAAATGAGGTCAGGACATGTGAACTTAGTAGCCTTGTCAAACTTGGGACACGTTGTGGTTTTAGTGCATTGCCAATGATAACCGCTGCGGTGAGTAACTACGGAAAATGGTTTAAGATAAATCACTAACAGTTTCATTGGAAATGGAAGACTGGAAATTAATGTGCAAAGATTACATCAGAAATTGTTTCCCTCCTAATCCTTCTGCTTAAACAAAACTTACTGATTCATATAACGCCTGAAAAGGTCTCTCTCTTTTGTAGAAATAATATGTAATTGTTTCATCACGTTCCCTAGGGAAAAAAGTCTTCAGTGAGCAGGCATTCTTTTTTCCAGAAGGAGTAAATGGATTTCAGTGGTGAATGAGAGCACAGAGGGCTTATTGTTAGTTATGGAAATACGCTGAGCTTCCAAAATTATTTTTGCGCCTTTTCCACAGACACTAAGTGACTCATGAAATGAAACACAGAACAAACTTTGATGCATTTACTCACTAAAATCTAAGATTATGTGATGGCATTAAAACACACGTGCGTGCAGACAAAGCACACATGACTTGCATTAAGCATTTGAAACTCTAGCTAAACAAAGATTAGCTAATGTTTTAGAAAGATTTTACAGAAAAATAAATCCTTTTTTATTTCAAAGTCCACATTATATATGCAGTGTGACATCATAAAAGTTTGTCTAGTGTTTCTTTTAGACTTTTGAAATTTAACTTAATTAACTTGTTAATAATTAACAAGTTAATTAAGTTAAATTTCAAAAAACCTTCCGCAGTATGAATCCACATCCCACATGCACAAGTGAATGATGTGCCCTTCGCTTAATGTGTGCTGGCAAAATAAGAGAAAAAGCCTGAAACCTGATGCCATAACGTTATTCCTGCAGCCGCTCAAGCATGCAGAACTTTAATTTACAAGATTAACTACACTGTCTAGCCAAAAAAATAAATAAATCGCTGGTGTACAGCGATGTGGTGTCCAGTTCATGACTTCTTATGCTCCCAGAACCACTGTTTCACTCGCTCTCGAATATGCTCCGTTCCATCAGGGAAGAAACCCTCCGTAGATGTGATAACCTGGTGATCATTCAGCACATTCAGGTCGTCAGCTGACTTCATTTTATTGCCACATAATATTGCTGAGCCTAGACCTGAGCAACTGAAGCAACTCCGGATTATAAGATGTTCAATGGGCACTATGCATTATGTTTCATGCGCTTCCCTTTTTGAGTAGGGTCAATCTGGACTCATCAGACCACATGATCTTTTTCCATCGCTCCACAGTCCAATCTTTATGCTCCCTAGTAAACTGAAGCCTTGGCTTTGATGATTCTCACTAATAAGTAGTTTTTTTTATGGACACACAGCGGTTTAGTCCCAATCCTGTGTGTTCTCATCACGCTGTGTGTATGGAAATGATCTTACTTTCACTATTAAACATAACTCTTATTTTTACTGCTGATATATTTTTTTTACCATGCAACTTCACCAAGTGTTTAATTGATGTCTATCCATGATTATTTTCTGTTCTTTACCCAGTTCCAGTAACTTCAAATCCCCTTGCTTGATGCAGCCCAATAATTTGACCCTTTTTGTTAGGCAGTGCAGTTGTTTATATACGTACTGTATATACGTGACTGGTAGTAAGCTAACTGTTATATTTGGCTAGCATGAACCAATGAAACACACGGATCAGATATAGCATTAAACCCCAAAAATTACAGTATCGTATAGGTTCCCCTTGATGCATTGGGTTTTCTAATCCAGTCCAATACAGTGCTACATTGGCATTTCTATGGGATCAGACTGGACAAGCTAGCTTCTGGTCCTCAGAGACATGAATGAGCCTTGGGTGCCCATGATCCTGTCACTAGTTTACTCACATGTACTTGATAATGTTATTCAATTCATTGATATTTGTTCTTATTTGTGCAGTATATTGTATTTTACTTTGTACAGTATATTTACTAGTTAATTTCTTTTTCTACCGTATTTCTTTTATTACAGTATATTTTACTTGTACAGTATATTTTCCTAGTTAATTTTATTTCTAACGTATTTCTTTTATTCATATTTATCTCTTATGTTTAAGCTTTTATTTTTAAGGTCACTGGCAGTCGTTTAAGCATTTCACTACATATCGTACTGTGTATGACTGTGTATGTGACAAATAAAATTTGAATTTGAATTTGTAGTAGACTTAGGGTTGTGTTGTGGCTGGTTGGTGTACCTAACTACAGTCAGGTCCATAAATATTGGAACAATGATACGGTTTTTGCATTTGACCTCGGTACACCACCACATTGGATTTGAAATGAAAAACTCAAGATGTGAGTGAAGTCAAGACTTTAAGCTTTAGTTCACCATTTAAGAACGACAGACTTTTTCATACATACCCTCTCATTTTGGGGATCTTATAAATAATGAAACAAATGACTGATAAGACAAGTTTGGGCTGTTCTCTCATTACTCCATTACTTATCAAGCAGATAAAAGGCCTGGAGGTGGTTCTTGGTGTTACATTTGCATTTGGTAGTGCTACATGAGGTCCAAAAATGTGTAAGTGAGGGAGGCACTAGGCTGAAAAAAAAAATCCAATATAAACTTAACAGACAGAGAGAGAGAAACAATGGGAGTGGCCAATACAACAGTATGGAACGTTCTTAATTATTACATTCTTAAAAAAACAATTAACTGGTGAGCTAAAGTGGATTTAATTCAAACTAATTGAACCCCCTTGAAATAAGGCTAGACTTCTCACATCTTGAGTGTTTCATTTCAAATTGAATAGGGTGGTGTACAGAGGACAAATGGCAAAAAAAAAAAAAAACAATATCTTTGTTCTAATAACTTAATTTTGACATGCAGTGAGTTTCCCATGATATGGAAATATTTGCCTTGGTAAAAATGTGCAATACACAATCAAATAAGAGGAAAAAAACATCAACGCTTATGATAATTGTAACCAGCAGAGTCAAACTAACCTACAGCTGGAGGGTCTTCTACATTGATCTTGTCGACACTCTGCTGTGGGTGCAGGTCCACTGTGGGAGGCAGGGAAAATATTTAAATATTTTAGTTTGACTATAAGAAAAAGCTGTATGAAATACCTGGTACAGGCCCATTTGACATGTTGCAGTCCTGTTGTAATGCTGCACTACTACTGACTTACAGCTTGCGTCTTTCATTTGCGGAAGGTATCATAATAAAGTAGAAAATACTGCTATCTTAGTTGTCACATAGGTAAAGCTTCATTGAATCAGTTGGTTCAGTGGGCCAAAATACACATACCTGTATTGATGCAGTGTTTAAGGCATTGTGCCTCAGTCTCAAACCTATTTTCATTGCCTCCACAACCTCCATACCAAAACTCGACACAGAATCCATTCTTTTTGTCAAAGTACCACTTAGCCTCATAGTCTTTGCATGGTAGTCCAGTGTCAAAGTCAAGTGAGCATGGGTCTGCAAACTCATTAACTAGAACATGCAGAAAATGAGGTGTTAGATCATGGAAAGGAGTGTGTGTTAGTGATGTCAGCAGAGTTATTTTTACATGAAGAGCATTTAAAGGCAAAAAATGTAAATGGATAAAATGATTTGGATTTAGATGAGCTGAAATGTTTGCTACATGTTTATTGGTGTATATTCAGGCAAACTGACATGTGCTGTAGGTGAAATGGAGTGAAATTCTGCCACTTTTCTATACAAACATGCCAATCTGGTTTTAATCACCCACATTGCGTCTCATGTCTTATCTGACTAAACATATGAATTTTCATACATTTAAAAGATACTGGAATAAAACAAATATATAAAATGCATAGGGAATTAAAATAAATAGATTAATTAAATAATAATTCAATAAAATTGAAACAGCTATTATGAATAGCAGTGTTTATTTTTATTTATTTATTTTTTAACCTTTTTTAAACTTGTACAATAGATATATTAAACCACATGTAAGAGACAGGTGTTGCTTTTTAAAAAGTTTTGTCTTTGTCTTGGTACAATATTGGTTTAAACCTCTGAAGTCTACACTTGGTTTGAATCTGTAAAGACTGCATTTTGTTAAAATGCATAACCATCATGAAGACCAGAGAGCTGTCTACGGAATAAAAGAAAAACATTTTGAGGCTAAAAAGAGAGAAATCTGAAGTGTTAACCGAATCAGCAGACATTAACCGAAATGAGCGAAATGACTGAAGGAAGCTGCTGCAAAAATTGTGGAAAGCAACTGTTTGGTGAAGCCAGTTTGATTTTTGCAAGTGAAATTTGGATATGCAGCCAAATATAAAGGTTAATTAATTTCATTTAACTCATGAGCATCTGTTATTTTGCTAAGTTAAGGTAATAACATTGTGAAGTTATTGTACATCTAAATGTAAACTTCAGGAAATCATAGCTAAAATCAGTTCAATTGTCCCATAATCATCTCTTGAGCTTGACCCAAATGTTTCAGTGTATATATATATATATATATATATAGGGCTGTATGTGGCATGTCAGGATGTTGAGTGTTGACTTTCAGCTCATCTCAAGCCACCCGATCACTTGACAATGAAAATAACATTAATAGTTAACTGTATCATTTTGCAAAAATGCAAAAATGAATTCTTCTATACATTAGCAGAAGCTGTGACCATCATGCAGCAACCCCACCGACTGAAACTGATCTTGTTTGTTTATTGTGGTTACTGAGAGGGCATTAACATGCAGCCCTAAAAAATAAAGATTTGTCTTTTGGTTATTGCTGATATGTTAGTGCTTTCAAAGCTATTAAAAACAGCCAGCCTTCTGGCCAAATTTAAATAAATAAAAAATAAATAAATAAATAAAAAGAAAAAAAAATCTTAAGTGGTGATAAGCTAATGGGGTTGTTGATCCACATGGAGAATGATCTTACTGCTCTGGTATGCCTAATGCCTCTAACAATGATCACAGCTGGTGGGAAAGTCATGAAAAATCCCTGAGTTCCACCTTTTAAAATAACGTAGATGTTAACCGTATACTTACAGTACCAGGCTGCTGTTATTATAGTATTATTAATTGTTCTTTTGGATTCTTTTCTTTGAATTCTGGTTGGATTTGAGATTAAGTAAGAATTGAATAACCTTGTAAGAATTCCACACAGTAAATCCTGATCATATTGTATTTGTGTGCAGGACTTAATACTGTATACTGCGCATGTCACACAAATTCACTTTCATTTTATTTACATTTTACTTTTAACCATTGACATGAAACATGCCCGGGGCCTTTCGCGTCACCCCTTCACAGATCACGATAATGATGATTTAGCACTTAAACCACTAAGCAAACAAATAAACAAACAATTAATACAACTTATTAATACAACTTAGTAACTCAGTACACTGAAAAAATATAGTGCATATATGTGTGTGTGTGTGTGTGTGTGTGTGTGTGTGTGTGTATGAGAAAGGGAACCAGTTTTACCCTTAACACAAGACAGAATTTAATCGTACTAAATCTTAAAAATATAAATTTATATTTTATAGCTGCGTTTTTTGAGAGTGTAAACAGAAGTTTAGTATAAATTATTACATGGAGAATCTGATTGTTTTTTCCGGCAGAATCCGCAGTATTAAGAATTAAATCATGAAGAATCGCTCGGATAATACATAGTTCAGTCTGACTTTCAGCTGGTAAAGAGGCTTTGGTGTCTCAGAACATATACCGTATGTTTCAAAGTCAACATATACAAGTAGACATGATGAGAAAAACAAACTATAAAGTTGTACTGATCAGGTGACTACAGTTTTAACATCTTACCAACTTTTCCCAAAATGAGGATTTAAAGATCTGACTAGATTTTATGAGCAGTCAATGCAAAAGTTGTTCTTGCTATTGTACACTATACATTAATTATGTTTTATTTATAGGGTCATTCCTTTACAGCAGATTAATCTACACATGCTGAACAAGCTGCACCTCCATACTGTGTTGAATTATGAATAACGATTTTAACGGTCATTCGATTTGGCTAATTAGTGATTTGAGAAACACCTGTTAATAAAGTGAATGATAACATTGAGTTTGTTATTTTCTATTATGCAAACATAAGTACAGCATTATCTGATTTAACATTTAAATTTGGAAATCAGGAAAAAATCTGATATCCAATTCACATTATTTACTATAATTTACTATTATTTAATTTACTTAAATAGGAGGAACAATATTACTTTTGCTTTGGCAGTTATTCATTTGTAATAACAATAGCAATACACACTGTAAACCCTAATGCTGTCTCTACTTATACAATCAAGTAATGTTGACTAAACATTACTTAAAATTTTGCATTT
>JAQQZS010000035.1:1810537-1824809 GCA_030068045.1 Platyallabes tihoni | reverse complement strand
ATAACCCAGAATTTTGACCCAGCATAAACAACCCAACAATGTGTTTACAGAAACAACCCAGCATTTTTTAGAGTGTAACAGCTTAATTTTTAATTGAACCTTTTTTTTTATTGAACATTTACCTGATACTTTTGAAAAGATGAAAGAAGGTTCATCACTGTATTCAGCTGTAGAAGACCATTTCCACAATTACAACAAATATGCTTTTTACATACACACATACAGAATAAGACATTGAGCTTCGAAGACAAAAGCTGTGGTGGATAGTTAGCCATTACCAGTAGCATGGGTTTGCTTGATTTTATTCACTTGACTAACGGGTTCTACATTGATTCCTATAAGGGAATTTTTGGTAGTAAGAGAATAGTTAGATGGACTGAGAAAGATAAGAAAAGAAACAGACAAGGCATATAACAAAAAATAGGTAGAATAGGGAGATTTTAAAGGCCAAATTACTGATAGCCACAGAAAACATGGCAATAAAAGGTTACTGTAATTTATAAAAATGCAGTTAAATTACTATTAAAAGTAAAGTTTAAAGATGGAACTCCAAATCAAATACCAAAATTAGAGTTGTTAATAAACATGCAAAAATGTGTGATTTTAATCATCAGTGACAAAAGATGTGTTAACAGTGCAGGGGAAAGGCTACTTGCATGTATTTCCAATCGTCAGTATACAACCTCCTAAGGCTGGCTGTCAAAGAACACATCACCATCAAAATGGAGCAGGATGCGTTTCCATTTTCCTTCTTTTGCATCTCTGTTTTATTCATTTTATTATATTTCAAACCTTTTGAAGATCACAAATCCGTACTGCCACCAGTGCCTTTTCATTTCAAACAACTGCACCACCACAGTTGAAGCCCATCAACTGAATTTTCTCACAACCCTGGTTTGCAAAAATTACATGTAGGTAAACTTACCATTCTGGGCATTAAGTTTTGGGAGGATGCCCAAAAATGCAGCTCCCATAAGGGTGTACAGCAGCAACCAATTTCTCCCCATCCTCCACACCAACACCAAAAACACACCTGACAAAGGGAAGAGCATCAGGACAGGAACAGAAATGAACAGGAACATTTAGAATGACTATAAAATGTACAGTATAAGCAAATCAATATTTGGGAACTTTGACATAAATGTATATAAACTGTTTACATTCCTTTATTTTTTTTATCAGGACAATCACTTACTGTTGTGGAAGCAACAGTAACAATAATATATGTTTGGCATTTGACCTCTGCACACAATCACATTGAATCCGAAAAGAAACTTTAATTCAGTGGGTTTCACAAATGTGTTGCATTAATACTAATGAAAATAGCTGTAATTCCTGAATGGAATTAAAGCAGAAAGTCTTCACTTCACTCACAAATTGAGGGTTTTGTTTCAAAGTCAAGATCTGTCAAACATCCACAGACTCATAGATTTATAAAATATCCGAATGGACTAATGCACAAAATCTTCAAAAAAAAAGATGCAACTTGGTGATGGTTGCATGAACAAGATAAGAAATCATAATTTGTTTGATATTTTAATTGCCTCCCTTTTCCTCCTTTCCAGGCAAACCCTAAGAATGTCTTATTGTGGCAAACCCAGGAGTTTTTGCCATCTGTGGAGATCCCTGGCTAAAAAACCATCCAGATGCAATTTCAGCCTCTCCTCAAGCTGCACATGAAGCAAGTCAAGTCAAGACAGGAAGGCTTTTATTGTCATTCCAACCATATACAGTTCAATACACCATGAAACAAAACAACTCTCCTCCAGGACCAAGGTCAGGCTAGTCTCATTTCATGCTGACAGAAATGCAGCTCTGTACAGTAAGGCTCACAGCAGTGGCTTCTATGACGTTCTGTGAAGCCAGGTCCAGTTTCCCTACCCCTCCATTTCCCTGTGTCTATATTTTCTTTCTCTCAGGCACAGATGTGGGTCACAGGGATCCCATGAATTTCCAGATCCAATGCCATTTGTTAGAGATGGGGGCACTGTTCTACAGTATGTTTTTTTCTATGTTTAAAATTTAAATTTAAACCACTATTATTTGCAAGTCTTCATGAAGTTCTGCCCATATGAATTACTATACAGTATGGCTGCAAGCCTTGCAGCATTTTGTACTGTATGTCATCAGAGAAAACTGACTGGAGGGACCTAAAAGAACAACAGTGTAATTCAGTATATTCTTGGACTGAGAGCAAAACTCCACACATTGCTTTGTTCTAAATTTGAGGTGTATCCAATGTCCTTTATTAAGAAAATGTTTAATAGGTTAGGTGTAGCTTGTTCTTATTACACAAGTAGTTCAGCAGAGTTATATTGGCAGATTCCCATCGACACCCATAGAGAATTCAAGGGATAGAATGCTCTGCCCTCACACCATCTGTACTGCTGCCTGTGTGGATGATGTTATTATTTATAGCAATGAGTGGCATTAATGCTTTCAGCATCTAGATTATTTATTGGGCAGGACTCACAGCAACCCCAAAGAAGTGTGCAAATAGAGAAGTAGAATTTAGTCATCTGGGTTTCCATTTGAGCCGATCATTTATTCTCCTGACTTCCTAATTGTTTCGCAGACTTACACATTCTGTCAGGTCTGGGGCCCTGTTGCGGAGATCACTGGAAGATTCAACAGAGACCTTATGACAGAATTCAGGGTTCTCTTTTAGAATGATTGATCTTACACGCCCATGACTATTAAATAATTAATTATTCTTGTACTATTAGTTTTGGGCCACCAGAGGTGTAGTATCTTAACAGACAACAAACTCGCTAGAAGTCCAGTTTTTCTCCATTATGGCAAATTATTTTTTATCCCAATGTTGTACTAAGGTACTACTAAGGTACACTAAGGTGTTGCCATACACAGAGCCAGTCTTTATAAGAAATAGTAGAGACGTGGCAAAAAGGTTCCCAAAGCAATGGTGGCCATTGATGCATCCTGACGTTTTTTTATTTCTATTTTGGTACAGGGGTGGAAATCATAATGCAAAAGTATATTATATTTATAAGTTGTTACAGTACATTATTCCTGTTGTTGTTGTTGTTAACCAGCTTGGTAGGTCACGTCAATGAGTTTGAAGGGGAACTGGGCTAGATTAATCAAGTCATTAATTATCAACATTAGGTCCTTAATGAGATGTTGAATACTTTTACACCTACATCATGCCCCCCACTTCCTGCCCATGTACCATGATTCTGTTCTGCCCCAGGATCTACCATGCCGAATAAAATTTAACCAAATAGCAGGCATTATGTACGTGCTTATGTACTGTAAGCGCAATGTACAAAAAATACTTTATTATTTAGAAATAGATGATAAAATTACCTGGTATTTGCTGTAAATTATTGGGGAAGATAGCATTTTACAAGCAGAGAAATATAGAGCTAGCATTATTCTAACACTGCCCCTCTAAGGAGATCCCCCTTATATCATATTGGGGGTTTGAAAGGGATGTCACTTTTTAAAGTTGTTTATCTTTTTCAGAAGTAAAGCTTCTGTTATTTCTACCTGCATTTGCCAGTTGTTAGGTAAAATGCAAATAGAGATAGAAAAGACATAGAAAAAGCTTAGTGTTAGCATAAAATAGCATACCAAGGACAACAGATTTGAAAAATATATAAAAACAACAATGCATGAACTCTGAAACAAGGCCCTTAACTATTCAGCCCTTTAATATACTGTAACAGGTAAATTGACAAGACACACCCGAATCCACAGACACCACAAAAAGGAAATTACCCTCTGACCTCTAACACAGAATGCTGGAGGAACAAAATGCAGTGTCATAATAAAAGTCACACAATGTATTGGTCCAGAAACTGTCATTGGCACTGGATTGAATCTTGGCCTTGGTGCCTGGTTGGTGCTTGACATGCTGGAACTTGGAAAGGTAGCAAAGCAGTAACTTAGGATAAGAGCTTAGTGTTTGTGAGCTTTGCAGTTTGAACTTTTCAGTGAACTTTGCTGTTGTGCTCACCCTGTTTTCTTCACACTGCAACTTTTGCCAGTCACACTGGATATAATACTCTTGGGGTGACACACATCTGGGGCTGGTTTCCAGATAACACACACTCTTACAACGCGCTAAGACTCGTAAGCTATATCTTACGTAAAGTGATTACTTTTTTAAGTGTGTTTCCCGAACTGTCCCTTAGGAGTCTTCTTAAGTCGCTGCCTCTTACGTCCGATGTTACAAGGTGCTGTCTACAGTGAAGGTCCTGAATTAGCTGACATCGGTTGCTCAGGAATCGATTTTTGACTCCTTTTGCATGACAGCGTTAAGAAAGACGGCACTTTCTATGCAAATTAAACATTGCACTAAATTCTTCAAATAGCATTTATTTTGACATGGGTTAACTTATCAGTACTAGCATGCGATAATAGACAAATATATAAATTAAATCAAAAACTGTTGCTAATATTTTCATGTAACCTGTAGTGGCAGTGAAACGAACCAGGTATATAATCATAGTTGATTGACAAACAGCTGACAACACTCTTATCCAGCTTCAGAAACAATGTTGATCATGTCAGTGGTTGGGGTTGTATAGCACACTATGGAATGAATACGATGAGATGACAGAGTAGAGGTTTAATACCACTATCTCACCTATGTGTTTCGCTGGTGGCCATAAGTGCAGTTCATCATGATTCAGCGTGAGATTTGGTGCCATGATTACGTTTCCATCTTACAACGCAAAAAAATTAAACATGTTGAACATGTGGAAGCTCGCGGATGTTGCAAAACTTCACGGAATGTCGGGCGGCCACTCGACGCGGCACACGGTGCCTAATACCCCTATCTCACCTATGCGGTTTGACTCACGGTGAGATGCGATGTTAGGCACCGTGAGCTGCCGTGATTGCCCGCGACGTTCCGCTAACGTTCCGCGAAGTTCTGTATGGTCCGGAAGCTTCCGCGAGGACTGGCAAAAAAATTTAGCATGTTTAATTGAACATGTTTAGCTTTTCACCTGGAAAGATGGAAACGTAATCACAGCGCAAAAACTCACGGTGAATCATGATGAACCCTACTTATGGCCACCGCGTGAAACCGCATAGGTGAAATAAGTGTATTAAGCATTACAATCACTCAGAAAAATAAATGGATGCGGGATTTGAAACACCCAAGCTTATTTTCTCATTTAACTAAATCAAATTTCATCATAAAATAAAACATGTCAAAAGAAAAGTCCAACCAGTCATGAATGATGGCTAATGATCAATGAAACATATTTTAAACAAAAAGCAGCAAGCAGCTGGACATCGGGACGTAGAGCGTAAGTACGACGCGTTGGCCTGACAAGCGATTTTTTTTTTTTAATAGCCACCTCAGGCAAAATATGAAAAGGGCTGAAGTTTTGCCTAAAGGAAAAATGTAAGTGAACCACACGGCTCCGCGGACGACACGCTGTATCGCTGCCAAATTGTTTGCCACCTGTTTAATATTAAAAGTGATTGCCAATTATAATGCATTAGTCACATTATGAAATAGGCTAATTAAAAGTCACTCTATTAGTTCTGATATTAAATAAAATAAAGTTCTTAAACAGGCCTACAGTATATTCCATCATTAATACGACTTTGATAACGTAATATCAAATCATATTATATATATATATCAAATACATAATGTGCTGCCATACACCGCTGATTTATAAAGACTGCTGCTCAGTGGCGGTGACTAGCGTCTTGAGCTGAAACTACGCTAAGAGTGAGTTAAGGCTGGTCCAGACCAACCTTACAAACGTGTGACTTACCTAAAAAATACCTAGTGTACGAACGTTTCGGGAAATGCACCAAAACATTAAGAGAGAGGTTACGGTACAACTTAAGAACTACTTAGCGATAAGAAGCTTTCGAAAAACCGGGCTCTGGTCATATTGGGAATACATTTAGATGTCCAACAAACTCTACAAGATTTCCTAGATGGAGAATTGGATGTTGCTCAGAGGATCTGCTTCTACAAACAAACCAGGCTTGAGAGCTCAGAAATCATGAACGGGTTCCTCTGCCACTCCATGAGTATAGGGCCTTTGATATACCTAGCATACCAGCTGGAATCCCTGTAGGGGGAACTTGAACCAGATTGTACAGGAATCATATGTCTGCATCACTTGCAAGCTGAGAAGCTTTGATAGAATCAAATGCTGGCATTCTCTGCTTGGAAACCACTTTCCTTTAGTGTTTCCTACTAATGTAGATACAATTGTCGGTCCTATGTTCGGTAACAATAAGGAGCATGAATTGCCACTTCATGACTATTAACAGCAACATTTACCAGTCGTGTTGCTTACAATATTTCTAGTCAAAGTACAAAATAATATGCTTAATAACAAATAATAATAACTTGTATTATAATATTTACTTAATTATTTAACAGAAAGGAGACCTGTAAATATTGACTTAATGTTTTCCTCGGTGAGAAGTTTGCATATAAAATGTAGTATGGCTATAATTTATAAAATAAGAAATTATTATGCAAAAAAAGTTCATTACATTAATATGTAACTGTTTCAAGTAATCATTATTATTATTATTATTATTATTATTATTATTATTATTTTATTATTATTTTTTTTTGTAAACACTAGCAAAAAATACCAACTTAAACACAGTAAGTAAATGTACAAAGTTTTATCCCTTACAAAACCAGAAACAGTGTAAGAGTGTATGAGGGGTTAGGGACAAATCCATGGAGGTAGAAAGTTATGAATCGATACATTTTAGATTTTTTAGATTTTAATTCTTAAGTTCCTGTAAAGCTGCTTTGTGACATTGTCTTTTGTTTAAATTGCTATATAAATAAAACTGAATTGAATTGATCCCATAAAACCTGGGTTCTGAGACTGTTAGAGAACCTTCTTACATTCCTGCACAAATGGGCTGAGGAAAAACAAGGAGCAATAAAAAGGGCAAAACATTTTCAGGGTTTGTATATTAAAAAAAAATTGAAACATGCAAGGCACTGACCAACAGTCGGCGACAGCGTAAAGATTTTCATTTCTCTTAAAAGCTTTTAAATATATTTTTTCTTAGGATTCAAAACAGTCTAATTCGTAATTTAATCATTCTCTGAGTTCTAGAAAAGAAATATATTGACTTGAATTTCTGTAGTCTATTTAATACATGGGGAAAAAATCAACAGTAAATATTAAGCTTACGGGCCGCTACCAAACTCTACAACACTGCCCCCTCCTGTCACATGTGAGCTGCAGCCAAGAGGCTGAAGCAAGATGTAACTGCAGACACTATTGCAGTTTGCCTGTGCAGGCAAATCTGTAATCTGGTAAACTGGTAAAACAACACTATCTTCATAACTCTGCTACCAAATTGTTCACCTTTCTGTACACTGTTATAGAGCAACTGTTGGACAGACATTTTCTTCCAAAATGAAAAGTTCAGCCAGGCATAAGGACGCATGTCTAAAACTGAATGATATCCATATCTCTGAAACATGCTAGCAGAAAAAGAATAGCAGTATCAAAATAAGCAACTAGATAACGTGTCTCGTGTAATTAACATGTGATCAGAAATTCCTATATTACTTCATTAAATGCGTATGGACTAGGAGAGAGACTCCAACATCTGTTTCTGTTTACCTTGTTTTTTTTTTTTGTTTCCCTATTAACTATCCCAGGTTTCCTTGACCATCTGGCTGAGGCAATGGAAAAAATATCTCATGCCATTCTCCTTACTGCCTGGAGCATTATTTAACCAGCATTCATACTGTAGTGGAACACATTTTATAACACACCATAAAAACCAAAGATTATCTCTACATTCTATCACCTAAATATACCAAATTTGGATAAACCTGGTTTTGCCAAAAAACAAAAAAAAAAGAATATGTCTCAGCCTTGGACAGTAAAGACTAAGCATGCTTTTACTCTTCATCTTTCACGTCTGCACTGCTTCTTTCTGCTCTCTGAAACAGACTTTCTTTGGCATGACAATGATTGCTTCTCTGTCGCAGTTTGAAGACTTGATGGGAACAACAATGTATTTCAACAAAGCACAACAAATGTTTTATCCATAGAAACTTACTGTATATGCCATGTGATTCTATGAATTCAACAGAACATACAATATGCAACAACAACAAAAAAACCTTGCACAAATACTGTACACATAAAATTTACAAAACACTTATGTAAACGCCCAAATGTTTTCAAGTTGCTTTATTTGCTCAAACGAGTCATGCCTAATTTGCCACATGTATGTATTTTACTTACCCTGAGTGAGAAATGGTGTATTCTGCAGGGGAGGTTTTTTTTTTAAAAAAAATCTGCAAGTCTAGTATATTATCTTCCTGCTGTGTCCCATTAGTGAGCGTGATGGAATATTAACTCCAAGGCAGTGATACTTCGACTGGATCCTAAGAAATTACTGAGAGACACCACTGCATGTCACAGAGTTAATCATCAGGACACCCAGTTCTGTTCTCCAGAAGTGAAGTGGCACGGGCTCCAACCCTGAGACACGACACATTCACATAAAACTTGGAAAACTGCCATAGAATTCTGCTCCACCTCCTACTTTCTTGGGAAGGAAATAGAAGGAAAAAAAACACAGGGAAGACATACAAATGAGAAACAGACATCCTCAGCTGTACGAGGAGAGTTATGTCACAGCTAGAAAAAAACGCTCACAACCAACTTCTTCTGAAAACCCTTTTTCCCTTTTCAGATGATCGTTCTGTTTGGGGTTATCCTTACACCTTAGGTTTTTGAACAGTCAATAAGAATGTGAATTACAACCAAACTGCCACCATATGTAAATCATGTTAATGTTACAGTATGTTTCAATTTATGTTAAATTGTGTTTAATAAAAGCCTGTAATGTTAGCACGGTCGCCTTGCACCTCCAGGGTCTGGGTTCAATTCCTGGCCAGGCTCAATTCCTGTCTGTGTTTGAGTGGAGTTTGTATGTTCTCCCCGTGCTTGGTGGGTTTCATACTCATACGTACTCATCAGAGTACCCCGCCTCGTGCCCTAAGTCTCCTGGGATACGCTCCAGGTCCCCGCGACCCTGAAAACAGGATAAAACGGTATAGAAGATGAGTGAGATGAGTGAAAAGCCTGTTATAGAACATAACCAACGCTTCCATAATGTCAATAAAATCAATTATAAAAGATAGAAAGACACAACACTCTGGTACTGCCACCTGATACCATGCCAGCCTTAATAAATTACTTCAGAAATATATATTTTTTTCAAAAAGGAAAAGATGGGGCATTGTATCAATAAAACAGAAATAAATAGATAAACTGTGAATGAAGAAACAAAGAAAAACTACAATATTGAAAACAAAGAAAGAAGAAGAAAGAAGAAATAAACAGATAAGCTACACTACAAAAATGGCTTAAAAAGCGTGCTAAAATAAGCAATACATAATAAATCAATATGCTGCGTTATCACAGATAGAAACAGATATACTATAAAATAGCAGAAAAACTGCAGTATAAGAAACAAAGGGAAACAATTAACATTAAACTAAACAAAAATATCATGGTGAGCTATTATAAACAGCCAAAATGAGCAAGCAGGCAAAGGAGAGATTGTGCGGTAAACTCTAGTATTAAAGACAAAAAAAAAAACAACTGACAAAAAACAAAAACAACACAAAAGAAAGAAAAGAAAAGAAAAGCAAAGGCAACAACAACAACAACAACTTAAAAAAAAAAAACAGAAAGCAAAACAACAACTGGGGTAAAGTATCCATGGAGGCAAAGCAGCAGTGAAGATAAAGTAGCCATGAAGGCAAACAACATTGAAGGCCAAACAGATGTAGAGGCAAAACAGCAATGATGGCAAAGCAGCTGTAAAAGCAAAGCAGCAGCTGCCAATCTGTATGTATCCCTCAATGCCTACCTGTATATACATGTAACTACAAACACTCATATCAATAAATGAGCTTACATAAACCTTCCTCAGAATAACAATACCCTTAGCAAATATTTTGTCCACACACTCCACTTGCCAGACATAGACCTAGATTAAAACCTTAGAGTCAGTAAATACATACATCCCGTTATCCCTGATTATAAAACTACGAGAGAAAGAAACAATGACCAATTTCAAATTATCCATTATCATGTAGTTGTAAGTTTGAGTTTTCAGTACCCCATACAGATCACACAACTGGTAAACGAGGGAACTCTCAAAACCTTAGCCCTGATAAGAACAGAGTCATGCTAGAATTCCGGTACCTAAACACTCCTGAACCAGGACACTGACTACAGGCGATGACTTCTGATCTCAAATTCTCAAAGCCTGAATGAATTTTGAGAACACATCAATCATCATAAAGACTTGATACTTCAATCCCTTTAGAGCCCCCCAAAGCGAGGGGCTTTAGAAAAGCTGTGATCCTGGACCAATCACAGCTTTTCAATATCAGCACCATAGAGTATTCAACACCCTGATGGCCATAGTCATTATGCAGCTGTCACAACCCCTCCCCTTTTAGGCTCTCTAGCAACAATTCCTGGTAGACTTCTTTGCCACTATCAGGCAGAATAATGCATCAGCACACTATTTCCACAAACCCCTATGAGCCCTGATAAAGTTTCTTGGTGGCTTCTGTTCACACCAAAAGGCAAGAAAACATTTCAGTTAGAATGACTAGAACAATACAGAAAGGTACAATCATACACTTACAATTCTGCAAGCCAACAATGCTCTTTGGTTCCCAGCTTCACAATAGCCAAATGACTGAGCGAGTTATTATCAGTCTAGACAATGCATTGTTGGCCCCACAAACACTCACAAAACTTCTCTGTCACTGCCAACTTTATTGTCTCACAGCCCTCAAAAAACTGAGAAGAGCAAGTGGCACCTACAGTACCTTAATATTGCCTTCTGGTACATGAATGGGTCTCTGACCCCTAGGGTTGCCAAATTTCCTATAAAATACAAAGAAAGTCTCCATAGAAGAGCCAACATCAGCGCTCCGTTGCTTCTTCAGCTTGCTCACCTTCTACCTTACTCAGCTTGGCCAGAAAGAGTGCCCCACCTGACTGTGGCTACTGGTACCCTTTAAATTGACCCCCAGAATGACCACCTGAGCACACCGTCCTCTCCACAGCTTTAAACAGTTTTGTTGTATTATAAAACTTTTGCTGGCCATCTGATGATTTACACAGAGTGATAAAAAGGGCATAGCGGATGTCCGTACTGCTGAGTCCAAT
The DNA here is from genome assembly GCA_030068045.1 of Platyallabes tihoni. Taxonomy (NCBI): domain Eukaryota; kingdom Metazoa; phylum Chordata; class Actinopteri; order Siluriformes; family Clariidae; genus Platyallabes; species Platyallabes tihoni. The sequence continues at coordinate 1,813,614 of JAQQZS010000035.1, read as the reverse complement.
CTTTAAATGACGACTAAAGACCTACAGTGGAACCTTGGATTACGAACATAATTAGTTCCGGAAGCGGGCTCATATTTCAAAACATTCGTAAATCAAAGTGAATTACCCCATAAGAAATAACGGAAACTCAATTTGTTTGTGCCACAGCCCAAAAAAGTAAATACATAAAAATAATTAATACAAAATATAAAGTAAAAATAAAACGTGCAGGCGATGTGTGTGTGTGTGTGTGTGTGTGTGTGTGTGAGAGGCTAAAGTAAGAGGAGAGGAGGAATCAGACCCCGCCCCACCTCTCTGTTCTTGTCTCACACACACACACACACACACATTAACGGAAAGACTGTTTTATCGAAAAAATTAATGTAACCCCCATAAGAAGTTCAGTTCTTATCGGAATGTATTTATTATAATTAATAATGTAAATATATGATTATATAAAATTATTGCGATTTCATATTATACAGTAATATAACTTCCTTGAAATTGAAAATCTGCCTAACAATAGTTGAGCAGTCCTGTGCAGATAATGGTGATTGGCTAAATATTTCAAGCTCCGCCCCCAGCCCAAAATAGACTGTGTGTGCAAGCGTGCAGCGGGAGATTGTAATGGAGATTGTGAGCTAATATTTGAGAGCTATTAAGCTGCATAAACTTAGCTGAATTGTTGTTGCTAGTGTGCAAAAATTAGGAAAAAGAGGAGCTTATGTATCAGGAAGCAGTGCCAAAGTATTGTTAACTATATTTTTGTTAGTTTGGGATTGGAAAACATTTATTGAATCTCGGGCCAGGTTTTTTGGTTCATTAGAATTCCTGTTCTGGATAAGATGGTGAGCCACCCAGTTTGAATTGGTGACCTTCAATTGGTTTGTGCAGAACGTCCTTACATCCAGTATTCCGTAGGACTGTACAATTACGACCTATGGAATTATTTTTCTAGGAACTTTATTTACTTGGAATCTAAAGGAACTTGTGAATTGGAACTGATCTGAGCTCAGCAACGTGAACTGAATGGAACTGGTGAACCTTAATTCATCCAGTAATACACCTATACTGATAAAATACACACACACACACACCTGTTATTGTTACTGAGTTTTATGTATTTGTTGTTCAAATAATACAAGTGTTACTTTGTATGCAAGTGTTTTTTTTTTTATTAATTTCAAAGCCTAAATTAATATTAAGTGAGTTGTTCTCTGAGGGGATAGACCATTGTATATAATTACTGTATTTACATAAGCGAACCTAGTGTGTACTTACCCATAGCAGGGATACACAGTAAAACGTGGCGAGCCAGCCAGGAGAATTTTTATTTTATGTAATCCTTATAACTAGATTTATTCTCATCTTTATCTTGATTAATTAAGAAAAAAACATGGATATAGTCATCAAAAAAAATCTGAAAGTACCTAACTGTCTTTTGATAAGTGGGTTATCAAGCACCTCTGTTGATGAGGAAGTTTTTGAGTTTTTGAATAAATATGGAAGCATTTCTAGCATTTCATTGTAGCAATAACTGATATGCAATCATCATACTGCGGGAATACAGTAGTTGAATTTGAAAGTGGTTCTGCCATGACAGCTTTAGAGTCTCTTCCTTTACCTCTTCACAGATCTTGTCACGGAGATCCTGAAATAGTTCATCATATTCAAAGTCTTGCAAGTGTGTACACTGAAACCTGTGGCACAAACAGAACTCAAGCTTACCTGACTGAGCTTAAACAGCTAGCAAAGCTGAGTGGAAAACACTTTGAAGATGCCATTAGGGATGAACTTAGCAGGATCAGTGATTCAGTTACAGATCAGACGGTGCTTGATGTTCCTGACTTATCTTTGGATCCAGAAAGGCCTTTTTTACCTCCTGAAATAACAGGAACGCACAATAAAGGCCTCCTGGTAGATTCATGTAGACCTTTGTCTCATTCGGTGCTGTGGAAGGTTCAGAGTTTCATACTCCTAAACAGACTGAGCTTTCAGACAGTTGTCCCTCCTCAAAAGTTACCCGTGCTCCTCTGATGCTCACAGCTAGCCAACTTGCTTCACCAGATGTTCAGCGTGTGGTTGTAGAGCATATAGTTAGAAGCTCAGAACTAGCTTTGCATCTTCATGCACTCTTAAAGTTGAAACCCTTCTCTGGCAGAGTGCCTCACCAACATTTTGAAGTTGATTATGATACGTGGCGAGGAACAGTCAGTCTCTATTTGAATGACCCCTTGATTAGTGATGCACAAGTAGTTAGGAAAATTATTGAGAGCCTTTCCCCTCCAGCTTCTAACTTAATCAGGTCCTTAGGGTCTTTAGCCCCATCAAAAGCCTATCTTGACCTTCTTGATTCTGCTTTTGCTGCTGTTGGAGATGGAGATGAGCTTTTTGCTGCATTTCTTAATCTTAATCAGAATGCTGGAAAGAAGCCATCTGATTATCTCCATCGCCTTCACACAGCTTTGAATTCTGTAGTAAAAAGCAAGGGCCTTGCAGCTACTGAGTCAGATAGACAGCTTTTGGGACAATTCTGCAGAGGTTCTTGGAATAACTCCCTGATTTCAAATCTTTAGCTTGAACAATGGAAACAAAGCCCCCCAACATTTTCAGAATTTTTACTATTGCTGCGCACTGAAGAGGACAGACAGACAGCTAAGTGTAACCGAATGAGACAGCACCTTGGGGTAGCAAGAGCAAAGACCCAGCAAAATGTACAGGCTAGTTGTAACCCGTGTCTGACAGACTTTGACTTGCCAGTTGACAGTGATTACATTTCTTCAGCGGCTGTACAGCCTTTGAAGAAGCAAATTGCTAAACTGCAAACTCAAGTTGCAAAGTTTTCGACTCTTCGTGATCAAAGAGAGGTACAGATGAAAGCTCAAAAGCGAGACAAATCAAAGCCAGCTGACAACAAACCAAACACAAACCTGTTGTCAGACCCTCCTGTGGATGCGGTCGTATTATTCCATTAGTTTTGACGCGTAGCTTCGTTTCTGATTCTCCAAACACGACACGGAATCAGCTGAATTCTTTGTCTCTGGTATTTTAATTCTTGCATCAAAGATTCAACACTTCATACAGTCGTCTTGAGTAAA
>JAQQZS010000035.1:1787436-1798388 GCA_030068045.1 Platyallabes tihoni | reverse complement strand
AAACAATCGCGTGGTTATCCTGCCTACTCGTGTTATTTCCGCGTTTGGGTTTACCATCCACGCTACAAAGGGCTAACCGCTAACGCTACGTCTTCTGGTCTACTCAGGTTAGTTCTTGACAATAGCGTCTATGGGAGACATGTGACAAAAGAATGAACGCTTAAGGACCGAAAAGACTCAAAGGTAACGACTCATTTCTGTTTCCTGTATATAACATACAGAGGTTTTGTGATGCTTAGCGAATGCGCGCCCAATAGGAAATGAACGAATCACTCTCCGAGACTACTCGTTCATCTAAGTCATGTTAAAGATTCATTCAAAAAGAACCCATCACTACAGCTCAACTGTGTCTTGTTTACCCCAGTGTAGTTAAGCATTTAATTTTTCCCCTGTTAGTCACTTGATTTTTGAGTTCTTGCTCTGTGTGTACTGTGCTTCAGAGTTACCCCTTTGTAAGTTCCTCAATTTTTTCCCGTCTGGCAGCTTAAACATCCTACAGTACCTGTTTTCTCCCCTCGTGGAGGTTTTGTTTTTCTCAACAGTTCCTTTTGTTTCAGTTATTAATTCCTCAAGCTGAGAAGAACCTTAGTTGAATGTGTTTCCCTGTGGATATTTTGTTACTTTTTTATTAATAAATCTATTTTACCTGGGACTTTTCCTTGAGTGCTTCCAGTTGGGTGCAAAACCATCAACCCGGGGGCCCGGGTTCTAGGCCAGAGCCTGACAATGGTCAAGGGAACTGTCGAAAGCTGCACTAAGTTCAAATAGCACAAGAGACGCACAAGATACAGTACATATACATATGTAATTTATTTATTCATTCATTCATTCATTCATTCATCTTCTATACCGCTTTATCCTTGATCAGGGTCGCGGATGTAATTTATTATCATTTCTAAAAAATAAATAAATAAGACATTACGATGAAACAGTTACTCAGTATTTGAGTAATCTTTTCACCGAATACTTTTTTTACTCTTCCTTGAGTAATATTTTGGATGACTACTTTTTACTAGTACTTGAGTAATATTATCTTGAAGTACAGCTATTCTTACTTGAGTACATTTTTTGGCTACTCTACCCACCTCTCTAAGCACCGACACTCATTCACACACATGGTTCAACATATTGAGTCACACTCCTCTCATGCTCATGAGGGGCTAAAAATTTACTTCACATCTGGGCAGAAAAAGATAGTGTTCACTAGTTTTACTGTGTCGAGTAATATGAAACCCGAAACTCTTTCTTAAAAGCAATATGCTTTTCTTTTCGTTTGTCTTTGATCTGTTACAGATGCACATGGTCTCTTCCTGTGCACGCACACACATTCCTCCACACCTCCTCTCTCATTTTCACTCTCAGCAAGTGAAAATATCTTCAATCTAGTCAAAGTTGTCTAATATTTCACATTGTAAGAAACAATAAATAAACGCTACACTAAAACTAAGTTATAATGCACAGGCATATTTCCAATTGTTCCATAAAAATATTGCTTTCTTATTCGTGAAAATAAATCCTTAAAATTACTTTAATTAGGTTTTTGTTGATTATAGTGAATGAGCTAAGCAACATATGTAGGAGCTAAGTAACACATACACACACACAATAAAAATAATGGAAATTTTATACATACAGTACATTTATGGCCAAAACGAATGTGTGTGTATGCATAATTGTGTGCTGCCAAAACTGGAAACACATTATTCTCTAGAATGTATTAAGTAGAGGTTGCCAGTGTCCTGATGTCGAAGAACTTGAGCGTCTTGCGCAGAGCTAAATGAATTTAATTTCCTCATTCTGATTCTTGAAGTAAGCATCAACTGAAGATCTTGACCTGTATATCCATGTGCACTGTGCTTGTGTCGCCTAATTGAATGAGAATAATGACAAAAAATGAGCAGGTGTAGATGTGTTCCTATTAATAAAGTGGTCAGTGAGATTTCTAAACCGCAGTTATTCCTTTCAATTAAGCTTGAAAATTATGATTAAGAATACTGCAGAGCAGACAAAGTTGGATCTCTCGAGACTCACACATGAAGAGGTCATGCACATTTGGAAGGTTCTCAAGAAGGAATTTTAATCAACGGAAGAAGGAAGAGGGCAGACTTTGGTGAGACTGATGTTACTTATTCAAATTTCTTGTCTTGACTTTAGCCCATATCCATCTCTAATATTTATAACATATCTAATTTGATTTGTATTTTATATTGCAATTCAAAAAAACTTAATTTTATTTATTTTTATGTTAATCTCAAAATTAGCATGTACTTGATCCTCAGTTTGTGGCTGATTGTGGATTCCCTTTTTTACCCAACCACAGTATTACAATAACCTGTCGGATTAGTCAATGTGATACAAAGATACAAACTAAAATGATCCTTCAATAATATTCACAAATCAGATTTTTTGGCATTACCATCTGTATAGTACAGGATTCTGAACCTGTCTTCTTAATTATATTCATGACATATTTTATATGTAAAGATTTATTTGTGCATGCTGTAATTTTTGTCCCAGAAGTGAATACTAAAATGTCAAAATACTACAAGAAAATCAAGACACATGAAAGCCATTTATTCTATGCGGCATATTTTATTTCAAAAAGAAAAAAGTTAAAGACCACACTAAGGGGCCCAACTGTTCCAGCATGACAATGCTCCTGTGCACAAAGCTAGCTCCATAAAGGACATACAGTAGGTTGCCAGTGCTGATGACTCTGCTTTCAGACATTTTAGACCTAACTAGAATGTCAGAAACAACAGATGACACTACAGATAACAGAGATACTTTAGACTTCGATTTCACATTTAAAATCTTAATACAATACTTAAAACAATAATTTTTCCTATAACATTAATATCATAGTGACATCAACCAATAGTCACTACAACATTTAAACAAGTTTTGTAAAGTCATCTGCTGATGTGATGTTCAGATTGAATTCTATTATAATGATAAGCTTGTCTCTGGTTGCTTCTGATGATTTTCTCTTCATTGTCAATTGTTTTAAATCCAAACAGTGTCAATTGTCCAATAGTTAATTTGCAAGCCGTAATTCGTTCATTGTGTGCAATTGAGTCTTGGTTTTTGCCCATGCAAACTTTCATTCTAAAATCTGTGCACTGCAAACTTTTCCAACTCCCAGGTCACTTTACATTGTATGTTTTATGTTGTTTAATGTTGAACCTTTTTATAACAAATAAAATCGTTTTCTAGTGTTTTTCTTTCAGTCTTTTTACAGGACATAATAAATGCACTTAAACAGAAGTAGTATTGACAAAATGAAATACTGTTCACAACCTGAAATGCAATTGTCTCTGTTTCTTTCAACTGTACGTGGCAGAGAACTTCAGTCAAACATATGGACAGAGGATACAAAGAGAACTTTGCCGATATTTCATTCCAACCTTAACCACTCTGTCTGCATACATTGCCTGTAGTCGTTTAAGTTCCTGCTCAATAATAAATGTCAGTGCAGGAACTGTAAAGCCTTTATCTACAGAGCTCACAGCTGCTTCAATAAAAAAGAGCATGGTGTGATTCATGCCACATGGCTAATAAGGTTCTAGAACAACTTTCTTATTTTACCCCAGATGTACCTTGTAACAATCATGCTTAACAATTTGCAATTTTCAGCAATTTCAAAACAATAGTAAATGTAGTATGTATGTACTGTATATGGGTTACCATTTGTAATTATCCAGTAAGAAAGTGTTGCCCCCAGTTTATTACCCAAGACAGAACGTACCAAGACAGAACATAAGTGAAAATATATTTTTCCTGACAATTTATCATAAATACAGTTCATATACTTTTTATCATTTTATCGCCACACTTTATTACACAGACATCTGGAAGTATGTAGCAAGTGTAACCCTTGCACACAAAGAATTAGAGAAAGAAAGCGGGAAATTTAGCTCTGCCTAATCGTCCATGTGACTTGCTCTCTGACCAAGTCACATGTCTGTTTATTTCTCCATGTGGTTGGAACCTAGATATTCTGCTTTATCCAATTTTCCAGCTTGCACTGCCCTGAAAAGGAAGCTCAAAAAGAGAACAAGAGACTCATTTTAAATCAGAACCATTTCCCACAACAAACAGTCCCATCTGAAAGTACTGGAACATCACGGACCACTCCATTGTTTTTATGATACACTAAAGACATCTGGGATTGAGATCATAAGATGACTGAGACAACAGATCAGAATTTCCTAACAACAAGGCACCTTTTAAGGCATGCCACCCAACGTTTAGGTGAGCAAAAGAATTGAAACCAATACGAGTTATAGGAAGTAAAAGTAAATTGCACATAATATTTGGCTGCATATTCTTTGCTTACAATAACTGCTGTAATTAAGCTGCACCATTGAACTGTTTCATTCATCTTTTATGATGCTTTTCCTGGCCTGTAGCACAGCTTCTTCAGTTGTTTGTCTTGGATGCTTTCTTCCTTTAGTCTCCACTTTAGAATGTGAAATTTGGGGTAAAAGTCTGTATGAACAAAAAATTATTTTTCCCACTCTGTTGTGTTGACAGTGTAGTGACAGGGCAGTGGCTTGATGAAGCTCATCAAGGAAGATTAGTGAGCCTGTTCCAGCAACAGGCCTGTAAGCCCAAGCCATGACCTTCACCATATGTTTTAAATCATGAGCAGATCCTTTCATTCTCTGCACTTTGGCATTTCCCCTTACTTTAGAGGGTTGGCCTTGGTTTAGTTTGGCCTTTCCCCCCCAACAGATATGAGTGGATAGTGATACCTTCACCCCTATTAATATCAGTTTAATATCTTTATATTAATCATGACGAGCTATTGTTTTCTGACTGATGTCTGGTTGTTAGAACATCTGTTTCTTTTGCATCAATATATATGCAGTTTTTTTGATTGCATGAACGAAAGTGGACCCTTTGTTAACCTAAACACATCTCCTGTTATAAAGAACTTCCAGCCACCTTACACTTAATATGACTGCAGATCAATCCCTGCTATCTGATTTCAAGTGTCCCACAACAGCTCAATGGGCGACTGTGCAGGCTAGCTTACTTTGAATAACACAGTTAGAATACCAGCTGAGTGTGCTTCGAGTCATTGCCCTGTTGTTAAAAGAAACTGCTATAGGCACCTGACTACATAACCACATGAAGTGATACAGTAGCTGAACTTGTTCGAGATCATGTGTAAATCTCCCACTTACACAACACCAAAACATCCCCAGTCCATCATGCTTCCTCCACCATGCTTAATAAAATGGCATCAATCCTTCCTTTAGCTTTCAAGATTAGCATTACACATTATCAGCAGTCAATTATGTTTGTTGATGTAAAACCCATGCCAGATCTTGTGAATCAAAAGATCCTATTTTGTGACCCCAGGTTAAAAAGGGACAAAGCCCAAGAAGAAGTTGGGCCAAGAAAAAGTAAATGTTATTTTAATTGAAAAAGTGTGGAAATCCAAGGAATTTCTAAATTACCCTATTTGACCAGCAGTTTATATTATATTGTACAACTGGGGGAAAAAATAGCCTTATGATAATATACAGTCATAAATGTGGGACCAAAGATATATATATTTTTGTGTCTTTGGCCTCTATACAGTATGTTATAATATTATATTTTTAAAAAAGAGTTATAATATTATATTTTTACATTTTCCCCACTTTATCACATTGTATATTAAATTGATAAAAGTATTAAAGCCATTTATCTAACTATCCATTATATATAAAACATGCTTTTAATTATTTTTTTTTGCCAATCCATTAAAATAAACAACTGAAAACCCTTTTCTAAATTTAGCTATGTTTTTGGGCCCTTGACTAATGTTAAATGCACTATAATTTTGTTAAAATGTGTAAAATTGAATTTTTTAGACATGATTTGCAGAACACAATGCACCTATGTGTGTAAGATAATGAGAGCACTAACCAAGAGCCCAGTGGTTACTGTAACAAAGCATATGCCATCTTCTACAGACATAGGAGAACCATGCCGAGAAGAACAACCATCTCAGAAATTGCTGCCTAGAGGCAGGCCACTCCTGATTGGAAGGAGTGATGACAGAATGACAGAACTTTAAATTATTTGAGAACATTACATCTGGCAAAAATACATACCTACTGTGGAGCCAAATGAGAGACTAGTCAGAACCGGAGTGCAGCTTAACTTCACCTTTCAGCCTGATGATGCCCTGCAGCATGATGCCATGTCGGTGTTGGAATGGTTTCAGTTTCTTTCCTTTGGGTGGGCCATTCAAGAACACATATATCTCACTGGAATACTGACTGAATAAACTGTTTTCTGTGCCAAAGTTGCTCACACACTCAACACCAATAAGCTTTTGAAAAAAATGTCACCACAAAAATTGTTTCTTTATAGATATTTCAACATTTATACACAAGGGCCTGACTGCATTCCACACAGACTGGCAGCTTTTCCAAGTTCATGCCACAAACACTGCAGAAAGACCCAATTCCAGAGTTTGTCCAAAGCAATTTTGGTTCGCTAAAAATGTTTGACCTGTCTATTTCATAAATTTCTATCAATGTTTTAGATGATTACAGTCTATGGTTTGGCGTAACCATATAATTTGCTACTGACAGATGTGTATCCTATTGCAATGCTCACCCTCATCCTGGTGATTAGGACTAAACCACTTATTTTTCCCAAGCACATTGTTTTTATAAACACCAAAGCATGCCGTATTACCACTCTTGCTGAATTAGTGCATTCAGAGAGATTTTTAGCCAGCAACGCATTACTAATCCAGTTTTGAGGTTATGTGTCTATGGCAGAACCCAAATACCATGCAAGCCAAAATTTAATGCATTTTGTTCTGTTCCTTGAAAATGAAGGATTAAATTTTTTCCACTGCATTTAAATTCAGCAAATGACAGGAGATTATAAGTTCAATTCAGAGGCAAATTCTCTTTGGGAATTTGGACAAATGTCATACCTGGGTTCATATAGAATCACAACAAGTAAATTGAACAAAATATATAAACTCAAAACACAAAAACAACAGAGAACTAAGAGACAAGCCCTTAAGGAAGACACAATGCCAAGCCAATAAAGATATAAACCGCTGAACTTTAATAGGATGACTAATCAGCAAACTCAAAACATGTGAAGCAATCAAAACAGGAAATGAGACACAGAAGAAGAAAATTCTAAAATTAAGTGCATAATTGTACTCTGGTGGTGTGGTGGGGAATCGTTCATGGTGCATGTGACAGACATGTGACAGGCTCTGTGATTTTGTTTCAGCACTAATTGCTCTGTGGTTGCTGCTTGAATAATGCTCTCAAAGTACAGTAATCTATTTTTTTATTCCATAATTTGACAAATAACCTGGATTATGCATATAACACCACAAAACATGGGGTTAAGTCATAGCCTTAAAAAAATGTGCAAAGGATCTAGAAAATCTAATTTGTGTCATTATGACAAACCAAGTGATTCTGTTCCAGCATTAACCAGCTACATTATGTGGATAATTTCCTTTGAGGTAAGTTGTAAAATAGTAGTTGTACTGCGCCACTCTGGGAAGCATTATCTGAGTCACAGGCACCATTTATATCTGGAAGCAAATCAGGATTGCCCATACTAAGGCTTTCAACCACATAACCCATTCAAAAGGTGACACGCTTGAAAGTGAGAGATGGGGAATGGTATTTGAGATGGCTCAGTTAAAAACAATGTTAAAGCAGAAGTCACATGCAGGGAGATCTTGAGCCTGCTGATACAGTCCTCAGTATAGCATGAACAGTTATTTTACAATGTTCTCATGACTTCAGCCTCCTCAGCCATTCTACTAGGGTTATTACCCTGAAGAAAGTGAGCCCACTGTTGTTAATCCATGGGCTCCAAAGGCGTACTGTATTGATAGTTGATATGGGACATTCCTAAGTGATTGTAAACTGACAGCCAAACCCAATGTTTTCCAACATCAACATTATCTGGAAGCAATGCACAGTGCGTTTGCCAGGCTACAGAAAGGCTCAAAACAGTCTCTACATCAGTGTTGGAACTGGGCATAAGGCTCTACTGTGCTTCACCTGAGCTCAAAGTGCATGCATAAAACAGCTAGGCTTGGCAGTTTAGTAGCATTTATTTTACTGATGGCCAAAGGTGTTTATCAGGCCTATGTGGCCTAAACAGAAAATTGTTGTCATCTGAATTAACTTTTATGACACTTCCCCATGCAATACACACACAGGCATATTAAACTAAATGTGGTAAGATGGCAAACATAGAAGCCTAGAACAACACAGAGACACCACTTGGCAGTGAGACCCCTAGAATAACATGCAAGTTAGTTTTAATTCCATTTCAGATGAGGAGTACAAGGGTCAATTAAGTCAGTGTAAGAAAATGGATTGGCCAGATGGCACCCATAAGTCGCCTCAATTTGGCCTGATGCTGACATAAACTCCTGCAGCCTCATACAAGCCCTAAAACAGACAAGTATCAAAACACTCTGACTCTTGACAATCATGATTGCACTACTAATATTCAGCATGGGCATAACTCCGATGGATAACCCCCAGTCCGCACATCTATGAAGGACTGAGCTGCTCATATCATAAGATGCCTAGGATCAAAAATGTTTTTATGACCGTCTGTAAAAGCCAAGGGCTACAATGATAAATCTGCAGAAATATAAACTGCAGAATTCTGCTATCAGCCCAGCTGTTGGGATTTAGGGCTCAGGCCGAATTCCTCCTCCATCAGAAAATCATCTGCCCCCAGAAAATGTATTTTCTTATTGGCAAGTGTGGATGCTCCCAAAAGGAAAATGATCCTCATTTCTGTTAATCGGAATCACATCAGCAGTACTGCGTATTGCACACTTGCTCTCATGTTCTCATCGCTCTAGAACACAGCTGCCTTTTCAATAACAAGCATATCAATTTAACGTCCTCCACAATGCCTTCTTTCCAGTGCAGAGGGTGTAGACAAACAGTCTTGCCCTCTCTGGGGACCAGAGGTCTAGGAGTACAACCAATTTCAGATAAGCTCTCCACAAAGGAGCAGATTTTTTGTGAAGTGTCCACATTCATCATGCACAGTTCAGCACACACTGTCACACTGATGCGTTCGAGAATAGGTCGCACAATTATCCATCCTTTCTAGTTTGGACAGGTCAGTATTGGAGCATGGCTGGCTGCAGCAGTAACACACTGAAAGGTGGTTTGGATTATGGAAATCTTAGATGTAAGTTGAACCTGCAGTGAAACTTAAATACCACAGACTAGGCTTGGGACAACTGAAAACATTATTGAGAATTTGACAATCGACTACAACTATCACAATGTTTATAGCATTGAATGATTTAAACACATTTTCTTTTCTTTTTTTTCTTTTTTTACTGTATATGAAATGTAATAACCTTACATTGGATCGAAGTATAATCTAGAGCAAAGTCTAATTTTTTCACATCTTACTTTATTTAATTTTTTATTATTAATTGCAGTATACAGTAAAATCATGAATTTAGACGTTACTTCCTGTTAATGCTGACCACTGTTCATGATTGTCTCCATACAGTTTGTTCATCCTTTGGCCAAGATTTCAGACACTCAAAAGGCTCTGGAAGACAACCATATAAACAGACAGTATTAAAGTAATATTTTTAAGTAAGTCACTTGAAAACTTTTTCATATAAACAGATATTGAAAAACCGTACATATGAACATTGATGGCATGTTTATGCTTTTATGAAATTGCTATGCTGAAGTAGTTCCAACCAAAACCTCTAAATATTCTAAAGCTTTCTCTGGGTTTTTGTTTTATGATCTGTTTGATATAATATTAGATATGTACTAGTACACTGTGAGAAAACACATGTGGGAAACTGGTGTAGATGTGCACATCTGCACCTCCTCTTGGCTGTCAGTAGCATGACATATATACAGTAATGCCCCTTCCAACAAGCATGAACTGTGGTGAATATTAATAAAACAATACTATAACTGCAAAGGCAAAACTGAAAAAAACTATGTATGTTTTAAAACAAAATATGTTTTACATAGAGGTTAAATGAAAAAGATGAGACTTTTGGTCATAATTGTAGCTTTCATTTCCTCATATTTATAGTTTGTGCCAAAATGTACATTACTGAAATCAAAAGATGAACAATATCACCTTGTTGTGATCTGTGAGTTCTGATCTGAAAGAAACTAACAGGCACAATATTAGGATGTTGATTTACCATGGTATTCGTAATAAAATAGTTTGAAGTGTGTGTACAACACCTCGCTGTTCATATCATTCACGTAAATTCTCAACCCGGATTCCAGGAACAAAGGTCACTGCAGACACTGCATATTGTTCGTCTTTAAATTTCAGTACTGTATATTTTGGAGCAAATAAATCTTTTGCTCACCTAATACAGAAAAGTTCTTTGTGGGTCTTCACAGTTGAACACACTCTCCTTTAACATTCCCCACAAGTAGGCATTACGTGGTACGGGATGGGTACGGGAAGGAATTGTTCTGCCACATTTTTTAAACTCGGTCCCCATTCACGACCATTCCCATATGAGCGGAAATAATAGTCAAATAATAGTGGAATCTTGAACCTACGAGCATAATTTGTTCCAAAAATGGGTTCATTCTGTACATATAAACACTCGTAAATCAAAGCAATTTCCCCCATAAGAAATAATTAACACTCAGATCATTCTTTCCACAACCAAGAAAAATAAATATATAAAAAGAATTAATACAAAATTATAAAGTAGAAATAAAACAAATTAACCTGCACTTTACCTTTGAAAAAAGTTAAAATAAATCCGGACAGATAAGTGTTTTTGTTAGTGCTTGTGTGCGCACAGCACTGTGTATGTGTGTGTGTGTTAGAGAGGTTAAAGATCCATTTTCTCTCTCTCTCTCTCTCTCTCTCTCTCTCTCTTTCTCTCAGCCTGCAGTTTGTGTGTGTGCATCATTAGACACCTT
>JAQQZS010000035.1:1539476-1552206 GCA_030068045.1 Platyallabes tihoni | reverse complement strand
TATGTGTGTGTGTGTGCGTATATGTGTGTGCGTGTGTATGGATGTGTGTGCGTATATGTGTGTGCGTGTGTATGTATATGTGTGTGCGTATATGTGTGTGTGCGTGTGTATGTGTGTGTGTGCGTATATGTGTGTGTGCGTATATGTGTGTGTGCGTATATGTGTGTGCGTGTGTATGTATATGTGTGTGTGTGTGCGTATATGTGTGTGCGTGTGTATGCATGTGTGTGCGTATATGTGTGTGCGTGTGTATGTATATGTGTGTGCGTATATGTGTGTGTGCGTATGTGTGTGCGTGTGTATGTATATGTGTGTGTGTGTGCGTCTCTGTGTGTGCGTGTGTATGTGTGTGTGTGTGTGTATATATGTGTGTGTGTGTGTGTGTGTGTGTGTGTGTGTGTGTGTCTCTCACCTGATCGGGGTTTCAAGCCGAACGGTGGTGAATACACTGGGCTCTGAGCTTCACTCTGTATTTGAGTTCAGTTAAAATACATTATGCACTGTTTTATATGACACATAACATTTACTTTTAAAAAAAATATATGATTTTACACATTATTACAGTACGTATATTATAATAGATTGTTTTCTTGCTTTAATTGATTCCTTGTCTTGCTCATCTACACCTGATTATAAACTGTGTAACAGCAGTGTGTTGTGTTGTTGTATATCGGAGACAGAACAGAGTTACGTACGCTCGCTCGCCCTCCCCGACCCTTCTCCTCCTCTTCCTCCTTCTCCTGACTAATCATCTCACCCTGAGATAGAAAACACACAATGAACAATGAAGGAAACCACACACACACACACACACACACACACACACACACACATCCTTCACAAGCAGATTCCCATGATTATTGTTAACAACAATAATAATAATAATAATAATAATAATGTGTGTGAAGTCCAACAAGATCCTGTTGAAGACGTCAAAAAATTTATGAAAACTGGAAAACACACCATCTCAATTCCATAGAAGCGGTACACTTCTTCAAAAAGAACGTAATTATTATAGTCAGATTTGTCAGAGATATAACTCATATTCTCCAGAACACTCAGTAAAAACCTAACAGCTGATTAACTTAATCAATAAGCAGTAGTGCTGGATACAGATGTGTGTAGTTGTATGTGTTTATTTTATAACTCTTTTGTGCTCTTAATAGATATAGATTGTTTCTTTTATGCAGAAAGGTTTTCAAAGGCACCTGTGCTTATGGCATGTTTCTGTACGTGTCCAAGATGTTTGTACAGCACGGTAACTAAACCAGCTGTTAGGTTTTACTGAGTGTGCTGGAGAACACGAGTGACTCTGGTAACTCTGTCAAACCCTACATATTAGGTCTCTTGTGTAATATGTTGCTTCATTTACATGCACACAAATATTGTTCGGTTATATTATTTGTTAATTCTTTTTTTTACTTATGTTTTGAAATTGTGAATGGTTTTATACTTTATAATGCGGACATAATAAACATACTTTTGCATCGTACTGGATATCCAGACTCATATACAGTACATGAGTCTTTGCAATCTGAACCCCTGGTTAAACCCTCGACATGTGGCGTGGTTGTTTCTTCCAGACAGACTGACTGTGTTTGAGTATTTCGAAATAGTATAAAAAAAAATAATTTAAAAAAAAGCTGCCAAGCTAAAGTAAATAGTGGTAAGAAGAAATGCATCTTAGAGTGTACATGATGCCGAACCACACCGGTTCCAGAGCATGAGTGTGTGAAATGTGGACAGGGGCGGAGCTTCTGAGCTTTCTCAGTTAACCTTAAAGAGTTCATCAGTCTAGATTCATACGACACTCTGCTTTCTGACCTTGGAGAAAAAAGATTTGGCATATTTATTTATTTTTTTACACCAAAAGAAGTCAGTAGAAGTGTAACTCTCCAGTTAAAGTCGATCGGTTGAGTTTATACTAGACACACCTAGCTTCAGGTACGGCCTCTCTCCCACACCCGATCTGTTTTATAACACTACTGCATGACCTTGTCTTCCCAAACATGCCAAAACATGAATTCTGCATTGTTTATGCAACCGTTATAAAAAAAAAAAAAAAAAAAAAAAATTCCTGCTGAACTCCTGTTTTCGCGTGAATTCGTGCAAGGAGATAAAATCTGAATCTGGGTCTTCCAGTCTACACTCACACGTCCTGATTTGGAACCAGACGTAAAGGAGCGTCAAGACATGTACAGCCGAGGAGAGCTTTAACAACAAAAAAAAAGACAAAAGAAAATAAGAAAAAAATCTCCAAACCCCATTAGAACAGAAATCAGACACATTTTAAACTGCGTAAGATCTTTATAGTGATTTATTGGAGCCGCGGTGCTTTTGATTCTTGGCGTTCCGACGCAGTTCCACATTAGATTGAAGTTGACGTAAACCTGCTTTAGAGTTATTGAGGTTTGGACTGAAACATTCCCTCTGTGAATAATGAAACTGGCTGAAAACTGTAAGAACTCCATCATAAACCCAGCTTCCATCGTGTTCGAGTATAATTTTCACCAAATCCTTTTTCAAAAAATAACCATGGACCACCAGGGAATGTTGTGGTTCCCCACTTTGAGAACTCTTACTCTATAATTTACAAATTATTTATACACTTAACATTGTCTGCCAATGTTTTATAGATTTTTCCCTAGTAGCATCTTAAACTTATCACAGCCTTTCTATGAGATATGAACAACACGTAACTTCTTCCACCAGGACTTTTGGACCAGAAATATACAACAGATTTTCCCAACCTAGAAAGTTTCTCTTTTAAGGAATCCTTGTTCTTGTCCTACTGCCCTTTTATCTTTATCTAGGTAAAAATGATGATTTTTTTAATGAACAGTTTTAACATTTCCAGTAGAAATCCCCAAGGTTCAGCGGTATTTTATTGAAGGATGCAGACTACAGCACCGTTTGTGGATTACCTTTTGAGCCACATAGAAGGTGTACTGCTGGTAGGCGAGCTGGGCCTCGAGTCGAGCCCGTTTCAGAATATACTGCCTCTTCCTCTGGAACTCCCAGCCTTCATCCGGACCGTCCTTCAACGACAATGACACCGCACGACTCCTAACAGGTCCGCTTCATTAACCGGCACACGCCACACACAAACTAACGAGCGCACCGCAGTTCACCACAAACTGAACACACACGTCAAAACAGCTAGCAAACACAAACACGAGCGAGCATGGATGGAGCGTCGAGTCTAAACGTATAAGCAGACAGGCAGGTCTTATATTTATATACAGTCAGATCCCAAAGTACAAGTCCACTACCAAGAATGGTTTTATTTCATAATTATAATCACATTTTATACAGAATACTAAATAAAGCTGTTTAGGAAATCATTATATGATTTTTTTAATATTACCTAAATTAAATATAACTATGATGTGCCATGCTGTTATAGGAAAATAATCAACGGTGCGATGTGGCGCAAGGCAAAGCAGTGTTACGGTTATGACACCAAAAACTATTCCTTTTTAATGAAGTCTTTTATTTCTCTTATATCACAAGAAATTTAAAGTATCTTTATTATCATTTATTAAAAAAGATTTAAAATCAATTAGCCAGTCGAACAGTCGCTCCCACACCAGCCCTATTTTTGTATAATGTACACAGCACTAGAGAGTCTCTCCACAAATGCCTCATCATAGAAAACTTCAAAATAGCAGCAATTACACGTTTGTTAAAATCCATTTAAGTAGAACTCAAGTAGAACCACCAGAGAGCCACCAGTCCAATCGGGTCAGACCTTGCTGTGACCATGATCCTATCTGGATTGATTCCCAGAAACACTACGAACAGACTCATTACTGAGACACTGGGCTGACAAACACTGTGTCCAACAGACAGACTGGTAAAGGAATGGGCAACCTGAGAACATAACGGCAAGCAGAGTAGACATGATGCTAATAGAGGAGAACAAGTACATTGATACACTGCCCAGCCAAAAAAAAAAAGACACACGTGCTAATATATCATTGTACCGCCTTTAGCTTTTATTACCCCCCGTGGTATCGTTTCAATAAGCTTACGCAACTCTATGAAACATTTATTCTCATCCAGAGTCTCTCCAAGATCTTGTATTGATGATGTGAGAGTTGGACCACGGCGTAAACTCTTCTCCAGCATCACAGCCCAAAGATTCTCAGTGGGCTGAAGGTCTGGACTTTGTGGCGGCCGATCTATGTGTCTCACGCTCCCTGAACCACGCTTTCACAATTTGAGCCCCAGGAATCCTGGCATCATCATCTTGGAATATGTCTGTGCCATCAGGGAAGAAACCCTCCACAGATGTGATAACCTGGTGGTTCAGTACATTCAGGTCGTCAGCTGACTTCATTTTATTGCCCCATAACGTTGCTGAGTCTCGACCTGAGCGACTGATCAACCCCAGATCATAACACTGTCTCCAGAGACACTTGTACAGTGGACACTATGTATGATGGGTGCATCACTTCATGTGGTCCCTTCTAACCCTGACACGCCCATCACTTTCGAACAGTGTAAATCAGACCACATGATCTTTACTGTCGTATCTCCTTAGTTGTTGTCTTTGCTTGATGCAGGACAATAATTGGACCCTTTTGAAACAGAAGAACATCTTTGCCCCGCCCACAGGATGCGTCTTCTGACGTGGTTGAGTAAGAAATGAGAAGCTTCCTGTCTGAGCTGTTTGTACCAATTATACTGTATCTGACTAATTCTAATGAACGTACTTAATGAATAACCAACTAACAAATGTTACAATCCTTTTTGTTGCGCTTTATGTAAAATATAGAATTAGAGAGTATTAGATCAATTAGGACAGTAGTGGACTTTTGGATCCTACTGTATAACAACATCACACACAGTCTCATCACATCACATGCTGAATGCAGATCGTACATTTCTCGCTCAAAAGCCACTAGTGCGACGTTTTAATCAATCAACACACGACACACACAAGCAAGCACAAACACACACCCATGCACACTGCCGTTACCACATGACCACGGCACATATTACCGCATTACACTTTAACTCTGAAGCTTAGAGAATGTGGAATAAACTTTAACATGAACATCAAGCTTACGTTTCTATTCTAAACCCAAACAATAGCGGAAGGAATCTGTATGTAGTCTAGCGCAGCAACACTCAACATGAGATGACTTTATGAGAAGTTTAATGAGAAACACACACATGAAATATGACAATAGGAAAATGTCATATTATAATACACTGCTATCGAGTCAATTGGCCAGTAGTTTCGTGTGTGTGTGTGTGTGTCACTGCCAATTCCCACTGAATAGTTCTCGTCTCTCATATAAATGTCTCTCATCTTCATGCACCATCACAGGCTATGTGTACACACACCCACACACATATATATATGACTGGTTAGAGGAAACATATTACAGTGGAACCTCGGATTACGAGTAACGCAGTTTGCGAGTGTTCCGCAAGACGAGCGACGATTTTTAATAAATTTTGACTTGAAAAACGAGCGTTGTCTTGGTTTACGAGTACCGAGTATCATGTATCACGCATGAGCTTCTTGTTTTGACACCGAGCGTCACGTGATCACAACTGAGCCAACGGTTTTTCTCTCTCTTGCGCTGCAGAATTGTAGGTAATCGTCTCCCCTGCTGGGTGAATACACACACATGCACTGTGTGTGTGTGTGTGTGTGTGTGCACATCACACAAACCTGAGAGGAGTGGGGCTGTAAAGCCGATACCTATCGTTTCCCCTGCTGGGTCTTAGTGCTTGCAGAGAGGTTTTGAGTGTGCGTGTGTTTGTGTGCGTGTGTGTGTTTGTTTGGGAACCTGGCATGCACAAACGGAAACACTTATCTGTCGGGATTTGGTTTACGAGTGTTTTGGAATACGAGCCCACTTCCGGAACGAATTATGCTCGTAATCCGAGATTCCACTGTATGTGGTTTTATAATATCTCGAACATTAACATTTAACAACCATTAAATTAAAATCTCTTGAATGCGCCCGGCCTGCATGCAGCGGTTGGGTAGTGTGAGGGCGTGGCAACCCACCAACAGGCGGGGCTCGAACCTGGATCAACACATCTGAAAATCAACAACCTAGAACCTTAGTCACCTGAGCCACCACTCACACCTCTTACAGTTAATGTATTCTTGTAAAACCGTTCCACTTGAAGGACTCGAGCACACAACCTTTATCCAAAACTTCCATCTAGGAGCTTTTTATAATGAAACTTGCTGTTCAGCACCTGGGGAATTTTTTACCATCTACATTAAACGTGACATCATCAAACACAGCCGGGTAACCACATGCTGTGATTATGGGAAGCCATTAGGGTCAAACTTGGTTACATGATTTATCTGCGTGAAAAAATAATAGCGCATTAAAATTTCCAGATTAATCACACGGTAACCCCTAGTGTCAATCCACCTGCCCGCGCATGTACTGTGATAGAATAGTGTGTATGTTTAAATCTCAAACATCCAAATAATCATGCGCGCATTAGAAACATTATCACGATACATTATGTTACATTAATTCTTTTTAGATTTTGTTACAATTCTAAACAAATGTAAAAATTATTTGCTCCTAGTTCGTATGCTGCTGCGCTGCCAGCCGGTGTGCGAATTACCCGTGTGTACGACCAAAACACAGCACTGGTGCTGATTCTATTACTTGTTTTTATGTTATACATATAATACAGAACATGTGTGTGATGAAGAAGTTATATCTGATGTTTATGTAACATGGAAATGACTAATCTTGCTTCCCTAAAAATTTCAGGTTGTTAACTTCAGCCGTTTTAGAGCGATGATTTCATATGTGCCCGAAAAAAGCCATTTCTCAGCATATGTAAAACTTGTTGCTTAAATTAAAGCATTCCATGTAAAATTAAGGATTTTTTTCCCAAAGAAAATCTGTAGTGTCCGTAACCATGTCAAATTCATGTTGCAATATCTTGACTCAAAATTTTGACTTTTAGAATAATACACTGAAATTGTATTTAGCGAATGGGTTTCTATTTATCTGATCAAAATATAAATGTTTTATACATATTTACAAAACAATGAAGCATGGATCAGGAGATAAGAAGCATCAAGTATTATTAAAAATGGTGTTATATGATCCTATCTGATAATTCACGTTTACACCTACTGTAGGTCAGACACCTTGTAGCACCGACACCATGTTTTGGCCGATAGAATTCTAGAGGAACACCTCGAACGCAATCATGAATAAACTAAAAATTAATTTAAAAAATAGATTTTGGAGACAGTGTGGTGATAATGAATTGTCTACTCCAGTTATAACTCTTAATCTCCGGGCGCTTGTCAGTTCTTCATCCACTTGGAATCTCATAGTGTCTCTGAGTCTCTCAGGAGACTTTTTCTACTTTGATTCAGTTGTTAGTTAAACTAGTAAGAACCATCATTACAATATCCTAGCTGTGTTTTGTCTAGGTAAAGTGTTAAAGCAACATTGTGATGACGTGAGATGATGACGTGAGATGATGACGCTGTATCAGTACAAGTGGATGGGAAACAAGCCGCAAAGACACAGAGAGGGGAGACACTACCTTAGGAGTTGTCTGTCCGTCTTCACTGTCCTGACCACTGAGAAGGAGAAAGAGGGGATATATATCAAAAAACAGGGTCACACTGATAAATAGAAATTATATACAGTAATAAATCTCAGGAATATAACACTTGAAGGTGTGCAGATGATCAGCACGGTGTTTTGTTCGACTGGGATTATTGTTACCATCCAGTAAAAGTACCAGGACTTTTTCTCGTACCTGAGCCTCCAATAACGAACTGGACTCCATATTAACTTAAACACATCTCCTGTTAAACTGAACTTCCAGCCTCCTAACACACAGTATGACTGCAGATCAATCCCTGCTATCACCCAGATGAGGATGGGTTCCCTGAATTGAATGAACACAGTCACAGCATTGACACTGGAGACTCCTTCCACGAAAAAGCTTAAATACAAATCTCCTAAAGGGTACTTGCCCATATCAACCACAGCCATTCCTCTTAGTAACAACAAAACATTTTAGTCCATTTATTATTAATCTTAGATTACATGAATAATCTCTATAAATACTGTAAATCTCTATGACATTAATATAAACCTGTGATACAGTCGTGTGGAACAACCTGCGATAACCTCCGGGCAATAGGACGTCCAGTGTGTTATTGGAGTTAAACAGGCTGTGAGAGACTTACTTCAGAGACTCGTCCACTGTGACCATTTCCACTGGGTAGAGTTTAATTCCAGCCAAATCAGCCGAGCTCATTGTCACTCTGAATAAACACACACACACACACACACACACACACACACACACACACAGACAAAACCAAGAGGTGGAATAGATAAAGAAATGAATACACGCACATATAAATAAACAGAATTACAGATAATAAATGTACTGTATGGACAAAAGTATTTGGCCAAACCTTCTATGACACTGTATTTAAACACTTCAATATGATTGGTCCCCCTTTTACAGTTATACCAGCTCCCACTCTTCTTGATTTCGGAGTGTTTCTGTGGGGATTCGTGTCCATTCATTCTGTAGAGTGTTTATGAGGTCAGACACTGATGTTGGACGAGAAGACCTGGCTCACAATCTCTGTTCCAGTTCATCTCAAAGGTGCTCGATGGGGTAGAGGTCAGGGCTCAGTGTTGGGGCCGGTCGAGTTCTTCCACACATCAACTCATCAAACCTTTATAGTCTTTATAGTCCTGGGTTGTGCACTGGGGCGGAGTCATGTTGGAATTGAAAAGGGTCTTCCCACAAAGTTCATTAAAAAGCATAGCCATGTCTAAGATGTCTGGGCTTGCTGGTATTCCCTGACTAATGATATCAGTGACCTTTTTAAGCTCGTAGCACCGGTGCAGGAGAAAAAAAACCTGTCCAGTCTGTTCAGGTATATTTGATATAAATTATTATTATTATTTTTTTTTTAAGTGTAAACTGTAAATCTTTAAGGTTAACGGCTAAACATTTACCTGTTAGGGTTCTGCAACAGCTCCACGGCCTCCTTCAGCGGGTTGATCAGGTTGACCTTTGACCTGTACGAAACAGTGTTTTTACACTCAATACCAGAGGCAGGATCCAACTCAGCCTCTTCTGTGTATCATCATGGGTTCAAATCCCAACAATGCCACATTCACCCTGGCCTGGATGTCAAGAGAGGACTTTGTCTGTGCAGTCTCACCCTCACTCCGCTGTCAGTCACAAAGACACCAGCCAATCAGAGGTGCCTGTACAGTAAAAGCTCATTTATGCAGAATTCCTCTGTCGTGTCATCACCATGTGACTCAGAACGTCTAATGTCACCGGGTTCTACGTTCATTTTATGTCTACATTTCTCCAGATCTGTTGTTTTGTTGTTGTTAGTCTTTCAGCTGCTGCTGTCGAGAGGTCGCCACGACGGACCATCTGATCCGCGCAAAAACTTCCCCTTCCTGACACAACACACACATTTTATCCGAGCTTGGGATCGGCACAGAATCCAGCGGCTGCGGTTTGGGCATTGGCTGGGATTTAAACCCAGGTCCTCGCGCATGTCAAGCGGGAAAACTAACACTGAGCCACCAATGCCCGTTGTCCAGATCTGCAGATTCATCCTCTGGATGCACCGTCACCCATGTTAAAGCCGTTTCATTGATAAAGCTGAACACATTCGATCGATGCATAGTTAGCTAACATTATGGTAGAGTTTGGTTTGTTAATATATTATTTTTTGCTAATTTAAATACAATTTAACCTCAAATGCCAGCCAGGTATCGGGGATGTTACATCAGCAAGCAGACAGTGGTTTTAGTACTTGTAGGAACACCGCAGTGCTACACGTCCAGCATGCAACTTTTCTACCTTCAGTAGAAACACCTATGCAGTTTACTCCTAACACTGATCTTATACAGGAGATCATCAGAAATCAAAATGTAACGTACAGTACTGCGTCATGAACACTGAGACAGAAGAGTAACACAACAGTATGGATGAAAAAGTAAAGATACTCACGATTGCTCGGCTGCCCAGTTATCGTCTTCCTCTATTCTGAGAGGCTCGTCGAAGTCGGCACCTCGACTCTACACACACACACACACACACACACACACACACACATCATCTCCAGCTGCAACATGTCATGTGACATCACAGGAGGGACTGACTGACTGGAAATCATAAAGGACCTTTGTTATCACAGTGGCTGATACACACACACACACACACACACACACACACACATACACACACACACACACACACACCATACACATAGCTCTGCCAGTTCCAGATACTGAAATCCACTACCAATCTGACAGAAAAACACCAAATTCCTTAACATGTAGACGTGATGTGACAGACGGTTAGCTTCGAACCTGGAAATACTGAAACTGGTAAAAAAAAATATTAACAGACCTATAACAGTATCTGAAACGCGGTGCCCTATTTTAAAAGTGTGTCAGTTTTAAAGGTCTCAAAGGAGTGTGTGAGATAAAGGGTAAAGGATCGTAGGTGTCCGGCAAAACTACAGGATTTAAGCAAAGAAATATCTACAAGGCTGATTGGCCGAGCTCTCTCAGGGGGGAGGGATGAGAGGTACTCAGTGCTCCCACATTAATTACGGCTCTACAAGCCAATCAGGGATGTCTGTGAGCTCGCGCACGCGGAAGGAGCGGATAGCGCTGTTCCTCAGAGTGTGTTACGCCGCCCCCCAACGGTGCGTGAGCGAGCAGTTCGAAAAGATGGTCGGTGACGTCACGTGGATCGGACGAAACACGTGGGCGGTCTGCGGCCCTCCCGACTGAGTGGCGGTAGAATCTTAATGTGGGAGCCCCCTAGTGACGGGGAGGAATTGGACACCTATAAATTAGGGGAGAAAATCGGGAAAAATCCGGAAAAAAGAGGGGGGAAAAAGGCTTTAACTGCATACAGCGATTACTGCAGGTATTAGTACATTTCAGTACGGCAGCGGAACCTTTAACCCTAAAGGTTTTAGGGGTGAGAAGCTTCTCCTCTTAAACAGACTTCTGTATCCTGTGGTCATGGTAATGATGTTCATGTGTTTTCAGAAGAGTCAAACTATAGTCCTGCATCAAGACTATAGTCTCCAAGTAAGGAGATGAAATGACTGAAATTGGGAATAAGCAGCTGTGTGTTCATACTCGTCAGTGAGACTCATCTGGAAAAAAGGCTTCAGTTTCCTAAAGAGTACAAAGACTGGACTTTGGAGCGATGGAAAAAGGTCATGTGACCTGATGAGTCCAGATTGATCTCATTCCAGAGCGATAAGTGTTACCCTAAACGTTCCATTTATGGGGCCAAGCACCGTTGTCTCGTCTGCCTCCATCCCGTTATAAAGCCACTCAGGCCGGAGCGGTTCCAATGACGTCCTGCTGGGTCGAAGTGCACCACGGAACCAGAGGAATATTTTAACACGGTACTGGTTCGGAGATTACTTAATCGAAATTAACGCACTATAATAATTTTCACTGCCCTATTCACAATACACTGCCCGCCCAAAATAGGGGGGAATAGGGGAAGCGTGTGAAGCGATGCCCCCATCATGCATAGTGTCCACTGTACATGTCTCTGGAGACAGTGTTATGATCTGGGGGTTGATCAGTCACTCAGGTCGAGACCAAACATCTACCTTTTATTTATATAGTGTAATAAATTAGATGCAGAATAAAATGACACTTTTTTCCCCAACAGCGTTCCTGCAGCTTCGCTAGTTTAGATGACGAGAAGCTTCACACGTCACGGCTGATGACTAGCGTTCAACACTGCAGAATGAGACCTGCTGCAACGACACACACCTTCACCTTTCCTCAAATACACACATGAAGCCTGTGGAGAGTTACCTTGATGTAGTTGACAAATCGGGCGGTGTAGGCGGGATCTCCGTAGATGAACTGTCCTGAGTCAGACGGGCTTGTGTCTGCTACAGTGAACAAACACACACACACACACACACACACACACACAAGCTCAGTGTATGATCACTAAACTGGTGCTCAGAATGTACACATGAAAAATGAAATAAAGTCACAAATACAGTCCTGCGCTACGCTAGGACAAGCGAACTGGATTTCCCCCTACTGTGACCTCATATAAGAAGATCTACCCCCCCCCCTCCCCCTCCCCCGGCTTGTTGCTCATCTCCGCTGTTCTGCTCTCTGGAGGGGCGTGGCTTAGCACTAACGCATTTACATCATGCTTTTGGAGGAGGAGTGAACTAAAGGAGTATGATGGATTTAAAAAACTGCATCGTCTACGGGCCACAAGCGGAGCAGTGAAGGAAAACGTAAAATACGGAACCTTAAAATAATAATTATCTTGTGTCATTAAATCATTAAATGTGTTTAAAACCATCACATGATCATACTGAGCTTTATCTTAGTGTTGGGTTTAAACTTAAAAAATAAAGAGAAATAAAGTGTGTGTGTGTGTGTGTGTGTGTGTGTGTGTGTGTGTGTGTGTGTGTGTGTGTGTCCTGTGCAGTGCAGCTGGCATCGCTCTAAAGCTTTCAGCACCACTCCCTCCATCCTCCCTGTGTGCTGACAGACACTTCCCCTACAGTATCTTTACACCCCGAATTGTTTAAGTGTAATATTAAACTCAAATGCCTAAAATATGTTGATCCCAAGAAGTATTTAAATACTCACATCATACTTACAAATGACAAATGTCACATATTTATTTTTTGGTTAAAAAGACATATACC
>JAQQZS010000035.1:1322864-1334449 GCA_030068045.1 Platyallabes tihoni | reverse complement strand
ATAGTAAACAGTACACGCGTGCACGGATGTTGATTATACCAGTAAGAGACGAGCACTAAGACCCAGCAGGGGAGACGGTTACCCACAATTCCACAGTGCAAGGGAGAGAAAAAACGTTGGCTCAGTTGTGATCACGTGACAAGAAGCACGAAGCGCATGCGTGATACATGATCCTCGGTACTTGTAAACCAAGACAATGCTCGTTTTTCAAGTCAAAATGTATTCAAAATCTTTGCTCGTCTTGCGGAATACTTGCAAACTGCGTTATTCGCAATCCGAGGTTCCACTGTACGTTCAGCAATATTTCTTAGGCTATCCTAATAATATGTACATGAGCCTTAAATAAGGGACTGAAGTCAATAATTATATCAGATGAAACAGAAAGGCCATCCAGGCCAGAAAGGCCATTTGATCAAATAAAAAATAATTAAATATTTTTATGATCGATGGCATCAGTAAGTAAGGAGACACAACCCTCATTTATTACTTTACCCAGTGCTGTGTCTGTGCTAAGATGAGGCCTAAATCCTGACTGATATATGTCATGAATGTCATTCCTATGTGATCAGAATTTTGTACAGGAGCATAGAGATAAAGGAGACATTTGATATTGGCCTATAGTAAAGGCATAAAGCCAGTAGACGCTTGTGGTGTTTTTCGTTTCACAAAGAAGACGTACAGGTGTAGTTGATCCTGTAACATCCTCTTAAGGGTCTGATTGGAGCAATCCAATAAGCCTTCAATCTGTGAGTGGTAGATGGAGGTGCGTAGCCGTTAGATCTGCAGCAGCCTGCAGACATTGGACATGAGTTTGGACATGAATAGTGTGCCCTGGTGGGTGGGGATCTCCTTGGGTAGCCCCACGTGACTAAAGAGAAGAATTAGTTTCCGGGTGATGATTCGATGTGGCTTTTCATAACAAAACCATTTTGGGATAGCGGGTTGCATAATGCACCCAGAACAGTATGCATTTTGGCAGTGGGCCGAAAATATGCTTTTTTTCCCCTCATATTTATCTGTAGCCTTCTTGATCTTAATCTTATACTCCCTCTGTACTAGTTTCAACTTCTCTTTATCTCCAGTCCTAAACACTGTCTTCTTATGAATAAGAAGTTCCTTTAGTTCAGTGGTGACACAATATTTATTATTTGGATATCAGCAAACAGTCCTTGTAATGAATGGTGCTGTTTTAGCATGTTCATGCACAACACTGTCTGTTAATAATTCCAAATAAAAATGTATAAAAGCCAAAATCAAACTGGGAACCTTTATATTACTTGGTGTCTGCTGTGGCTCTTGAATCTCTATTTAAACATAGTTCAGCTCTTGATTTGGTTAGCTTTCTCTGGCCATAAGCTAAAGCTACACTTAAACAATGTCTGAAGTTACACGAGGCTCCTAGTTTAAGTCACCGGCAGCACAATTTAATGTTAAATTGAGTAAATTCCCATCTACAAGCTGGTGAGTTGGGAAAAATTTGTGCTAAATGTTATCTAAATTCCCAATCATAGGCCAGTCCTTATTAATATCTGAAGAGGGAAATCTGCTAGTGAAGATCTTGGGGGAAATTTTATGAACTTGAATGAAGAGATGATAATGGCTGTAAGTTGTTTCTATTGTCATCATGTTGTAAGTCTGGACAGTGATATCCTTTCTGGCCATATTGCATAACTTGACAATAAAATTGTCATGGATCATACTAGTCAAGTCATACTTTTGATCGCATAGATCTTTTTACACCTACTATGCCAAGCACACCAAACTTCTCAAAATACAACACTCACACACATGTGAGCCCCATATCTGAGTGGTGTAATCAACATGCCAAGTGAGATACCAAATGAGAATTCAGTCAGTGTCATAAAGGTCTTGAAGTTACAGTAGATTAGTGGGAAATGTGTGTCTATAGTTTTTTTTTTTCTGTAAAGGAAATATAGACATTTTATTAATACCATAAACATACATACTTTTCAAAATGTTTAACATGGTAAAGCTTGACACATTAATGTTGTGACAATTCGGGCAAAATGTTATAGCTGGTAAGGGGCATTTACAAAGGACCTAGCAGAGTAATAACTAACATCGTACACTAAGTGCCAAGACCCAGAAGCTGCAGAGATTTCCTGTGTCCAAGTTGTTCAGACTTATTATTTTTCAATAAGATAATAAGACTAAAAATGTGCTCTATCTAAAAATAAAAAAACATACTAGACCGGGACTAAGCTGAGCTTGAAAGATTTATTGAAAAATGTATTGACCTTGATCTGGTCAATCTTTACATCTCCACCACTCTGTTAATGTATGCAGTGCTGAAGCATCCACAAGAGTTTGATGTAGCATTGCTTCATACAACAAGACATTCAATTGTTCCAGATTGCCAAATACTTTTTGCTGTTGCACTACCACACAAAACATTAGCATTTTGTGAATTCTTCTGATTATTTTTGTATTTTATATGTATCGATAGTTTTTGCCATGAAGCATCAGCTCAACCTTTTAGGCCTGTATTGAGGTCTTTATACAATACTGTACTGTATATGTAATTATTATTGCCTCAAGGGGAAAATAATGGATTTCATTGCTTCATTTTTAGAGAACATGTTAAAGCGTTAATCATCATAAGGAAATTGTTACAATGTTAAGGAAATGTTTTAATGATTCAAATATAGCTATTATTATTTGCAACATTTCATTTTAAACTTACATATTAACACATTTACTAGGGTTTATGAGAATCGCCCTGATGCTCAATCAAATGCTATGACAAAGGCACGTTATAGTCTCCATACAGTAGTGAACAGAGGAAGGAAAGATTTTATTTTTTTAAAAATTATGTATACCAATTAGTGATTCTGATATTATTTCACACATATAAATCGAAGCCAGTAAGTACACTCCAGGACTCACTTATTAACAGGGTTTTGGTACTGTATACTGTTAATCGATTTCATGCATTTGCAGCAATAACTCAGTACTCATTACGGTGATGTTTCCGAAGGTTGGCCCTCATCTGTGTTCAGGGGCTTTTCGTTTCCCTCCTGCTCAGACTGGGCGTGGCTATGTCCTAGGGCTGCTAGTGTGTGAGTCTCTGGACGCATATCCTCCTCCACCTCCTTCATGATCTGCACTTTCTCATCCTCCTCTGTTATAAAAAGGTTTCTCATAGAATCCCTCACTTCCTGCCTCAGCTCATCCTCTGACTCTTCAAAGTTCCTGAGAAGACATGAAAGAGAGTAGGTATTAGACTGCTTACCCCTTCTGTTCTGTGGTGGAAGTACAAATAACAGTTCAAGTGAAAGTGAAAATGACTAAAATGACATATTTAGATGTGAAGGAACTCATGAAGCTGTGGCCTGGCACTTGCACAGTTAGAGCTGTATCCATATTGACTTACACATGTTCAGAGTAGAGTTATGCACGTGTGTTAGGTGGTGGAATGGGTTGATGTTGATTATATAGATTATACAACATCAAAATCTTGTGAAACCAGGCAACAAAAAAAGTTGTAAGTTGTGAGTGGTTGAGTGCATGTGGGAGCCAATACTATACAATATTATCACAATACTGTATCTAGGTGCCAATTGCAATTCTGTAAGTATCAACATTTTATAAATAGTTTTTCTGCTTTTTTCTTTTTTGACATGACTCACGTGTCATCATCATCTGATCTAGGCTCCAAGCGCTCTTCGTCCAGTTCCA
This sequence comes from Platyallabes tihoni, assembly GCA_030068045.1. Lineage (NCBI taxonomy): Eukaryota > Metazoa > Chordata > Actinopteri > Siluriformes > Clariidae > Platyallabes > Platyallabes tihoni. Next base: position 1,330,750 of record JAQQZS010000035.1, on the reverse strand, counting down.
CATCAGAGTCAACCTCTTCTCCATCGCCAACATCACCTGTTTTCTTATCTTCCACCATCTTGTTTCTCACCTCCTCATGTGCAGCATCGTCATCCAATGGTACACCTGTTATGATAGAAGATGACTTACATTGTGATATGTTTTAGTAAAAATCTGACAACACTTGAAATGGTCAGATGTTCATTTAACGGTTATAAAAGGGGTCTCTAGTGTCAGTATTTATAAAACAACCTGTAACTTTATTAAACTTGTAACAACCAAACTGTAATGGAGTTTGTAAAAGCCCTTTAAAATAGAGCTTAAACATTGACTGTTCAGCTGTGAGTTTGAAGTAGATTTTGTCTTCCTTAACATTTCTGATTAAAAGAATACAATTCTATTGTAACAACAACAACAAAAAAAAACTTTTATAATAATCAGCATGAACTATAATTACAGTATACTTTTGTTACCCAGTGTGGAGTCGGTGAGCTGTGCCTCAGCCAGAGCATTAAGGAGTGTATCAGGACGACGGTCTGTCCATTTTCTCCTCTCTTCTGGACTTTGCTTCTTCTCTTCCTGAGCTCCGGCTACAATAAAAACAATCACAAACATGGAGGTGTTTATATCAGTTCTGAACTCTAAAGTCTTCAATTACTTTTGTGAGTCTTGAGTGGGAAACAGTATCATTTGAATTCTGATGAGAACCTCTGTGACTAAGAGGACCATAACTAACCGAACCCTCTGAGTGGGGAAAAGAGCAACACGAGCCAGTCGAGAGTTCCTCAAGGCTCATGTTCTCACTTTTTGGTCACCTGCAAGAACATTCAACTGCTTGATGACTTTACATGCTCAGGGTTTAGAAAGAAAAGTGCAGCAAAGCATGTGTCAGTCTGTACCTCCTCACAGCGGTAGCAGTAATGCAGCAGAAGAAATGACTAGTAGATGTACAGTATACCAACCTTGTGACAGATTTGTGTAATTTCATTATTATATATAATGAAACATCTATTCTGTTCTGTGTGTGTGTGTGTGTGTGTGTGCTCTTCTTGTCCCACTTACTCTGTGTACATGAGTATGTGGAGCAGATGGATAAGACCTCCATGTTAGCCAGAGCATTCAAAAGGGTTTGAGGAGCTTCCTGTTGCCACATCCCTCTTTTCCCATGCTTCTCTGCTTCTGCACTCTTTTCTTCCTCAGCTCTTCCTTCAGGCTTGATTTCGGCCTCACCTGCAGGTCCCCAGAGGTTGAGCTCTGCGTCAAATTTCAGTGTTTGATTCAGAGGATCCTCCTGACAAGCAGCCACAAACACATTTTTAAATTCATTTTAATAAATACACTTTCAATTAAGTGGCATTTCACCTTAGTGATTCCAAGCCTTTTTTTACTTTGGGAAACGTAGTTTTACCTCATTCTTTCCATCCATCTCTTGTGGTTCTTTGTCTCCTTCGTCCTTCATTCTATCATCTTGCAGCTTGATCTCAAACATGACTCCCTTCTGTGTAACAGAGTGGAGACATTCAGTGCTGATGAACAGGGTAGATTTCTTTGTGTACATTAACAAGCACTGTAGCTACCTTGTCATTGTATTTTTTCTGCAGCTCTCTCCTTTCCTCCTGGTTCTGCTTAAGAATCTGCCTCAGAGCTTTTTCCATATCTGTGGGCTAAAGAGAAAAACACTAATCTTCATTCCACAAACTATCTTTGTACCTGTGTGTGAGTGTGTGTGTGTGTGTGTGTGTGTGTGTGTGTCTGTGTGTGTGTGTGTGTGTGTAGATGTACCTTTTGTTCTTCACTTGGTTCGTCCGGACACTCCGACAAGTGTGCACCTGCTGCATGTGGCTGCGGCTGGTGAGGAACCTTAATCAGGATGAGTGTGAAACGTATGTGGCAGGTGGTACATTTGTACATTTGTTTGAGATTTTATGTCATATTGTGGGCGTGTCTTAGGCAATTATGTATATTACAGTAGGCAGCATCATCATAAAATTTTATATCATACTGTGAATGTGTCACAACCCTAACCCTAACCCGATGTTGACCATACACTCCATTTGCAGGTAATGGTGGCACACAGCCGTCAGGATCTGCACGGGTAAACCTCAAGATGAAAACGGGTACATCAGGCCGAGCTCATATCACCTGAAATCCCGGATTAAATTCGCTTTGGCCGGAGCCATGGGTAAACCTGACGGTGAAAACGAGTATGTCAAGCCGAGTGCAGAGTGTCTACAGATACGGCAGGTTGGTGGGTGACTTTCAGGCATCAAGTTAAACCTCAAGTTTAAATGAATAAAATAAGCTGTTAATTGAAATGTATTATTGGTGAGTAAAAAAAATACTGAACGTGTGCTTTTTGCTATTGGGCCACTTTTATGTATGTATGTATGTGTGTGTGTGTGTGTGTGTGTCACCTCAGCTTTGGCTCTCTGCCGCATCCCTCTGATCTCATCTTGATAACGTTGCCTGATTTGCTGCAATTGTCTGACATACTCCTGCGCGCGCACACACACATATTTTTGTCAACATAAACCCATTCTGTAAAATTTATTAACATATTTAATAATTTTTTTAAAATATTAATTAATTTCAGGAGACAATCAAAAGGCACTCCTAAAGACCTGCTGTCCCTGAAATTTGTCTTGTGCGGCTTGCTGAGGTGGAGCGTCTCTCTCGTCGAGGCATCGGTACCGTTCAGCATCTGCCGTACTTGGCCTCAGACCCTGCATACAAATATGGCTAAATGAGATCTCTGCAAAAAGACAAACAGGAAATGATTATGTGTGTGCAACATACCAGCTGTTTTTCTGCTCTCAGTTTGTACTGGTTGGCTTCTTGTCTTCTCTGCAGGTATTCCTCCCTTGCTGCTGCTACACTAGAAAAAGGAGATACAGAAACAAGAACATCGTCTACAGTATTCATCCCTCTTATGAACACCATCTCTCCAACCCTATACAGACATAACTCCAATCAACCTATCTCCATCCAAACACACCTGTTTTCCAGTTAGATAATAAAATACATATCTTTCTCTTTCTCTCTCTCTCTCACACACACACACAGACACACTCACAGTTGGTACGGTTCCAGAACATTCTCCCTGTAGACCAGGCTCTCCTCTATGGGTTCTTGTGCTGCAAGACGAGGTGGAAGAGGAGGTTGATAAAGACCTGGCTGGTGCTGCAGTTGGTCTCGATGGTCACGGTGCTGCCTATAGTGCTGCAGATTTGCGTTTGGCCTGGTCTCAAACTGAGCGGGCAGTCCTCTTAGTGCCTTTCCCACCTCGAGCTCTGCTTGGTGGCCCACCATTTTCTTAGAATGAGACAAAATAGGATGTTGAATTTCATGTTACTGTAACACATTTTGTTAATATCAGTCACAGGTTAACATACCACATGCACATGTTGCACATGTTGCACAATTTCTTACCCAGATTTATTTTTGTCAAATGAATAACAAAGTTAGATTTATTTTTAAATCAATCTGTGTCCATCAGCACCAGAAATAAAAAATTAGACAAAGTTGACAATGGCAGAGTAAATATTGGCCCAATGATTCGGCCTTCTTGCATGTCCAACAAGTCCAGCTGCAGCCAAACATCATTCACTAGTCTGCCGATCATGTATAACCCTGGAATACCAACAGCAGCAGCAGCAGCAGCAGAAGTAGCATTTTCTGTATGATTTCTCAAATAACCCCATTGTATTAGTCTGTCTAATCTAGGATGGTTGCTCATAGCCTTCCAGACCTAAGGCAATCAGCAGTGGAACCACTTGTTCGGAATCTGTTCCATAGCCTGGAAATTGTGTTCTTTGCAACTCCAAACCGCCTGCTAGCGCTGCATCAGGTTGAAGCATTCAGATGTCGTCTCTCTGCTAGTATTGTCTAAATGTGGCAAGATAGCATGAAGACAAAATGGACAATTAGAATGTTTTCTTCACTTTATTTGATTATAACACACGTGTGTGCGCGCGTGTGAAGCAAAAGAAAGTCTCATTAGAGAGGTTAAAGATCCATGTTCTCTTGCCCTCTCTGTATCATCTTGCACTTTGTGTGTGTGCGCGTTCTAATTAAGTTGCTTTAATGCATGTAAAGAATGGTTATTTGATCGCTAACCAGTCTAGCCATTCTCCTCTGCTCCTAATCTTCAATTTTGAGTTTAATGGATACACTATGAGAATCTACTTCTAAGATGTGATGCTCTACTGTACCACTATGAGTTACATCACATTTACACCACTGGACAGATACCTTTATCAAGAGTTACTGACAGGAGTAAAAAGACATTGCACTTTACCGTTTTTTATACAACTGAGTTGTTGATGGTTAAAGGGCAGCTTGGCTGTTCTGGGATTTGCACTCACAAACTTCCGATCAGTGGGCTAATGTTTCAACCAGGTAAAGGTCGTTCCTTAGCAGCTTTAACAAAGGACCTCTGGATTGTATGACAGTTTATACAGAAATACGTTTTCATTTTGGAAGGCAGTGTTGGGTTACTGCCACAACTTACCGATGAGAGCAAAACAGGCTGAGAGTCTCCTGCTTATATTATGCTAATGAACATATACTTAATATCATGAAAAGTAAAAACTGCTTACTAATGATCTCAGACCCAATGCACACCTGTAGTCCCAGACAGAAGCCCTGTGAAACTGGGGAGAAACCCCAACAGACCAGCCCTGTTCATGTCTGTATTTGTTCCCATTTGAAATGCATTATCTGTTCAGTCTAAATGCTGTACCCATATTGCATCTCAACTCTACTTCTAGCTCTACTTTAGGTGCAGACTGCATCATGTGTACAACTCAAATGGATTTGATTTTGCAGAAAAAAAATATAATCAGAAAAGTTAATGAAAAATAAAATAAGAAAAATCTGTTAATGAAATATAACCAAAAATCATTATCACATTCTACCACATCCTACAGACTCTCTGTCTATACTTATCTACTTGTCTACTTAGTACTTGGGGGTGTGATGCAGCTTCCACTCCAAGACAATATATTACCTGAAGCCTCTGAAACCTGGTGAATTATACATTCATTTTACATGTAATGCATGCAGCGTGTTGAGCAACTGTTGAGTGTTGATAAAGCATGCACAAGCCTCCTGTCACTAAGTGTCACATGGTATGAGATGTTCAGATCAGAGCATCTTTTACTAGTATGAGTATAGACACCATAACATTATAACTCAAAGATAGGTATTGTTTAGGCTTCCTTTGTGCCACCGGGGCGGCTCGGGATGGCCTTTGGCCTGCACGGTTGCAGATGAGCCCTGGGTGCCCATGATCCTGTCAACAGTTTACTGGTTTATAACTGATAATTAATGTTCATCAATTCACCCAGCTACAGTATGGTGTTGGTGTTGTGGTGGATTCGGGTATTTACATGAGTATAGACTGAGTTTGGATTTGTGACATTACCATTAGAAATCCATCACTGGCCCTCCACTACCAAAATATTCGGGAGAACTGGACCGCACTCAGATGTGAATGTCAAAACAACTTCGCTAAAGTATGGCAAATGAGAGTAAAAAAGATTTGCTTCATATGGACACCAGTCAAGATGTCTACCTTCTACCTAAAGTATTCTCTTACTTAAGTGAACTAGGACCTGGACAAAATTCTAAATTATAACAAAAAGCATCTTCTGTAGTTTGTGAACCTTGCAGAACGCTTTTGTAGAAAGGATTTTATAGTACCTACATCCCGGACAGTACTAAATTAAAAGGATACCTAATGTTAGGCTTTTCCTAACATTAAGAAGAAGAAGAATCCTACTTTATTCCGTGTGCTGTAAGGCTTGTGTACGGCACATCTCTGCTCTGGTCTAGGAGGAAACTTGCTCAGAGGATGCTCAGCTTTTAATGCTGGAACAGGTCTGGGTGTAACTGTGATTTTGACAGAGAGAGAGAGAGAGAAAGAGAGAGAGATTCAACAAAGAGCCAAAAAGATGCTGGTGACAGTTTAGGAACAGACCATTTTAACATCATTAAATATAACTATAAATAAATTAAGGATGGCGCGATGTTCTTTAATAAATGTAAAAATAAAAAAAATCACACTCCACTTTACATTTCATTTAGTAAAAATTCAAATAAACATGGTTTTAATTACTTTTAAATGTCTGTGCTATAATACTGATACTTGGAAGACTACAGTCAGGTTTCTACCACAGGAACATTTTTAGATTTCATGACATCATCTTCTTCTTTTTAACCAGAGAAGAATTACAATAAAAAAAATAGAGGAAGTCTTTTGGTACTTTTCTGTGTCAACTTTGAAAAGAAAAATGTGTCAATGAATTTACAAGATGTCCTATACTCATGGGAAACAATGCTGCCATGAAATAGTTTAAAATAATAATAATAATAATTTTAGAGCGAGCGTGTTAAGCTTGTGTTTAAGGCCATAGTGTGCTTCTTTTCAGCAGGTTAGACCAATAAAAATTAACAAATTAGATTTGAATATAATCCATATAATTTTCATTTATATTTTATATTCATTTATACCACACATTTTCATAGTATATACTCTTACAATCTAGAAACTGTTTCTGCAGAATCTCCGTAATGAAAAATAACTTTAACATCATTAGCAGATTTTGTTGGTAGCCCTGAGTGTATTACTAATGTCGCCCCCTAGTGGAGCAAAAGACACTATAGCTCATTACTAGATTTAACACAATTACCATCCAGTTTAATTTAGAACAAGGACTGTGTGGGTTAGATCCCCGGGGGTAGAGTACGTGCGTTGCGTGTCGAACAGTACCTGCAATCCGTTTGTCCAAATGCTGTGCTACAGGTTTGTCACTGTGCAGAATCGTGTGACTAAATTCCTCCTCCATGAACTGCGACGCATGCAGAGACAGAAAGCCACAACACACACACGAACACAGGGTTAAAGATAATCATGTGTCTGTCACAACAGCATGAAACAGTACCTCACCCTGCCAGCAGAGGCCAATAATGAGCTGGCACTACACAAGCACATGCTCTTCAGTTTATGTTGGCGAAGTGTTCTGACCATTCTGCTACTCTGTATGTGACTACTCATTGGCCTGCCTTTGTATTTGAGCATTAGTCCCATAACTGTGTAACATCTCTTCACACTTCCACTGAGTTTTTAACCAGAGAGGAATTACAAAGTGCATTAGATATGTTTAGTCTTTTTCTACAGTACGTAAGATTAGGATTCTTGGTGGACTACTGGCTAGCATGTGGCACTTTCACCTTTGTGGTATGGTTTTGATTCGCTCAGAGAACTACTGTAACCCCAGCCTGTGGGAGTTTGTCAGTAACTTAATAGAGATAGTCCCTGACTTACGTACAAGTTCTGTTCCAGGAGTATGTTCGTAAGTCCGATTTGTTCTCAAGTTCGACAAAGTGAGTCTTATACGCCTTTGACAATCTAAAGCATGCCAATCCATTTGAATAAATCTCTGTCCCCTTTCCCCACAAAGCCACCATGTGACCAAAAAACATAACCGCACCTAAGAACATTAATCTCACAGTAAATTGCGAAATGTAACAATGTAATTTAATGCACCTTTAAATCGCGAGGGGGGTCCCGGAAGCTTTCTTGTCTCAGAGCTGTTTTCCACTGTATTGGACTGTGAACTTGTTGAGGATATTCCAAAATTATGATTATTCACCATTAGGACAGCTTTACAGGACAGGACTTTTTCTATCATTGTGCTCTCGGACTGATTCATTGAAACTGGTGAGGCCAACTCACTTTGCCCACACACACACACACACACACACACACACACACACACACACGCACACAATATACCGGACTTTATACATTCACTTCTTCTTCTTTGACTTTCGGCTGTTCCCTTTCAGGGGTCGCCACAGCGAATCATCTGCCTCCATCTAACCCTATCCTCTGCATCCTCTTC
>JAQQZS010000035.1:1271162-1284189 GCA_030068045.1 Platyallabes tihoni | reverse complement strand
CTGCTGACAGCAAATTTACAGCATGTACAGAGCACCTCACACACACACACACACACACACACACACACACACACACACACACACACACACACACACCTCCCAGTAATTCTTCCTGTTTTGGTTCCATTGCAACATCGAGTTTATGCAGAATGAGATTAAAAAAAATGTTACAAATCAAACAGTTTATTTTGGAGTATTTACTCCCACATTTTGATTTTCTCCCACTCAGTTGAGTTATGTGGACATTGTTTCATGTCTGCCTAAAATGGGATCTGCTTAACAATTTGCTCATTTTAGACTCAATTCTAGGTCCTCGTCAGAGCATGATACTACCACCACCATGCTTAAGCGCAGGCACAGGAGAACCTCAACACTGGGGGGTGGAGCTCAACATCCATGTAGAAGGTGTTGAATCTCCTCCACACACACACACACACACACACACACACACACACACACACTACCTAGAGGATTAGTCCAAGAAGGAAAGTTATTCTTTGCTCATCAGTTACACTGACTCAGGAAAGCTGACCACCTTATCATGTATTATGTCAGTTAGTAATTCTTATTTATTCTTATGATATGATATTTGGGGAGGAGATGATGTAATGGCCGGTTTGGATTATCGTGGGGGTTACAATTCCCCCCTTCCCATGAATTGGGACTACCTGGGTGTACCTTAGTAACAGACATTATGCTTTGGCTTTAGATCAAATGGATGAACTTTAGTTGCATCAGATCACAATTTGTTGTTGTTGTTTTTTTTTTTTTCCAAAAGTTCTCAGGTTTTACAATCTCACCTTTCTTGGGAGTGGCTTCCCTCTGCCCACTCACCTACAGTCTCTGTGAAAAGCTCATTATATTCCTGAAGTCAGCACAGGTTCTCATGTTTCATCCGGTGAGCTCTGTAACCCTTTCAGTGCTGTAACTGGAGTCTCGGATACGTCTCTAATTACGCCCCTTCTTGCCTGCGTGCTGCACCTGGCCTGATCTTGTCACTTCTGGTTTGTGGCACATATTTCTACTTTTATTATCATTTATTTCACAGTAACTTCTAAGAAGGTTTTAATACCAATCTGTATTCTTTCCAGATCTAATTGCCAGGGATAACTCCTGGAGTTGTGTTCCTGATTTGTATTTTTAGTTTTTTTGTGCTTGGTGTCTGGGACTTTTATGTTGCTATTGTGTCAGTTTGCGTTACAGATGTGTTTAGTTTAGTTAATTATTATTTATTCCCCCTTAAATCCCTCTCACATCTGTACTGTACATACACCTGCAGTCCTGTTTCCTGACAGTAACAAGGTGGACTCAAAGCTTCATGAGCAGTTCCTAGTCTGATTCCAAGACTGATCTCATCTATCATTTTAGCTGTGAGAAATCAGACATATTCATTTTGAAAGCATACTGTTGGATACAGGTGTATAATAATAATAATAATAATAATAATACTAAGGGCACCTTTCAAAGCTCTCAATAACACTTTAAAAGATAGTAAGAAAAAAAGCTAGAATGCATCAAGCATAATAATAAAACCAGTACAGTTACCGTACCAGACAAAACACCTTCTGATTCAATGATTTTTGTTTGGTGATTTATTTTCTACATTCTAGAACAATATTGGATTTTTTTAAAAACTATGAAATGACACACATAGCATTAAGTCAGTTGTTGTTTTAAGACTTGAAGGTCAGATGTTCTGGAACAGTTCTCTCAAGAACAAGTATCGTGTCAAGTGCATTTGCAAAAACCATCAAGCAGCATGATGAAACTGGCTCTCATGAAAATATATTTTATTTATTCATTTTTCTATCATTTTGAGCCTTTAAAGCTTTACTCCATCCAGTGTCGTTGAACGTCCATTAGTTAGTTCCTGTAATCACTTACATTGTAATCACTAGACTACAAACACCTCGTGGGAACCAAAACATTTCAGCATCACATCATTTCCCATCCTTATCAAAAACCTTCTCATTGATGAAGTTTCAGGCCTCAGGTTTATTGCTCTATCTCGCCACCTAGTGCTGGGTACTCATTTAAAAGTTATTAAAATCCGGTTACATAAAAGCATATTTTCTTGGTATAAACTAGACATTGTCTGCATTTTACTGGTTAGTCTTTAATGCTACAAGTCATTGAAAATGACTGTTCAAGTGAAACCAGGACTTGTGATGATTTTTCTGGTTAATGAAGGTTTACAGCTTATAGATTGACATTTACAGAAGACTTCAAGACTTTAAGAAAATAAGACACACCTTTTTAGGAACTCGGCTGGAAGTTATTGACATCTCCACATGTTTGGGGTCATTAAAGGAGTTCCTGGGAGGCCGGCGTTTCAGCCGGGGATCAGACAGGCAGGAGATCATGTCTCCGGCGTACTGAGAAGACTTTCTACCTTGATGGTGTCCAAGCTCTAGTGAAACACTGGGATAAGAGCATTAGTGTATCTGGAGATTAAATAGAGAAATAAAGGGAGTTTTTAGTCTTTACATTTTTTTGTTCTGTTATTCTGCACAGTCAAAAGTCCAGCTTTGACTTGAACACTGCTTAAGTATGGTAAAGTGTTTTGGGGGGAAAAAGTTTTAATGATATTAATATTAACATTACAAGTGAATACTTTCTAGTGTTTTGCTAAAATGAGCATCTTAGCCTGAGAAAGAATGGACTGGCAATCTACTCCAACTTTAGTTAGAAATGTAATTTAAAGGGTTAATTCAAAGTGCTGTTATTGTTATACTTTTGTAATCCCGTGGACTCTAACGTCATCAGTTAGACCAGAAGCATAAAAAAACTACAAAACTCTGAAAAAAAAATCTGATCGTTCTAAAGCGAAAGCATCACCTGCTGTAGCGAGTCTGTAATTTAAATAAACAGATGTGATTAACCACAACCGATGATCAGAAACCACTGGTTTGTTCTAATACAGCGAGCTTTTTATTACAATTATCACTGAAGTTCTCAAAAATTATTCACCAATGGGTTAGAAATATGGATTCTGGGTGCTATTATTTTAAAACATAACTGGGAGTTGCATTCGAACATCCCACATTAAAAATTATTTGCATACCAGTCTTTAAAATCTTTTAGATTAGTTAATACGACTTAATGTGAGGTCAGGGCTTTAGATTTTTGATTTGAGACAGAGCTCATGGCACCCTGATGACGATCTCTAGAGCCTGGCAGTCTGTTTAATGCCACTGTGCATAAAATTGATAAACCTTTTATAGTTAGACTTGAAACCAGACAGACAGGGATGTTTCGACCCTGACGTGGCATCGAGTGAGTGTAGATTACAATCCTCTAGATTTACACAAATGATTCACGGCAGTTTGTGAACAGCGGTACATTGCCATGTTAATTACACTGACGGCTGGTTATGATGGTGGATAGAGAGACATTCATTCAAACCTTCTTACTAATCAGTATCAGGACTATTCCTTGGAACTAGTCCTTGGATTTTTATGCTAATGTGACATACAGACATGTTAAAAATTAAATATGCATTTAAAATCATATCACAGTAAAGACTTGAGAGAATAAACTAAATTGAGGCACTTACATCTTGTTGTTTGTTTTAAGCTCATTTAATGGCTATATTTAATAAAACTGAGTTGTTGTTGTTGTTAATATTATTATTAATAGTAGTAGTAGTATATTTCTTATTTATTATTACTGCTAAGAATTACAGTGACTTCCATTCAATGCAGTATTTCTATTGCACTTCTAACAATACACATTGTCTTAGAGCAGCTTTAGAATAATAGAAATTCAGAATATAAATGTAAAAAATGTTTGTCCCGATTGTGCAAGCTGGAGGCAGTGATGTCAAGGAAAAACACCCTGATATGACATGAGGAAGAAACCGTAAAAGGAACCAGACTCAAAACAGAACCCCGCCTCATTTGGGTGATAACGGAAAAGCATGACCATGAATACATCCTTTATTTATGAGGTTCAAAGTGCAATGTGAAATGAAATGCGTTTTTGTTAATATAAAGTCCACTTTGTTGAGTTTATCAGCTGAGACTTGGGTACAAAACTGTTTGTGGCAATTTCAATCCTGAAACTATTTAAGCGATTACCATCGTAGTGGAACTGTTTGATCACCATCCTCAGTTAGCACATGAATCTTTAAGCAGATCTAATAGGCCCGTCCTTTCCAGTGGCTAGTGATCTCCATGTGATGAGAACTCAAACCAGAAGTGAGACACAAGGATGAATCAGACAGGTTCAGAGGGCAGAATAGGTCACGTCACTGTTAACTCAGGAGGGCCATGTGTAGATAGGTAGATGGATAGATAGATAGAAAAAAGGCTAAATATACAGTAGTTGCAAGCAACGATAAGTGGGCCCAAGCACCCTTTCGCCACCCAAGTGCAACAGAAGGACAACAGGCACAGTGGACACACACATTTAATGTATTGTTTTGACATCACACTGAGGCCGGTTTGTTGGCGATCACGTAAATCCCCTAGGAGGAGTACATTAAAATCCACTGGGTGCGTTTTACTCCGAACTTCAATTCCCAGAATTCACAGCGTACTACAAACGTAGCTACTGAAAACTACCAAACCAAAACTACCAAAGCTTTAATTAGACACACACCTCTACACCTGTTCAGAGCTGACATGAAGAGGTAGTGTGGTGAAGTGCATATATTACAATAACGATGCTTTATAAATGAAATCCGCTGGTGATCTGAGACCTAATGTGTGACCATGTTGTCTATAATCGACCCAAACAAGTGCGCATCTCCATTGTGCTCAACAGGTACAAACTGCTTGTGGACCATCAAAATCTCTATGTGGTTCTTGGTTGTTTCCATCAAAGGGGTGCTACAGAGGACACTAAATTATAGTGCACTCATTTAGTGGGAAAATTGGTTGATTGATTGATTCATCGATTGATATAATTAAATACTAAACGTTTGATATGATTAACACCCAGAGTATAAATATCAGTAAATAGGGTGAAAGGGTTTAGTATTGGGTTTTGAGCAAGTTTGGCTGTTACATGTGTTACACGAATGTTACAGGCTCCTTTAGATTACTGGACCGTACTGATCTTCTCTCTGGCCTTTCACCTTCATAACTATTAAGTTTGGCAATGAAAATGCCTGAAAGGTCTTTTTAAGCAACACAGATTAAAAGTTGAGAGTTGTGAGCTACCAGAGCTGGTGATCTACAGTAACAATCATTAGCAACACAACGTTGTCAGAGAGCGTGATATGAAAATGTTGAGCCTGACTCTATTCAAATTAGACGCAAAGTGGGATTACGGGACTAAGGTGCGATCCATCTGAATGACGTGAGGTGAAAATACATGAAGTGTGAAGTGTCAGATCACTCTCCTCTTTACCTGTCACTATCCACTGCACCATTAATAAACCCAATTTATTTATTGTTTCAGTAAAATATAACAGTATGACTGCGATGGATCGGCTCCCTGCCCAGGCTGTACCCCGCCTCGTGCCCTCAGCCTCCCTCGCGACCCTGAATACAGGATGAAGCGGTATAGACAACAAGTATGTGAGAATCACTATTATTCAAAAGAGCTCTCTCCACCTACACACCAGTTCGTTCACATGGGTGAAAAAATTATTTTCTGCTCATATTTCTCAGATAAACACACCAGGGCATTTACGCTTGAACTTGAGTGTGTAAAAGATTCGACAGTGTCTTTTTCCAACAACATCAACAACTCCACATCTGATAAGACAAGGACACTTTGACACAGGAGAGAACTGCGATGACGGAGGTTCAAAAAAATCACCGGCTGGTATCACGACCACGTCATCGCTGCTCACCGTGTGGGAAAATGTTTTACTGGTAGGAGCGTTTGCTGAGGACCCCAGCGTGCTCACACAGGACAGAATCCATTTTAGTGCTCAATGTGTGGAAAGAGCTTCTTGTTCCTGTAAAACGTTTTATTTTTAGACATTTCTGTGAAGATTCGCAGTTATCCAGGTGAGTTTATCTGGAAGTTGAGTCATGTCAACAGGACTTGCTTTCAATTTATCTAGAAACATTTGACTACTCATCTAAGTAGCTTCTTCAGTCTAAGGTATGTTGATAAGTTCCTCATATTTTGCTCCTCCAAGATCAAAGGAGGAGTCAAGGAGAGTGGGCGGAGGTGGCTGAGTTTGTAATAAATTACATTTAATAAATTTAGTGTATACGAGTTTCACTTTTTAAATTAAGTTACAGAAGAAAATGAAGTTTAGATATTCATATTTTATGACTGTTTTTGGAAATGAACTGTACATTGCTATGCAACTTTTAAAGAATTAAAGTGTTTGTTTTATTCATCTTCATTTGTTTGTCTATGTTTTATACCACTATTTGTAAGATATTATTTTACCTGAGTGTCTCTCACTTCTATGCCTGTAAATTGCACTCAGTTAGTTTTTTTTTAAGGATATGAAGCTAAATTTGAATCCAATAAAATTCACGGTGTAACTCTTTAGTCAATAAGAGACTACTGCGAATATTGTTGTTCTTTCGGCTGCTCCTGTCGAGGGGTTGACACGACACGGACCACCAGATAAACTACACCATTCAGGTGAGGAGCTACATGTATGTCAGTACATGAGTAGGTTCATGTATGAGAGAAGCTCGCATTCAACTGTATTAAAGAAGCACTGATGTGCCTCAACAACATCTGATATCGGTGTGCTAGATCAGGAAACATGATGTTCTTTATCGCTGCCAAAAAATTTCAAATAAATAGGGGCTGAAATAGCAGAAAGCCTTTCAATCAGTGCTTTCCTGCTGCATTTGTTTATGGCCACAAGGGGGCACTATAAGAATGCACATGACTAGCATTGGTATAAAATTATTATTTTATTATATATTTAAATTTTGGAGGACAGAAACAAATTAAACACACTGTTAAATTGTAAATAAATGGAGAAAGCTGGGCAGAGTGAGATTCTACAGGGACACAGGGCATGTCTGAAACAGAGATAGAGGTTAAAGGTTACACAAAGGCAATGACACACAAACACTCACAGACATAATATAAGAAAATATAAAATCAATACGGGTTACAAATGCAGCAGTCGCAGTGTTTTATTGTGTACTGAATGTGTGTGTGTGTACCTGGTGAGAGTGTGTGTCCTGCTGTGACAGCCGTGAGTGTGTGCCGCCCGTGTCTAGTTTTAGACGAGTGAGAGGGAGACGACGCAGGCCAGCTGGTACTGTAGATCAGTCAACTGATTTCCCTGTATGTTTAAATATCGCAGTGATCTACACACACACACACACACACACACACACACACAGAAAGAACATCTGTTATTCACGCCACACCTTTAGAGACAGACCAAAAAGACCTGCAGCTGTAATTACAAGAAAAGCTGAGTCCTGATTTTGGAGGGGTGAATACAAATGCACACTCCACTTTCAGATTTAAATAATGGGTAAAAAAATATTTTTAACCATTTATCATTTTCCTTCCACTTTACAGTTATGTGCCGCTTTGTGTTTCCCTGTTTGTGGCTCTAACGTGACAAAATATGGGAAAGTTCAAAGGGCGTGAATACTTTTGCAAGGCACTGTATACTGCAGGTGTGTGTGTACCGTATGTAAGGAGACATCTGACATGCAGTACTATTTGTGGTATACAGTAACTAATTAACTGGATTTCTACTCAGAGTTCACCTCCACTAAAAAGACTCTCACTGGCCAGTTTATTAGGAACACTCACCACCATAGTAGCAGTGGCCCTGAAACCTGTGTGTGTGATTATGTGTTTGGGGTTTTGTTGGTGTTGCCATGAATAAACCAGGTGCTGGAGTTTTTAAACAACCATCAGAAGTCTCAGTGTAGCGCGCGTGCTGTGATCAGAACCTGACACTGATGCAAGCTGAAGAAAGATCAGCAGAACATGTGCAGTGGAACAGATGAGCTTTGGGTTCTAACTGTACAAGAATAAAAAGGTAGATGAGTGCAATTAATATCCAGAGCTTTCTTTTTTATCTGACTGTTTTTTCCACCTGAGGTTCCTGATGTCGTCACTCAGATGGCTAATGATGTTGTGTGAGATGTCCAGGTGCTGCAGCAACGGCAGGTGGTATAACCTACAAAACACACACGATACTGGTTATTTAAGAACAAACGTGCACAATGTGCATATTTTAAAAATTAATGAGCTGATTAAATGGGTTCCTGTGGGATGTTAATGGTGTTTATAAAGTAAAATCTTAATGTGTCAAGAGAAATATGGTAGAATTATTATATTGTGGAGCGCAGTGCAGCAGTGTTCAAGTGTTTATTCCTTCACCAGGTTTATTATACAATGTTCTGTGTACTGCATGTACTGTAGATTGATGCACACAAGTGTTAAAAAGAGAAAAAATATTTAATTAAATTTGACTTTATTTTTATACTTTCTCTCATAGGTTTAAGCCTTTTAGTGCTTTTTTTTCCAGAGTCGGTGTGGAAACTTTTCAACCGTACAAACTGTTCCTCACAAATTTTGGCAGAGGACAATCTTTAAAACAGCACACACGGAGTTGTATTTGTATTCGTTTAGGATGCATCATCTGTTCAGTTTGAATAATGTACAGCGGTACCTCTGCATACGAGTTTAATCCGTTCCGGAGGCGAGTTCTTAAGGTGAAATGTCGTATTGTGAAACGCATTGTCCCATAGGAAATAATGTAAATGCAGATAATCCGTTCCAGCCACCCAAAAATATTAACAATATTACCAATTTCCAACACTATTATCATATTTTGCATATAAAAACAATGAAAACATTTAGAAAAGACATGTCAATGATTAAAATATGAAATAAATAGACATTAAACCTCACTTAACCTTAACTTGTGATTCCTCTCGGCACCGGCTGCTTTAAAAACCAAGCTGAAAGCGGCTCCTTTTTCTTCTTGCTACTGTACTTGATAACATTCTAGAGACCCATGGTGTTGTGACTTCAATAAATCTTACATAACATGCAAAAAACCCACAAAAAATATATGTAAACTTGCTTTGCTTGGCTTTCCATTGACGCAAAAAAGTTTTCAACGTCTCCTGGATATACGCGTAACTGCAGCTCCTATGTAGAAAAGCATCGTATGCTGAGGGACATTAAGGCAAAAATTTGCAAGGCGGGGTGTTTGTATGCCAAAGTACCTCTTTTATGGTATTTGCTTTAATTTCAAATATGGACAGTGATGTACAGCACTTTTATATACGCTGTTTAAAAGCTAAACTTCGTATATTCATTAATTGTCTATAGCGCTGATCCTGTACAGGGTCACTGCAGCTCGGAGCAAACCCCTGAATTGGGGCACGAGGTGAAGTTTGAATTTCTGCTTCTTGGATCCCTGATTTTTGACACTTTACATCGTTATTCTCAAAATCACAGGAGAGATGGAATTCCATGTTCATGCTTTTATCAATTCTTTTGCTTGTAATAACATCACTGGGTGATGGCGGTGATATTTCTTTCTCCTTCTACCAACTTCGCTCATCTTCTTCTGCTTCAATCTTACACTGCACTTCCATTTACATTTAAAAAACCCTTAATCCAGTTATTATTTATTTATTTATTTATTTATTTAACCATGTCTTCTCTGTCGTGTCTCTTCACCACTGATTCTCAGGATCCATATTTTAAAATGGCATCAGAGATGTAGCACTTGATCAGTTTATTTCCGTTTTCGAATTTACTGTAAATGTGTGTGTATATTTATGTATGTGAGTGTGTGTGTGTGTGTGTGTGTGTGTTGTGATTACTGAGACGGCAGAGCAGTGAGTTTGCAGAACGAGATCACCAGAGTCTTGAGGTTGATCAGCTTCTCGATCTCGGCTGGGATTTCCTTAATCGGGTTGTCTCTCAGCTTCAGCACCTCCAGTTTCATCAGCTCACACACCTCACACACCGCGGGGGAAGGAGCGGGAGCGGGAATGGAACAAAGAGGCCAGCGTGAAGGGACAACATGACAATTTATTTTGTTGTTGTTATGTACGTCTTCCTCACACTGCATACATTAATGCATTCTTGCAGAAAGTTAAACACATTTGTTTGTCTAAATTCTTAAGAAAAAAAAAAATCAGACTCACCTTTACAGGAAACAAGCTAAAATCATTAAATGAAAGGTTTAGGTAGCACAGAGTCGCAATAAGAGGAGACAGGTCAGGTAGCTGGTGAATAAAATGAGCCTGCAGGAACACACACGCACACACACACACACCCACACACACACACTATGCTCATGACATGAGGAAACAATCAACACTGTGTTTTTAAACCCGTCTCGGATCATTAAACACATGGATATGTACAATTCTCCACGTAAACAAAAGGCCTAAAGACAGACTCTCGTTGTTGCTGTGAGAGTGAAGTGAAAGCAGAGCGTGCAGAAGTGCTGCACTTCCTCTATTTCTCTTCATTTCCCAAAACAGAGATGATGGACCTCCCTGATACACGGCACAGAAGTACAATGAACTAAAGCAGACCTGAGCACCGACCGGTCGCAACAGGAAGGAGCTTTCCTATCTCTCCTACACACACACACACACACACACACACACACACACACACCTTGAGGTTGAGGTTGGAGCCACCTTTCTTGAGGCACTCCACCACCGCATGTTCAGATGGGCTGATGGGTGTGAGGGAAGGGGAGTGTGACCGACACACACGACCCTGGAAGCTCAGGACAACTGAGGAAGAGACACGAGAGACCAGACTTCATAACGTCCACATGACATTAACTGACACTTTGTAACTTAAAACTTTATTTATTGTCGAATAAAAAGACACCAGACACATTGCATGAGTGTTTGCACTGACTTTGTGCATGTATGCGTGCGTGCGTGCGTGCCTGTGTGTGTGTGTGTGTGTGTGTGTATGTGAGTGTGTGTGTGTGTCTTGCCTGGGTCCATGTCAGCTTGTGTCTCGTCTGCTGTATACAAAAGTTTGTCATCTCCCTGACGTCTCACACACAGCTGTACCCTATCCGCTGCGGCCGTCTCTTTATGGACACACACACACACACACACACACAGACACACACACACACAGAGTCACCAGTTGTTTGTGTTCCTCCTTGTGTCAGTATTCCAGTGTATTCTGCGTGTGTGTGTGTGTGTGTGTGTGTGTGTGTGTGTGTATTACCGCACACGCTCTGCCACTGCGGGACCCTGCGCTCCACCTGCAGAAGCTGCTCACACCTCAGAACCTGTCTCGCCACCTCTCTCTGCCTCCCGTCGTGCAGCTCAGACAGGAAGTGATCCACAAACTTCCTGTAGTTCCACCGTGACAGGTACTGGAACCCCTGCATTTCTGATTGGCCTGGAACACTCTCTGACCATGTGGGATGCACGAAGTCCGGGGGAGCACGTGTGTAACGAGGGTCATCTGTCAGAAAATCTAAAATGAGGGATTTGTGGTTGACTCTTGGAGGTCGGGAAGGGAAGGAGTTGATGATTTGGTAAGGCATGATGGGAAATTCAACAGGGAGGAAATCCCGGAGTGAAGACAGAAGGCTATTATAGTGTGGAGGAGCGTTGTCATGGTTACTCCACTCATTTCCCTCTTCTTGGAGTTGTGAGGGAATAGGCTCTGTTCTCGTACCTGGAATGAGCAAAAGAAACATCTAAGATGACATCTACATCCCTTTCTTAAGTTCATTTATTCATTTATAGAATATACTGCTTGTCCTGTATACAGGGTCGCGGGGGTCCTGGAGCCAATCCTAAGAGTGGATAGGGTGCCAATCAATCGCAGGGTGGACACACACACACACACACACACACACACACACACACACACAAACACACACACACTAGGCCAAATTTGGAAACGCCAATCAGCCTCACCTGCATGTCTTTGGAGAAAACCCACTAAGCATGGATTGAACATGCAAACTCCATGCACGCACACCCGAGGTGGAAATCAAACCCAGACCCTGGAGGAGCAAGGTGACAGGCCGCCACACTCTTATGTCCTCAAGTAAAGTTAACTGCATCGACTAAACATGACTGTAGAGTTCATTGAGTCTTGAGGTGCTTTTGAAGGACACTTCAGGTCATCGTCCATCTGCACTGTGAAGCTCCATCCAGTGGGTTTTGAAGGATGCGGCTGCAGAGTATTAAGCAATTTGTACAAGTCCATTACCAGAGGAGTTTAACAACCTGATGCTGTTTAGTTGCTTCAGGATGAGAAAGAACATGATTCATCACTATCATTTTAATCACTGCTGTTTTTTTTCTTCCATATTTAGCTACTAAGCTTTCCGTTTCAAAAGAAAGTAATAATCTATTTCATGGTAACTTGAAGCCTTTAAAGTGTTGGTTGCGGTGTGTGACTGAGCACTACTCAGGTCAAAGAAGATCATCACTCAAGCTGAGAAAGTCCCTGAGAAACCCTCAAGACGGGGGATTTGTGCGGATTACAAGGGGAACTCAAAGAAGGTGCATTGTAATAAAATTGAGATTGAGCGGTGATGTGCTAATAGACGTGTCTAATAAACATAAACACTGCTGTTAACTCGCAGTGCAAAACATTATTAATGACTGCTATTTATATTTTTATTTAATGCCGTGAATAATCCATAAGCAAGCTAACTCCTGTCATTTTTCTTTTTTAAACGACACTTGTTTTTAAATCAGTCTTAGATTGTGTAAATCCCTGTAAGAGAATTATAACACAGTACTAAATCAGTGCCTTAGGGTTAATCATTTCTGACCAATCAGATACGAGAATTCAACAGCGCTGCGGTGTATTTGTGACTCGGACGTCTCTAATGCTGTGTTTACGATGAATTCATTAATAAACATTTCTCATATCAGCTTCGTTAACTGTTACATCCTGAACTGGACTTTTGATAGTAGAAGATTTATGAAATCTCATACACATCACCAGTGCAGGGTTACGACCCTACAACGTCTGTACGTGTCTGATGAACATCTATTAAACTATTAATCTATTAAACACTGCTCATAACTCACAGTGTGAAGGCGTGTCTTTAGGAGGGCGTGGTCTCTGATAACTCACAGTGTGAAGGCGTGTCTTTAGG
>JAQQZS010000035.1:1058236-1073581 GCA_030068045.1 Platyallabes tihoni | reverse complement strand
GCAAAGTCAATTCTGGCCTTTCTATTTTTGAGGCTGATTAATGGTTTGCACCTTGTGGTGAATCCTTTGTATTTACTTTACCATGTGAAAGGATTCTGCCATCATCCAACACTGTTGTCTTCCGTGGACGTCCAGGCCTTTTTGAGTTCCCAAGCTCACCAGTGCACTCTCTTTTTCTCAGAATGTACCAAACTGTTGATTTGGCCACTCCTAACATTTCTGCTATCTCTGATGGATTTTTTTTCTTTTTTTTTCAGCCTCAGGATAGTCTGTTTCACCTCCTTTGAGAGCTCCTTTGACCGCTTGTTGTGTGTTCACAGCAACAGCTTCCAAATGCAAACGCTACACCTGGAATCAACTCCAGACGTTTTAACTGCTTAATTGATGAGAGGTTAACGAGGGAAGAGCCAATGCAGCCTTATTTTTTTCTTCAGCCTTCTGAGTCAATTGTCCAATTACTTTTGGTCCCTCGAAAAAGTGGCGGCTACGTCTTAAAGAGCTGTAATTCCTACACCCTTGCTCCAATTTGGATGTGAATACTCTCAAATTACAACTGAGAATCTGCACTTTAAGCCCATATTGATTATATAATTGTATCCTGAATATGTTTTCGTAAACAGCTAAAATAACTTGTCACTGTCCAATTATTTTTGGGTAGCTGTATATGCTGAGGATTGAATACTGACGATTTGAATGATCAGAGAGGTGTACGGAAACCTAAATCTCAGGTCACGTAATATATCGGACACGTTCTGTACAACTGGCCGGGTCTCAGCAGGATTGATGTGGATTTTTTATTTTTAAGATATGTAGCAAATCTGTGGGAACTGGGATGATTGACAGCAGATCTTGGGTTACTATGGTTACATACCTTTCAGGAGAACATGATTCCTGAAGGTGAATAATAACTTTCTGGTTCAGTGTGAGATTTGTTTTATAGACATTTAAGACTGAGCTACATTAAAGAGCGCTGCGTTATCTGTAAGAGTCTTCAGCTGATCAATCGGAGAGTCGTCTCGTCTCAGGATCGTCTCACTCCTTATCAGTGACTTTTTACATAAAATAAAAATTCTCCATCAGGTTAGCATGAGATGTGACGAGAGGAGTTTTAATTGCAATAAAACAGTTCTGGGCGGAGGTGTGACATTATCGGGCCATCATACTGTACATCAGAAAAACATTTGGTTTGATGTGTTTATTTTAATCTTGGACATACAAATAAGAGCGTTAATTAAAACATCATTAAATAGTCACCATGTGAATCAATAAAAAAACAAAACTGATGGTCTAAATTGAACCTACATACATTCAGCCGTGAGAACAGTGTTGAAGGCACGATGTAGCGGAAAGTGCAGATGATTTATTTTAAAGCATTTCTTTACATATTAAATCATACGCAGCAACACTGAACTTGTAAAGTTGCGTCACAGAATTATATAATGCTTCACTTAGCTTTGACCTTAAAAAGTCCTTCATTTTTGGGTATATTTTGTTCACATTATAAAAAAAAAAGACAATCTCAGTTCCTCACATCCATCATGTGTGCACACGCGTGTGTGCGCTTGCTACATATCAGTGTGTGGTGTTGAATCATTAAGGCACTTAAAAGATGCATGTGTGACGTCACATGACGTTGGAAGTTCTTTGGCCCCTCAGGGTTTCAACGGTTGATTAATTAAGGAAAGACCAGCTCCCCCTGTTTAATGGTCCAAAAAACGTTATCAGGTGACGATGTGGGCCGCTACAATCCTTCAGGAAATTAAGAGGACAAGTCAAACAATTTGAATCACAATTAAATACACAACAGGCAAAGTGGCAGCTCATCATTAAATTTCCTCCGCCCCCCTCCCCTCCCCCCCTCAGCTCCAGAGATTTAGATACCCAATAATCCACCCCTGTGGTCACCACGATGTACGAATATACACATGCGATACAATTGTAAACTTATTCTTCATATGATTTCTGTAAAACCTTCTATCGTAAAACCCTACACACATCACGCTGACAGATATCCAGCTGTCATGTGATCAGATCAGCATGCTCACGTTGGTGCTTTGCAAAGTATTTGGAGGAAATGGGGTTAAAAAGAAAAAGAGCAACACAGTAAGAAGGTCTGCAAGGCGGTCGGCTCCAGCGCATCTCTCTCTCTCTCTCTCTCTCTCTCTCTCTTTCAACCAGAGAATCACAAAAAATACAGTATATACTCGTCCAGATCTCTGCTGGTGCTGATCAACAACGCCTCTGATCTTAGAGATCTGATCTCAAGGTTTTCCTGAACCATGATTAAACCACTGAAGGGTGACGCACCAGTATCTCACGATACATCAAACATTCTTCTCTCTTGAAGAAGAAGCACATTGATTTTCGTTCCAGCATGCAATCTCTTTCCTCATTTCCCTCCTCAGGTGCGAGTAGAAACGGCTCATTTATTATCTCGATATGGCACAGATGTCTGTCTCCCAGTTCATTAAAACCCGGTTACAGAATCGCAGCTTCTCGTTTTAGCATCTTTAGAGGGCGGTTTGTGATGGGGTGTGTCTCAGCTGACGCTGGTCTGGACCATGAGCAGTCCTGACCGCTGCTGATACTGCTTCTCCTTCGCCGACACGATCTTCTCGCCGAGATCGACGGGTGACTCCATGAAGTTGACGAGGACCTGCTCGGTCAGCAGCGAGGCCAAAATCTGCTCAAAACTCACCGTCCATTCGGTTTCTCCCGCCGACTCGCTTCCTCCCTCAGCAGCGGAGGCGCTTTGGTCCGATTCCTTCGCTTCCTCTGCCTTGTGCCGGGCCTCGCCAATCTGCAGCACTAAACTGGTGACCACAGCAATGGCTTGGAAGAGTTCGTTTTCGCCGGGGACGCCGTGGAACATGCTGCACAGCGTCTTACAAAACTGGACAAACTCTCGCTGTGGGGGGGGGGAAAGAACATGGTCAGTTTCATCAAGCTTGTTGGTTAAAGACGTCATGACTGTTCAGAGCGGAATGAAGGGTTTCTCGACTAAAATTACATGACCTTAAATCTAGAAACAAGTTCAATCTAGTCCTATCTGGTTGGCCAGGGGTACAGATCAGGTCAGATCTCTTCTACAGCCGGTTGCAATGCTCAAGTCAAGTTCACTAAATGATCCCCACTGTTTAAAATCAGGTTGAGAGTCACGAAACGGCGATGGTCACTTAATAAACGTTTATATACACAGTCCCTAAAGATATTCGCTCTAATCATAACTGAACTTCAATAAATACATTTTTGGTTGAAGAGCCAATGATTCACCAATCAGAAACTTCTAGGAGTTAGATGGGCGTGTCCATGTGGTGGTATTTAAGGACTCCTTTTCCCTTGATAACATGGGAAAAT
This sequence comes from Platyallabes tihoni, assembly GCA_030068045.1. Lineage (NCBI taxonomy): Eukaryota > Metazoa > Chordata > Actinopteri > Siluriformes > Clariidae > Platyallabes > Platyallabes tihoni. The sequence goes on along the minus strand of JAQQZS010000035.1, from coordinate 1,070,224 downwards.
CTCGAATCTAATATAAATGTCGACGTCCACAAGTTCAGTTCCTCCTTAGGAGCAATTAAAGGTTATTGGTCACATGTACTGTTCACATATCCATATTAGGAATCCGGGGTCAGAGTGCAGGCTCAGTCAGGACACAGCGGAGCTCATAGGGGTTAGGGCTTTGCTCAAGGGATCAAGAATGGCAGCTTGAAAGTGCTGGAGTTTGAACCGCCAACCTATCGATCAGTAACATAGAGCCTTAACCGTTTGAGCCACCACTGACCCCCCCCCCAATGAACATCTGTACAAATGATTATATGGTAACAAATGTGTATAAAAAAAAATCTTAGGACCACGAAGACACTACATTCAAGAAAAGGCGTGACTTTTAACCAAACACCACCATCGCAAATGTGAAGCATGGGGGTGGCAGCATCACACCATGAGTGTCACTGGTGTCTAACAATAAACGCTGAAGCAAAATCCGGTCATACTTGTCCTGCTGGGAGGACCTGTTTTTACCTGCTACCCAATTATGCTAATCGTACACCCAAAGTGCATCAAAGTGATCCGGTTGGAGTGGCCATCACAAAGTAATGACCCGACTCCCACATGAGGAACATACGGTAGTGTGAAACTGGTTTGTGGAAAACTGAGTTTGAACATCTTTAGGTCTTTAGTAATGTAAAGCATAGAAGAACTGCGAGAGATTAGACGTCTACAAATCTACCATATGCGGACACCTCTGTCCTCAGAGGACAGAGACTATTTATTTTGAGACTATCTTGGTCCTTGGCCTGGCTGAGAAGGATCTGATCTAATCTGATCTGGTCACCCAGAACTCACTTGTTTCATTTGAGGGAGGGGTTTCTCCAGGCCTTTGTCTTTATCCTTGCCCAAGTCCTTCAGCATCTGCTTCAGCTGCTCTTCATAGTTTTTCCCATCTCCTGAAAAACAACCACAAACAACTATAATCCACCTGACGGAGCGGGACATAAGGCAGTGACGTCAGACATAGACCTGAAAGTCAGACATAGTTTGGTATTTTCTTGCCTCTTAACCCCCTGGCACATGACTCTAAACCCTGTGGGATGTGTGTGGGGTATGAGGAAGAGCTCTGTATGTTCTTGTAGAACGTGTTTCAGCAGCGTTATGTGGCGATAAAATGAAGTCAGCTGACCACCTGAATCTAGTGAACGACCAGGTTATCACACCTATGGAGTTTCTCTTCTTCCCTGATGCCACAGACTCATGACCTGGACACCACAGTGTGTGTGTGTGTGTGTGTGTGTGTGTGTGTTCATAGCTAAAGGTGTCTGGCCATAATTGTACTCATTCATGCAATAGACTCCAGTACCATTGGCCAGAGTTACACAGAGAGGTCTGGAGGTGGAAGCCTTCAAAGGAGACGACGGTTCGCCTTCGTTCTCAGTCAGAGCTGCAAGCAACAAGAACAAACAGCCCTTAAAGCAACACATTTCTTTTCATCTTTCATTATAAAACTGAATGGAATAAAGTTCATTATATTTTACTGGGTTCTGTAACTTGTATGACTGAAAAATGTGCCTTGACACAAAACCGTTGTTTTAATGTTAGCTTTGAGCGTTACCGCGAGAGGTTAAACTGACCAGGTGGAATGTGGAGGCGGTAGAGAAGCCCGACCTTCTCATTCAGCTCTTCACAGTACAGGGTGTCTACAGGGACGGACAGAGACACAGAGAGACATGTTCCTCACGATAATGTCCTTCATTAGTCTCTCAGCTAGTCCCATGAAGATAGAAAGATAACATTTCAGCTGATCACTTTAATAATTTGATGGAAGGAATAAAACTGTAAATTACACACACCATCGCTGCGTCTCCTCCTGTAGCAACATGTTCTGTCTTTATGCTTTGATCAATAATCAGCACGATTAAATGTGATTAAGAGTCACTGATAGTGTTGGTTTAGCTCACATATTAATTCACTTGTACACCACAGGAGGGCGCACTTGCAGTTCAGGCAGATCATCAGCGTATTTCTGACAGCCTTAAAGTTTTGGGCTTTTTTTCCCCCCAAATTTTGTTCGAACTTTTTTGTTTTCATTAATTTGTCACATGAATAATGTGTTTGTTTTGATAGAGGGGTGAAAACATCAAGTCTAAATCAAAAGTCAACAACAACATGTGTGTATGTTTAATCATGCGCAAACCTGCAGCCCTGATATTTGCATGCAGTGCTGTGAAAAAGTATTTGCCCCTTCCTGTTTGCCTTTTTTTTTTTTTTATTTTTGCATATGGACTGTTTTGTAATCTGAAATTATTGTGTAATATTTAAAATCTTTTCGATGATCTCGAAGATAACCCGAGTAAATACAAAATGCATGGGAGAGTTCCAAGGTGAACGTCACTGCAGACCAGCACAAAGACTCTCACATTTACCGAAAGGACATTTTGGTGAACCCCCAAGACGTCTGAGCAAATATAGTGGACTGCTGAGTCAAAAGTTAAACCTTTTGAAATGTGTGAGTGTCCTGTTAGTGTCCTGGTGTAAAACTAACACAGTGATACCAGCAGTCAGACATGGTGGTGGTAGCATGATGCTCTGAGGCTCTGCAGTTTCAGGACATGGACGACTCGCCATAATTGGTGGAACCACTGAATTCTGCGCTCTACCAGAAAATCCTGAAGCACAACGTCCAGCCATCAGGTCATGACCTTGAGCTCAAGTGCACTTGAATTATACGGCAGGACAATGATCTCAAACACACCAACAAGTCCACTTCTGAATGACTAAAAAAAAAAAAAAAAACTAAAGGTTTGGAGAGGAGTCAAAGTCGAGGAGTCGCCACATCGGAGTCTCCGATCTGCACACCGTCTTGGCCCTGGTTTTTACGCCAGACGTGTTTCCTGATACGACTCTTCCATTTTATCCGGGTTTGGGACTGGCACTGCCAGTGTTTGGGAATCGAACCCAGACCTTCCACATGGTAGACGAGACGCCCAACACTGAGCCACAAATCACCTGGAGTGACCGAGTCAAAGTCTAGTCTTCTGTTATCCAATGAGATGCTGTGGACTGACCTTAAACAGGCGGTTCATGCTAGAAAACCTTCCGAACTGCACAGTGACGTAAGTTATCGCAAACGCTTGACTGCAGGTGTTGCTGCAAAGGTTATTAGGTTTAGGGGCCGATTACTTTTTCACACAGGGTCAGGTAGGTTTGGGCAGGTGTTTTTTTTTCCCCCCCTTAATAAATGAAATCATCATTTTAAAAAGTGCATTTAGTATTTACTTTATATTATCTTTGTGTGACAAAAATGCAAAAAAATCAGAATACATTTCCACAGCACTGAATTCTACAATTGGAATATTCACACACACACACACACACACACACACACCGATCCAGCGGGCGAACTGGTTGAAGGTGATGTGGTTCTGTCCCTCATGGTCCAGCAGGTTGAAGGTTCTCTGTGCCATGGTGTGGGTGTGTGTTCCAGTCTGCCACGGCATCAGCAGCTCGTACAGACTCTTAAACTGGGCTCGGTCCAACTGGTACTGCTCAGGGGAGGCAGAACTCACTCCGTCTCCCCAGTACAGGCTGATGAAATGTTCCGTCTGAACACACACACACACACACACACAGGATGTTCATTACAAGTGCTTTAATTAAACTGTAACAATGAAGACATTACTGAATCCCCCGGTGACCTCAGACGCACCTTAAAGAGGTCGTAGAGTTCGGAGAGATGCTCCTGAGACAGAGAGACTCCGGGGGAGATGAGCCGCAGCTACACACACACACACGACATATTGTAGAATTAATAAGGGGCGTGTCTCACACACTGGCGTACGTCTCTTACACTTTACTGTGATATTAGGATCTGATAGTGATTAGAGTGAACCCGGGAGGAGAGGATGTGGTGTGTGTGTGTGTGTGTGTGTGTGTTTATTAGTGTACAGCTCCGAGACAACATGTTTAGGTTTAAACTGATTCTTTTTTTTTTTTTTGTAAATGAATCATTATTTGGAATTTGAGGACAGCAAGACGTTGAGGAACAGTAAATGGGACATGCGTCTCTCAATCAATAAGCCGTGCGGATCTGAAGACACCAACAGCTCAAGTTGAAGGCGGAGACTTGTCCTGTTCTTACTGGATGTCCGTCTGGACCGTCCCGGGTCTCAGATGTCATACAGTTGTACTTTAGCACATTTTTTAAGGACTGCAGTGAGGCGGAGGAAGTACACACACCCTTTTACTCCGCAGCTACACCTGTATAAGATGTGCAGAGTGCGACGCTGTCCTGCTGGAATAAACTGGGGACGTCCCTGAACGAGACCTCGTCTGGAGATCAGCATCCGACATGACTGTGGTTCCCTCACGCAACACTATGTACAAGTTAAACTTCTCTTCTTTTCCACATACAGATGAGCTGAAGGCTGCTATTAAAGCCACCTGGTCTACAGGCTGATCACCTCCAGGCCACAACACGCTCCGTGCTGACGGAGAACAAAGTGTCGGGTGCATAAAAGAATCATTTTTGTAACAGAAATTGTGACATTTTGTGACTGATCTTAGGAGATATTCTATTATAAAGCTGCCCGATGTGGAGGCGGTGTCCTCACGTGTGTGTGAGTTTCCCACGCCACCAAACATCTCCTGAATAACTATAAATTAATGTAAAGAATCATAAGTGGTCCTTTATGTCTTTCACCCCGAGGACAAAACAGACCTGAAGTGTGGACTCGTGAGACCACAGCAGACTGCTTCCACTTCGCGGCAGTCCGTCTCAGATCAGCTCGAGCTCAGGATGTCGTTACGCAACATCCTCTGTTTTTGCTCGGTAGAGTTTTGATCTGCATTTAGAGACGCAACAGTGAACAGTGTTTACACACGCTGAGGGTCTCCTGTGGTTCTCCTGAGCACCACGCCGTCACATCCTTCACTGTCTGATTTGTTATGGATGTCGATGGTTTAACGTTTCTCACGACATTACTCTGAAACTGACGGACGTTTCTTCCTCGCTTGTGTAACTCTCGCCACACTTCCTCTTTTATACCCCATCAGGACAAACACCTGGTACTCATTAACCTGCTGACCTCGGGAATGTTTTAATCTGTGTTTTATTCACTTTCATGTTTTTCTTGCCTCCACTTCTATTTAAATATGTTGCAGTTTGTTTACAAAAACTATCAAGTTGATGAGTTTAAACTTTAAGCCTGTTGTCCATGTGTTTAATTCTACTCCGTATAGAACATTTTACAAAACTGTTTTGCATAAACATAAAGCTGTGATTTTTCCCCCCGTCACTACTCTCAAGGTGGCTGTTAAAGAAAACTAACCAATAATCAGATTCCAGGATTCAGCAACAACAATCAGTAACAAGAATAAACAAACAATCTGATTAATAAACAATAAAGATCTGAATCCTCAGAAAACTCCTTAAATGGTTGTTTAAAATATGATGGAAAGTGTATGATATAAGTGTGTGTGTGTGTGTGTGTGTGTGTGTGTCTCACCGTGTTCTCTTTAGTCGTGTCCTCGTGAGCCTGCAGCACCTGAATCCTGTGTCTCGATCTCATCCTCTCCAGCTGTTTAACAGTCAGGTCTCCAAATTTCTACATACACACACACACACACACACACACACACACACATACATTATGTATATTATAGAGTTATAGAAAGCTGATAAACAATAAATAGTTAATACAGTATTTTTAACGGAGGTTAATTTATGTCTGGTACCAAACACTCACACACACACACACACACTCGCGCACACACACTCACCTCATACGCGTAGTTGATGAGTGCAGTGATCTGTGTGTATCCTGAAGACTCCGTGTCCTCAGAATTCACACTCGACTCCTCATCGTCTCGGACACGCTCCAGAAAACTACACACACACACACACACACACACACACACACACAAATGCAGTTTCAGTTCCTGGTGTGTGAGGACCTTCTGCACCACGTGTACACTAACGTTTATTCTTTTCAATGATGTTTGTACTGAACTTGTGTCTCACTGTCTCTTTATGTCTCTCTGATACTGTCTCTCTAAGTCTCCGTCTCTGGTTCTCTCTGTGTCTCCCCGATATGTCGGGCTCTTTCTCTACACTGTCTCTCTGTGTCTCTCAGCCTCTGTATCTGCCCGAGCGTGTCTCTGGGTGTCTCTTAGACAGATACAGAGACTGAGAGACACCTAGACAGTATCAGAAAAAGACATACAGAGACCAAGAGAGACACAAAGACAAGAGACTGTCTCTCTGATGTCGTTTCTCTTTGTCTTTTGGTCTTTGTATGTCTCTTTGTGCCCAATTCTCTCCCTGGTACTGTCTCTCAGAATCTCTATGTCTCTTAGTTACTGTCCCCGTACGTCTCTCAGCATCTGCATTTCTCTCAGCTCATGTCTCTGTGTCTTTTTGTCCATGTGTGTCCCTCCGATATGGTCTTGGTATGTATGTCTCTCTCTCTGTGCCTCTGATATAGTTTCTGTGTCCCTATATATGTCTCTGATACTGTCTGTGTGTTTTTGCCTCTTCCTGTCTCTGTGCGTCTCTGCATTCAGTTTGACAGAGACACAGAAAGAGCGAAACAGAGACAGAGGACTGAGTGATGAGACCATGACAAGACCAGACTGTGTACACTGGAAACCAAAGTTTACTAAGACAAATCTGTCAGAATGTGTGTGTGTGTGTGGGTGTGTGTGTGCGCATGTGTGTGTGTGCGTGTATACCTGGTCAGTATCATCAGAGACTGCCCGTCGTCAGTGCTGTCACAGATCTCATCCACGTTGGCGTCGAGGACGGCGAGCCCCAGCTGGAAGATGATTTTGACACCGTGGCAGAAGAAGCAGTCGAGGACACGCAGACCGCTACGGAACGGGACGGCGCTCAGGAACAGAGCGAGGAACCAGGACAGAGAGAGAGACGAGAGGGACACGAGGTCCGGAACGCGCTCGGCCAGGTGCGGCAACCGCTCACGGATCAACTCCTCAAACACAGAGCGGTCCACCTGAGCACCTGGGGACGGGGGGGCGGGGGGGGACAGATTGAGAGAGCTGTTAAACATTTGACCTCACACACACACACACACACACACACACACACTCACCAATGACCCTGCGGTTGAAGTAATCAGGCAGCATTCTCTCACACACGGTGACCAGCAGCCAGAACGCTTCTTCCTCTCGCGTGTAGAGCAGCAGCACTGACGCCAGGATGTTCATAGACTGGACACACACACACACACACACACACACACACACAAGCATGTGACAACCGAAGAAAAAACCCCAGAAGAAGCTGAGAACTCATGGAGTCATGAACCGAGCGTCTGAACAGATCCAGACGTCTGGACGCGGCGTACGTGGTGTGGACGTGGGACATCATACGAGTGTATCGTTTTTAACATACGAGATGAAACAGGATGTCGGGGTGGAACCAGAGTTCTGTTTAGGAACGTAACCACCTGTGGGAATTCACTCGCACAGTAACTTCCTTCCAGATGCTGAAGACACGATCACAGCCAGATGTTTTCTACAGTCCGTCAGTGTCCAGCTCAGCCTGAACTCCACCTGTGGGGAAGACTACAAGGCTGTACCTGTGTGTGTGTGTGTGTGTGTGTGTGTACCTGGCAGTAGCCGATGCCCGGGTTGCGGGTGGCGTACGCGTTGAGGACGCGGCGCAGCGCCGCGATGCCGGTCTCGCTCTGGAATGCGGCGTGTTCGGGCAGCGAGCGCCGCAGGTCTCTCTCGATCTCGTCGCTCGTCTGCTCGTTCGTCCTCTCCTCCAGCAAATCAGCGTAAGAGCGCGAGTGGGTGTTCAGGAAGGACCGTGCATCTGCAACACACACACACACACACACACACACTATTCCTTCTTTTACACACTACTCCCCCATCAGTCTTTAATTTCAACAAGTCCGCCTCCCGTACCTGAGAAGGTGAGCCACATCTCGCCGCGCAGCGACTCCGGGACGCCTGCAGCCACCAGTCTGAGTGTCCTCTCGGTGCGGAACATGTGCACGCCGCGGCCGAACTCCTCCAGGTGCTCGTCCCACAGCTAATACACACATTAACAAGCTGGCAGGTTAAGGATGGCGCCCCCTAAAGGCCATAATAAACCCCTCCCCTTCACCATTCTGACACTCACACGTTTGTGCTCGGACGATTCCGATTGGCCGGTTTGGAATGTTGTGATTAGCGCCTCCTCGAGGATAACGGGACGGAGAGTGTCGTCGGTGTCGTAGCAGAAGGTATAATACGGGGTGGGGGAAATCTACACACACACACACACACACACAATTACACACACATAAGTGTCTTTAATTGTAGTTTCACCACATGGAAGTGAATTTCCCGCCGTACCAGAGTCTTCTTGCGATCGTTCTGCCAGTGCAGCGCGCGGAGACGCGCGTTCAGGTCGTCCACCAGCTGGTCTCGTCTCGCCACCTCGATCAGCTGGAAGGCCCGCTTGGAGCGCACGCTGATGATCACGGGGTTGGGCAGACCACCGGTGCTCTCGGCTTTCTCCACGGACTGCACCTGAGGGCGCAGAGACACGCCCGTCACGACCCCGTATGGCCCCGCCCACTCCGACACGCGGGTGTACTGGAGTACAGCAGTCAGGGTCAGGGGGGTTAAAGGGAAATAATCAGAGAGTTCCTGTTCTCACTTTCCTCTACACGGCCACACACACACACACAAACACACACACACACACACTCTCTCCCACCTGTATCTCATGCTTTCAGAGTGTCGTGTTACTGAGGAACTGCAAAGACGCAGAAACTCCTGAATCCTCAACTTCACCAAAGTTCAAACTAAACTCCACCACGTCTCGTTAAACATCGCCACAACGTCAGTGTGTTTCTGTGTCTGCAGCGATATTATAATTGTACAGCACATTAGTCTATACTAGCTTGTGTTAAACGTGATGCTGGTACCTCCGCGAGCGGGACGAGGAGGGTGCAGTGTCCCTCCTGCAGGCTGCTGAAGGACATGTAGTTCTCCGTGACGTAGAGATTCCCAGCCGTGTGACATCGAGCGTGAGGCGTCCAGACGGAGCAGCGCATCACCTCCTTCAGCGTCTCAGAGCGCGGGAGACCGAAGAGCGAGAGCACGTACTGCCGCAGGGCCTGCTCCTCCAGTGCCCTACACACACACACACACACACACACACGTACGTCATGGCTTCTTTGCAGCCATTTTATTAACACACACACACACACACCACTTTTCACACATTGCACTGCGGTTAATAGAGCTCGACAGTGCTCAAGCTCACACGTTCAGGCCACATCACACACACACACACACAAAGTTTTTTATATTTTCTTTATATAGCTCGCTCGGTTTCTGTCTGTTTATTTCTGTTCCGTCTTGAGTCTTTCTCTTCCTTATCTTTACATCCTTCCTTTCCTTTAAAGGAAGTGAAGCAAAAACACGACCTGCACACTGAACTTGCTTGCACAAGATTGCGTGTGTGTGAGACAGATCGGGGTCACATCCTGCAGGCTCGGTTACCGTTTAGTGATGTTGGAATCCGGTTCCGCGTTGGCGTTATCGAACAGTCTCCGCAGCGCCATGTCTCCCAGCTGCGTCATGACGGTCATCACTTCGTCCACATCAAGAAACATGGAGAACTCGCGCTGCTTCTGCCGCGTTCGGACCCTGATCGCGTCGTTGATGAGGCCGAAGGTCGCGCGCTCCAGAGCCGTGACTTCAGCCCAGGGGATCAGCAGCTTCACTGCACATGAAGGAAATGAAAAACTCTAGAATGAGTAGCCGGGCAGGTTTCGTTTCAGGAAACCAGTCACTGTGAAGATGTGCGTTTAAAAACGCAAACCAGACAACGAAATAAAGTTCGCATCGGAAAAACAGGCCTCACTCAGTGTGACGTCACTCAGGAGGTTATTATTCACTTTTTTACTACAAGTTTGAGGCATCGTCACGGCTGACCCGTCTCAGATATGGAAAAATTCTCTCTTCACAACTTTGCATCCGCATTGTCTTGAGATCACATGGGGACACATGGGGGGGGGTTTGGTGGCGATCACATGAATCCCCTATGAGGACATCAAAGTCCATTGTGTTCGTTTTGCAAACAACCCAAAATAACTGACTTCCTGTTGATCAGAGCCGAAGACGTGCACAGTAAAGGTTGTTCAGGTCGATGAGTTCTAAATGTGAACAGGGTTTCACTTGTACATATATGTGCGTGTGCAAGTGTGTATGAGCTATGCACAGCAAAATCTCATGTGAGGGCCCCGGGCGTGGCACGGGTGATGTGGCAGACTCTCAGGCGTCCTAATGGCAGCGGATTTCAACCTGTCTGCTGATTTTCAGGACTTTTTTGAACATGTTAAGATGTCCAGATGCTTTTTAAAATTAATCAAGCATGCACTATGATGTCATAGGGCCGATGGTTGGGCCCCTAATTAATAAAATGCCAATAAAATAATGAATGAACCTGTCCATCAGAGTCGACTGACCAAGAGCCGTTCCACGAGTGGTGATAATAGAACACAACAGCACCTGGCTAACAAAACTAACACAACATACAAAGCTAACTAGCTTAACACAAGGCTGAATCCCATATCTCTCTCTAACCGTTAATCATCGTTTTTGAGACTTTGGTGGCTCCGTAAACCCCCGAGTGTAAACGTATATGTAAATATTCTGTATATGTTTCATATAAAAGATGGAACCATTAGTCAAAATAATTGCTAATAATCAACTATTAGAATGATCAAGTTGTATTTTAATGTAACTTATGCAATCAATAACATTATAATAATGTAAGCAGTTGATAGGGATGTGACTGAGCAGGTGCATCATGGGTAATTGGATGGCATGAAGTAAAACAATTAGGGGCCCAAGCACTCTGACATCAACCCTGTGACATCACAGAGTGTAAAGAGACCCTCTTGTTTTTAAAATAATTTTTTTTCCAGCATTTGGGAATCTGCATCTTTTTTTTTGACAATCCTAAAATGCTTAAAAAGTGATGAGAATTAGCAGATTAGGACGTCTGAGAGTCTGGGCCCTGGGCGTGGCACGGTGCCCTCACAGGAGGATTTTGCTGTGCATGGCTCATATACACTTGAGCATATACATGTGAAACCCGGTACACATTTAGATCCAATTGAGCTGAACAACTTCTAATATATACATGTCATGGGCTCTACTCAACAGGAATCCGTTATTTTGAGTCATTTGCAAATCACACACAAGGGTCCCGCATGGGCCAATATGATCTCATCAAGGATGATTTTTGAGATCTGAAGCGGTTCAGGCGTGCCAGCGTATGCTGAAATGTGGCTAATAACTTTCTGAGAGACATTATAGTGTGATGCTTTTTGGAGGCCTCAACATGCTCAAAAAGCACCCGGGCAGCGATGGCTTGGTGGCAGGTGCTTGGGCCCGATCATCGCTGCTCTGCAACTATATTTTTATTAAATTCTGGCACCTTCCCCCCCTCTCTCCCTTTTAAACTCCTGAGCAAAGTGTAATTTTCCAAAAATGGCTCCTGACGGATGGACAAATAATAACTTAAACTTTGAAGTCTTAACTTTATGTGGTTATTACTAGCAGAACCAGTTAACATAAACTGGAAAAGACAACATGGAGTCGGTCACTAAGGTAGTTTTAACTAAAACACTGAAATCAGTTGGTTTGAGGTTTTTCATGCAGGTATGAATGAGTTTTCTGGAGAATAAATGTTTACCATAATGTGAAATTTAACACACATTTGCGCCCCTGTTCTTATGACTTTTTTCTATGCGCTCGCGGTGATGCTACATGTGTGTACTAGTGATGCGCGGGCCGGGTATTTTTCCAACCCGCGGGTCCCGCTTTTATGAAATTATGTGGCCCGCCCCAGCCCGCCCCGCACCACTGTATCTATTTTTACAACCCGCCCCGCGACCATTAAATTATGTTAATTCCCGACCTCAATTTCTCCCGCACCTCGTCTTCCATCTTCACTTTTATTTCTTTGTTTTTGTTGTGACTGGC
>JAQQZS010000035.1:908253-921684 GCA_030068045.1 Platyallabes tihoni | reverse complement strand
GATAGGCTCCAGGTCCCCCGCGACCCTGAACACAGGATTAAGCGGTATGGAAAATGAATGAATGAATGAATGAATGTCTGGTCGCACGGTGACTTTTAAAGTGATTTAGCAGTGTCGCCTTTTAACTCCAGGGTCTGGGTTTGATTTCCACCTCTGTTTGCATGGAGTTTGAATGTTCTGTCCATGCTTGGTGGGTTTCCCCTGGGTTCTCCACAACTCCACAGTACAATGACATGCAGATTAGGCTAATTGGCGTTCCCAGGTTGCCCGTAGTGTGTGTGTGTGTGTGCGTGTGTGCCCTGTGATGGATTGTCCAGATTGTACCCCGCCCCCCTAGAAAGTAAATTAGTAAATACATGGAAAATCTACACTGTTTAGATATTTGAATGTGATTGGTTTAGAGAAGAGGATTTCATTCCCCCCCCCCGTCAAACTGCTGTTCCACACTCCAGTCCAGCAGGTGGCGGTAATACACCAAACGGGGCTGCCGGACAACCACAAGAGAAAAAAAAAAAAAAAGAAGAAGAAGGAGGAGGAGGAGGGGGGGGTGACAACGACGCTGCACGTTTCGTGCTTAACAGCTGAATTATTTGCTTTGAGCTAAAAAAAAAGCTCCGCTTGATTTATTTGTTTCTTTTAGTTTTGATCCGTTTAAAAATTAAAGCTCATTGCTGTGCCTTGAGGATTTAAAACCTCTGTCGTGCTGTAAAACCCCTACGGTAATGTAAACAGAACCTGTGTGTGGTCGAGTCCCAAACAGATCTCCACTTCACTGTTTAAGTGCACTACGTAGGGAATGAACTAATGCACGTGTGCGCACTATGTAGTGCACTATTTATCTAATGAGGGGAGAGGTGGAGTTCTTGTGATTATTTCTCATTGTAAGATATTAAAGTATAACAATAGGAAGATGAATTGTTTGTTTTTTTGTTTGCAGACCTGTTATGGTGGGTTCAGCAGGAGACAGTCAGCTCTCCTCCTCCAGGAGCTCTCAGGCTGATGATCCTGCTGATGATCCTGATCCCTCACAGGTAAACATCATAGAGGTGATCTGGAAACCAGTCACTTGGATTCTCGAGATTAGTAAATACTTTTATAATAAGCCTACACAGCTAATCATACTTTAATCAGTCAATTCAACTAATATAACAATTATTTTCCTAATGTTCTGGCTACCTTGCCAGTAAAGAACGGAGATGAGAATCGACGGATTTGATCAAGAAACCTCGGTTAATATTGTGATTATGTCAGTATCTCGGTTTTATCAATAAGCACCAATTCCATTTGACTTTTTTTTTTTTTTTTAAGAATAATAATTAAGACTTAATCACAGAAGCAGCCAAGAGGCTCAGGGTAACTCTGGAGGATCTACAGAGATCCAGAGCGCAGGTGGGAGAATCTGTCCGCAAAATATAACACTATAATCGTGCACTCTGGCCTGTATGGAAGAGTGGCGAGAAGAAAGCCATTATTAAAAGAAAGCCATAAGAAGTCTCGTTTGCAGTTTCACATGTCTTGTCACGAACTTCCTATGGACTTTTCTGGGACTACTTATAAATGAAATTAAACATTATTATTATTATTATTGTTACAAAAAAATTCTAAGCAAAAAAAATTAACTCTTACTACACGGGACACCTGTGTGTGAATAGTTTATAGTGCGTCACCTGTAGGATTATAAGGATCATTATGTCTCAAAGTCTTCAGCGAGTGTTGAGCGACGAGCATGCTGTAGGTGTGGCCCATTAGTCTTCTAAGCGCGTGTGAGATTATTTAATGCACCTGGTGTCTTAAGACCATTTGTAATCATTTGTACTGAGTGGGTTCAAGACTAATTTGCCATAAATGTAAAAACTTTTATGAGTCGATTTTGGAGTCGATGTGACGATACACAAATCAGCACATAAAAAGAATGAGTTATTGAATGAGTTAAAGAATGAGTATTCATAACCAAATCTATTTTCCCCCCATCTTTAATAACATGTTTCTAAGACACTAAATAAAATCAGTGAGAGTTTAACAAAGTCTATGAATTGTAATCATTTTAATACTGTACCGGAGGCTTGTGCTTTATTACTTATTTAAACACAAAGTTGATAAACAGAGTAAACAGCATTTTTCCTAATGATACTATTTATTATGAAAGTTAAGATTTGTGTACTGTATGCCTAATTATGCAAGGTGTAGTTTGCTGCAAAAGTTCATGTACAGCAAGTTACAGCTTGATGTTAATGAAATTATGTCATTTAGTTTTATAAAGACTATATGTGTATAAACAAACTGTTTATAACCTCAGATATAAACAATTCTGTACAGAAGCCTCCAAATGCTGCGCAACAGAAACACATTTTTAATGGTGCTACATTATCAACAATTGCACACGCTAAAAGCATCTGATTTGCATTTCTTCGAACTCTGAGCATATTAGTCTTAAACCTGCTCCTTACGCACGCTTACACCAGTCTCAAAGTGCGCTAATTATCTGAAAATAATGTGTGTTAGAAACCCCGCTGCTAAACTACAATATAATTAATTTCAGTGATTAACATAATAGTGTATCGATTGTTTAACTGGGTTGACATACTATAAATGTTACTGTTTTATCTTCAGATGTCTGAGGAGGTGAAAATAGAAACGTCAGGTGGCGGGACCTCAGGCTCAACGGGACACGCCCCCCTGGTGGAGCAGCACAGTAGTGCCGTCCAAATGAAGCTTACACCTCGTCAGTCTGGTTTCTACTGATATGAAGTCTGTAAATGTCTCATTCTGATGATTTTGTGTCAGTTTATTTAAGAATCTGTGAGTGTGTGTGTGTGTGTGTGTGTGTTAGAAGACTGTGTGAAAGAGGAAACGCCAGAGCTGAACATCTGCAACGTTGAAAACGAATTGAACGACGCTCCTGATGGTTCCTCAGTTAAAGAGGAGGAAACTGAAGATAACGACTGCCTCTGTAAGACATCGGGCAAATCAACAAATTAACTACAAACACTTCTTTCTAAATAACAAGGGTTATGATCAGGATATGATGAAAATCTTCCAGGTTAATTTTACAGCTGGTGAGTCTCATCCAGACTGTTTGATTCCAGATCTGCCAACCTTTTAACATCAGAGTAGACTTGTGTGAGTTATCACTTAAAAAGCTGAGTATGGCCTAACTTAAGGGAAAAAAAGACCAAACAGGAGGTGAGGTGATGTATCAGCAAGTGTTGATCTCTGTCTTCTCATTAGATCTTCCTCTGTTCCTATGGGTACTGACAAAAGTGTGTGCCCCCCCCCCCCCTCTTTAATACATGCAATTTGCAGGTATATTTCCTCATAAGAATTATTTATTTTTTATTTATTTATTAATTTTTTATTAGAAAACATTATATTAGGGATTTTTTTTCCCCATTTAATATTTTACTTTCATAAGAGTACCGTTCTTGATGGTAATACACGGTTTATTATTATTATTATATAGATGTGGGCTGGACTGCGGACTTGACATGCAATTAAGTGAATTCTATAAGAGCTATTGATAGTAAGCTTCACATAATTGTGTTGCCTCGGTTCAATCCTGAGCTTGTGTTCCTGTCTCTGTTGTTTCACATGTTCTCCCTGCATGTATGTATTACAGTGTGACCTCACAAACTTAAAAGTGGACTATGGCGCTATTATGACATTTGCAGCTCTTTTTGTCTTGTTAAAGTGTGTTTAATTCCATTTTTTTAAAAAAAAAACCATTTTTCTTCCTTTGCTATGTTTTTATTTCAGACTGTGAAATTTGCAAATCCTACTTCTTCAACAAGTGTGAGGTTCACGGTTCACCCCTCTTCATCACTGATACCCCTGTTCCAATGGGGGTCGATGACCGAGCCAGTCAGACTCTTCCTCCTGGTCTAGAGATTCGGAAGTCTGGAATTCTTGGTGCAGACCTGGGGGTGTTTAATAATGGGGAGACTGTTCCAGTCGGTGCACATTTCGGACCCTACCAGGGAGAGCTGGTAGAACAAGAGGAAGCCATGAACAGTGAATACTGCTGGATGGTGAGTTTATTTAAATTGTGTTTGGGGACTAGGCATGCTTGCAGAAACATCTCTGATTTCACCGTGCTGGTCATTGTAACCTAAAAGTACATGTTGGTTCACCAAGAGATGCTGAGTTATTATTTGATTTGGCTTTAATACTTTTTAGATTAGACCCTTCTGCGTTAAAATGTAAAGTCTTGCATTTGTCTTGTAAAGTCTTGATCCTAGTCAGCTGACCTAATTTTTATGAGCACTTAACATTGCTGAGCATATACATGTTAATTGTGCTGCTTGTGATGTTACAATCTAGCTGTTACACAAAATTTGTCCACTAGATGGCAATACAATGAGCCTTTGAATGAAGCTTCATGAAATTAAACTTTTGGTGAAACTATTGGCCGGGAAGCCTCGATGACACAAGACGTGTATGGTAGGCACTAGGCTTGATGTGTTTCATTTGTTCATCTGCTTCTCTTCTTACCCTTATGCATCTGTAAATATGGACTCATGAGACTACATGACCTTTTGCCAGTGCTCCATAGTCCATTCTTTATGCTCATGTTAAATTTCCTCACTACTAAATATCCCACAGCCAACTGTTAGTGGTGGTATAACAAAGTGGAAGTGGTTGGGAGCGACAGAAACGACATGGGGTGCTTCACTGTTTTTGTTTGTGTGTATCTGTGTGTGTGTGTATATGTGTTTGTTTCCTTCTTTATTCATGTATTTTTTTTATTATTATTTTTTTTTTTTCAGATATCCAAGAGCAAGCAGCACAAGGAATACCTTGATGCCAAGAGAGAAACATTTGCTAACTGGATGAGGTGAGGAATTCAGTGTGTGTTTTGGTCATTGTTTACCTATTGATTTTAAGATTTTTTTCATTTTTTCAAATAATTTTGTGACCAATCCCTTCCATGTGATTCTCACTCTCTCTCTCTCTCTCTCTCTCTCTCTCTCTGATGACATGCATCCTTCTCTCAGGTATGTGAATTGTGCTCATAAGGATGGTAAGCAGAATCTTATGGCCTTTCAATATCAAGGGGGAATTTTTTATCGATGCTGTCAAGCCATTAATCCAGGACAGGAGTTCTTGGTGTGGTACGAAGCAGATTATGCCAAAGGTCTCGGTCCTACGTTTGACTTCCTATGGAACAAAAAGTGCCACGTAAATGGTAAAGTCTAAATATAGGAATTTTGTGGTTAATTATTTTGACTTAAGTCCTAAGTAGTGTGTTGGGTATCTTGTGTGTCTTCTTTAACTGAATTGTGGATGAGCTCAAGGAAGCTTTGTACATATCAAATTTCCTGAACAAGAACACATAACCAATGAGACAAAAATCAGCTGGTTTTAGTCAGTATAAATGAATAAGAATCAATGTGAATCATTACCAGATGGTTCTTCTCTGCCTGTGAACAACAGGCTGCCTTTTTCTTTTTCAATGTGTTTTACAGAGGAGTGCAAACAATTGTAAAATAAACTCGCTTTTAAAATACATGAAAAGTGTGGCCTAGGAGCAAAACGAAACGGTAATATTATTGTCATGTGGTCTTGAAATATTTGGTAGCGTGGTAGACATGTGGTAAGTCATACAACAAACAACAAATACTTGTGGTCTTTAACACAATGTTGATTTATTTGATGGTTCTATTAAATTACATTTGAGAGTTCCAAACCACAAACTCTACTCTCCATGTACCCCTATGTGAAAAGTAAAAAGAGAGAGAAAAAAAAAAAAAAAAAAACAGCTTCTAATTGCATTCTTTATTAGAAGCTATCAGAATTAGTTGCTACTATTAAAGTCAGAGAACAATTAAACATGGGAAAAGAGTTAATGCACCTTGTCTGTGATGTAATGCCATGCTGTGCCACACCTGTTTATCATGTGAGAGGTGTAGTGAGAGGAAGTAAATGCAAGGGACACCAGCTTCGCACGGTGAACAGGTACAGGAGCATTACAGCAAGAGTAAACTGCCCTCTATTACTTAATTGACTGTAGATTTAAGTAGTAAGATTTATAAAAAAAAAAAAATAATAAAAAAAAAGGGAGGGCAAGTATACTTGCGCGGCCATCAGCTTACTTTGCCGATCCCGCAAAATACACTCTATTCGTGGGGAAACGCTGTCTTGTTTGCGAGGCAGACAGGAATCCTCTACAGCCATGTTGTTCATGCTTGGTTGGTATCAGACCCTTTAAGAAGGATTCTTGTAATATGGATTAGAGATGCCCTTTTTTGTCACATTCCCGAAGGATTTGCTATTAAGGTGTTAGCTTTCCTCTAAGACAGGGTAACTGGCTCCTGGTGGTACTTGGTTACTTAATGCCTTTTTACGTTAGACATGATTGATTTGTTTTGTGCCCTGGAATGATAGCTCCCCCACTGGGCAGCATTCACAGTTTTTGTGTTCTCTGTACTCGGGTATACTTGCATCTTTACACTCTCCAATACAGCAGGCAGCAATCTGCACCTCCTTGTTCCGTGAACCGCCATTACACAAGAAAATAAGAGTTTAGATTTCAAATATTGGGATATAACCTGACATTAGTTTTAAAATGTTGTTGCATTTCTCATATTTTTTTTTTTTTTTTTTTTAATTTCTCTGTTCTAGAAGTAAACAACAGTTCATTACAAGTCTTCTCCTGCTCTTTTTGTCCACGTTACTATACATCTCAAATTTATCTCAACAAACACATCAGGGCATGCCATTATGAGGAGCCGGAGAGACTGCCGAAATCAGCAGAGGTTAAACATGAAGTTCCTATGCCCACGAATGCATCCAGTAGTCGGCAAACATTGAAGTATGAAATGCAGAAGGAAATTATTCACTCCTCATATGGTGGAAAGCATTTTACCCATCGGAGTCTTCTCAAAACACAACAACATAGTCACACAGGACAGAAGCCCCATCACTGCTCACAGTGTGGGAAGAGTTTTACTCATCATAAAACTTTTCAGCGACATCAGCGCACTCACGTAGGAAAAAAGCCATATCAGTGCTCACAGTGTGGGAAACGCTTTCCTTATCAGAGTTATCTCCAGATCCATGAGCGCATTCACACAGGAGAAAAGCCGTATCACTGCTTACAGTGCGGGAAAAGTTTTACTTTTCAGAGTAATCTCCTGGCACATCAACACATTCACACAGGAGAGAAGCCGTATCGCTGCTCGCAGTGTGGTAAAGGTTTTATTTATCAGAGTACTTTCCAGTTACATCAGCGCATTCACACTGGAGAGAAGCCATATCGCTGCTCGCAGTGTGGAAAGCGTTTTCCTTATCAGAGTACTTTCCACCGACACCAGCAGATTCACACAGGGCTAAAGCCGTTTCAGTGCCCGCAGTGTGGGAAGGGTTTCTCTCAACAGAGTCATCTCTACGAACATCAGCGCAGTCACACTGGCGAGAAGCCCTATCTCTGCTCACTGTGTGGGAAAACTTTTACTTACAAAAGTAATCTCCTGCTACATCAGCGCAGTCACACAGGAGAGAAGCCATATCAGTGCACACAGTGTGGAAAAAGTTTTGTTTGTCAGAATCATCTCCGGATACATCAGCGCATTCACACAGGAGAGAAGCCATACCACTGCTCACAGTGTGGGAAGAGTTTTTCTCAACAGAATTATCTCTACCAACATCAGCGCAGTCACACAGGAGAGAAGCCATACCACTGCTCCCAGTGTGGGAAGAAGTTCTCTCAACAGAGTTCTCTCTACAGACATCAGCGCAGCCACACAGCAGCGAAGCAATTTCAGTGCTTAGAGTGTGGGAAGTGTTTCCCTCAACAGAGGACCCTTTATCGACATCTGCGCAGTCATACAAAGGAGAAGCTGTTTCACTGCACACAGTGTGGGAAGAGTTTCTCCCAACAGAATAATCTCCAGGTGCATCAGCGCATACACACAAGAGAGAAGCCATATCACTGCTCACAGTGTGGAAAGAGTTTCTCCCAAAAGAGTACTCTTCATCGACATCACCGCAGTCACACAGGAGAGAAGCCGTATCACTGCAAACAGTGTGGGAAAAGTTTCTCTCAGCAGAGTAATCTCCAGGTACATCAACGCATTCACACAAGAGAGAAGCCGTATCATTGCTTGCAGTGTGGAAAGAGTTTCTCCCAAAAGAGTTCTCTCCACCGACATCAGCGCAGTCACACAGGAGAGAAGCCGTATCACTGCTCACAATGTGGAAGGCGTTTCTCTCAACAAAGTAATCTCCACCGACATCAGTGTAGTTCCACAGGAGAGAAGCCGTATCGCTGCTCACAGTGTGGGAAGAGTTTCTCTGAACATATGAATCTCCAAGATCACCAGAAAAGTCACGCAGAAGAAAAGCCATATCACTGCTCACAGTGAGGAAAGAGTTTCCTTCAACAGAGTAATCTACCAAATTCAGCGCAGTCACACAGGAGTGAAACCGTTTCACTGCTCAGACTTTCTCTTGACACAGACAACCACCGTCATCATTTCACGACTCACAGTGTGAGAAAAGGTTTACAAGTTCACCTACATTTGAGGTCCACAAATACAATGCCATCAAGAAGTAATTTGTCAAATTTAATGTCCCTTTGATCATAAATGATCCGTGTAAACGGTATTTGTGCTTTCTTTCTTTCTTTTTTTTTTTTTTTTTTCTGGAAGGCATACAAGTATGGAATTATAGAGCAATTCCCCCTTAAATAACCATAATATTAATTGCCTAAGTTCTGCAGATATTACTTAAATGTATAATTATCATTGTAGTTCCTAGCATGGGAAAACAATAAAGCAAAGCTGGGTAAACAAACATCCTTTTTAAGGATGTATACTTTCCTAGGGACTAAAACTGTATCATTGCTGAATGAACATACATTTCTAGCCATGGCGTCATTGGTATCCTAAATGCCATTTGTTGACTTTGAGACCTGAGTGAATCCATCATACAGTGTAACCTTGGATTATGAGTAACTCACTCCTCAAGCGTTTTGCAGAACAACATTTTTTAAAATAAATTTTAACTTGATAAACGAGTGCGGTCTTGACATACTCATACATGAGTAGTACGCATGTGCTTTGTCTTCAAAGCATCACGTGATCACAACTGAGACAATGGTTATTCTCTCGCGAGCTGCAAGATTATCGGTAATCGTCTCCCATGCTCAGTCTCAGTGTACGTGTCACTCGTATAGTCAACATTCGTGCATGCTTGGACTGTTTACTTCAACATTATGACCATGTGTGTGTGTAAAGCAAAAGCAAGTGTCATTAGAGAGGTTCCTTGTTAAAGATCCAGTTTCCAGACTCTCTGACTCTATTAGAGAGCAGTGATTCCATTAGTGTACGAGTGCATCATTAGAGAAGTTGAAGAAGTTTCCCGATAGAGCAGTGTTTCCATTGGTGTGTGTGTGTGTTTGTACATGTGTGTGCGTGAAAGTTATCCTATACAGTAGCCCCCTCCCTCTTCCTTTTGTCTCTCATTTTACTTCAGCCATGATTCTTTTCAAAGGTAAAGTGCAGTTTATTTTGTATGAATTATACGACAACATAAAGTGCACGTGCAACAGTCAAAACCGTGTCAGCAGTAAAAACAGAGCTGTGTTTAGTAGTGAAAACTTCCATACACATAGACCATGTGATGAGAAACAAATTGCTAGACTACTCAGTAAAAAAAAAAAAATTGCTTAAATTTGGTAGGGGCATAAAGATTGGACTTTGGAGCAATGGAAAAAGGTCATGTTGTCTGATGAGGCCAGATTGATCCTATCCCAGAGTGATGGGTGCATGAGTGTAATAAGAGAAGCTCATGAAGTGAAGCACGTATAATGCCTAGTGGCTTGTAATGCCTTACAAGCCTCTGGAGGCAGTGTTATGACTAGGGGTTGCTTCAGTTGCTCAGGTCTAGGTTCAGCAATATTATGTGGGAATAAAGTCGTAAGTCAGCAGACGACCTGAATCTACTGAATGATCAGGTTATCTGGTTAAACGTCTATGGAGTTTTTCTTTTTTCCTGATGGCATGCCATATTTCAGGACTGGTTCTGGGAGCATGAGTAAACATTTTCACAAATGAACTGGACACCACATTGTGTGCTGTAATCAAAGCTAAAGGTGACTGAATAAAAATGAAATGAATTGAAATCCTAGAGTTTAGTGTGTCTTCTTTATTTATTTTTTGCCATTCAGTGTACTTGACCTTTTTAGCACTTTTTTTTTGACTAAATGTAATTAAAAACTTCATCAGTAGTAAACAGGTATTTAGCATGGTCCATGTCTAAATATTTAAGTTCTTAAGTTTTAACAAGTGCCTATTCTTGATAGTGGATTAAATTAGCAGAGGCAGAGAAGCAGGGAGCCAAGAGAGTGAGAGAAGAAACATCTGGCTCTATTTGTTGATAAACAAGCTAGCTAGCTAATCTAACTTACTTGCAGTGAACATAAAGTCCTTCAGAATGGACTTTGAATTTAACTGAATTTAATTTATATAGCACTTTTAACAATGGTCATTGTCGCAAAGCAGCTTTACAGAATCAAAATTATGGAAATGTGTATGAAATGTAAGAAAATATGTTTGAATCAAAATAATCAGACTGTCCTTAATGAGCAAGCCAAGGGTGATGGCGGCAAGGAAAAACTCCATGAGATAGCAATAGGAAGAAACCTTGAGGGGAACCAGACCCAACAGGGAACCCATCCTCATTTGGGTGATAACGGATAGCAGGAATTGTTGTGCAGTCATACTGTGTTAGGAGGCTGGAAGTTTAAGTTTCAAGTTTTCCTTGCCACTGTCATAATTTTCCTTTGATTGTGTAAAGCTGCTTTGTGAAAATGACCATTGTAAAAATGCTGGAAAAACAAAATTGAATGATGAAACAGAAAGGCCATTCAGAGTTACTATGTAATCAGAAAGCTTACTTCTGGCTGAATGTGGTTTTAGTACCAGTACTTATGTCTTGTCAGGATTAAGCAGAAGTTAGGTAATTAGCATGCACTCTCTTAGAGCCTCAACTTTATTATGCTGACTTTCCTCATCTGGCTTTACACAATCAAAGGATAATTATGACAGTGGCAAGGAAAACTTGAAACTTAAACTTCCCTTAATTTCTACAACCTTTTCTAATATGTGGAGGAAAATACCATGATCAATGGTATCAAAAGCTGCACTAAGGTCAAGTAACAAGCAAAGAGACGCAACCCTGATCAGAGGCCAATAGGAGGTCATTTTTACTTTAACATGACCTGTCTCTGTGCTGTGATGAGGCCTAAATCCTGACTGATACAGTTAGTATATACTATTTCTATGTAGATATAAACATAGCTGCTGCGCTACTATGTGTTCCAGGATTTTAGAGATAAAGAGGAGGTTTGATATTGGCCAGTAGTTGGACAGCTGACAGGGATCAAGGTCAGGTTTCCTAATTAGTGGTTTGATAACTGCCAATTTAAAGTATTTTGGAACATACGCAATGTTGCTGAATACCCTATATGAATTTGGTGAGACTACACTGTAGTTGATCACATTATCTTTCAGCTTTGTAGGCTGGTTTGAGTATTTCAAGAGACTCAATTCATGTCAAATTCTTTTGCCATATTATTTCCCCAGAAAATATTTTTTTGCTGTGGAATGCATAAAAGTGCAAATATACAGCGGTTTCAGCAGCAGCAGTATGGCAGTGACAGTATCAGTGGGCTAAGCAAAGGAAGTCTGTATCGCACATGTATACAGAAGAAAAGGGGGAGGAAAAGTTGTAATTGTTCATGATTCGAAGGTTTATTTCATCTTTCTGTCAGGGTTTTAATGCATCGCCCATAGATGGTTGCAGAGGGTGCTCTTTAAACTGCTTTGCTGTTTTGCTAAGGTAAAACATGAGCATGGTTCCTGTCTGAAGCCTAAAAATCCTGAACTTAAGTCAACGGATACACTTGCGCGTATTGGAAAGATCCAATGAGGTTTCCCAGTACAGATTCGAATGCAGAGGAAGGCCTCACTTGGTGTTTGACAATATATGCATGGAATCTGGTCATTTTGTTTGATTCTATGGTTCATTTTACATGCTGTACGCTGTTATTTGTTGCAAGAAAGGCATGTTACAACTCGGTGTTTTGTGGCCGTGATTTGTAAAGCGGATGCCAAAGCCGAGCGCCTTGATTATCTTAGTAACACTTTGGGGTGTGACAAAATTGCCTCATGCCCTTAATAACTGCTGCTTTGTTGGAGAAATAATAGTGACATCTGGTCACCTTTTCATCCTCAGTAGCTGCTGCTTTTTTGGAGATTGAACGTTGAATTGTCTTCCATTGAAACGCTGCACGTAGACCAGCTACACAGCCTTGTTGTGTTGTTGAGGTAAAACCTGAGCATGATCCCTAAATGAATGTCTGACCTCAAGGTCATTTCAACATCTACTGAAAAATTATTTTGTTCACATGCTGATGAGAACGGCTGAGCTTCTGGTTGCCGATCGGACATGCATGAAAACCTGTCGTTGTTCATGGTTCAAAGGTTCATTTCAACTTTCTGTCTCTATTCTACAGCATTGCCCATAGATGGCTGCAGAGGGGGCTCTTGACCATCCTTCGCTGTGTTGTTAAGGTAAAATGTGGGCATGGTTCCTGCGTGAAGCAAAAAAATCCTGAACTTAAGCCGACGGATACAGATATTGGAACTATCCAATAAGGTTTCCCAGTACTTATTTGAATGCAGAAGAGAAGGCCT
Organism: Platyallabes tihoni; assembly: GCA_030068045.1. Lineage (NCBI taxonomy): Eukaryota > Metazoa > Chordata > Actinopteri > Siluriformes > Clariidae > Platyallabes > Platyallabes tihoni. The sequence goes on along the minus strand of JAQQZS010000035.1, from coordinate 908,989 downwards.
CAGTTGGTCCGGTGTAGCTCAGTAGTTAAGGCATCGGAAGGTCTCAGGTTCAAACCCCACGACCAGCAGGTTGCCACTGTTGGGCCCTTGAGCAAGGCCCTTAACTCTCAGATGTGTAATGAGAGAAAAATGTAAGTTGCTCCGGTTGCTACGCTTAGGGAGTATGCCTAAATGTTCGTGTTGGGACAAATTATGCATGAAATATGGTCATTTCATTAGACTCTATGCTTCAATTTACATGATTGTCTTGATTTTACAGTACTGCCAAAAGAGGGTTGCAGGGTGAAACAAAATAAAAGCGTTGTTTTGTGGAGGAGGTCAAACCTGGCCATGATGGCTAACTGGAGAAAGAAACCATGAAAAGAGAAACGTCTCATAGCTAGGGTTGGGTATCGTTTGGGTTTTTTTGATACCGGTGCCAAATCGATATGTTTAAAACGGTACCGGAGCCAAAGCGGTGCCTGAATCGATACTTTACAATAGCCACAAAATGATGGTGGATAACTCAAGAATCCATTTTATTTAACAAAAAACTGAATGCTTAAAATTTAACAATATCTTAAAAGTTTAAAGTATATATACAGGTATGTATATATATATATATATATATATACTCAGCAAAAAAAGAAACGTCCTCTGACTTTCAACTGTTTTTACTTTTAACTGTTTTTACTTTCAGTAAACTTAATGTGTAAATATTTGTATGAACACTAAAAGAGTCAACACCATAAGACAT
>JAQQZS010000035.1:648176-662864 GCA_030068045.1 Platyallabes tihoni | reverse complement strand
TGCTCAAGGCTCAGCCTGCTCTTTGGGTGTGGGGGCTCTTTGGGCCCCCCCCCCCCCACACACACACACACAGACCCCTCCTACTTTTGCCTTCACAGACACACACACATTCTTTCTCTCTGCTCTACACAGAAACACTGCTCTGTCGCAATTCTTTTCAAAGGTAAAGTGCAGGAAGGGTAACTATGTTGAAGGGCAAGACTTTCATAATAAATTATGCTCGTTATCCAAGGTTCCACTGTAAAGAAGATGATTATCAAGATGGCTCTCCATGTGCTACTGTATGTTTGGATTTGCATGGGCAATTATTTTCACTGATACTGTTTGTTACTGTTTGATACTGCTTTCGAGCTTGATTTACCGTAGATGTTGTTGTTTCCTCAGCCCATCACGCTTATAATGGAGTCCAGTGATGCAATGAACCTGGCATGTCTCACTGCGGGTTACTACAGACTGCTGGTGGATTCACGGCGCTCTATCTTTAACATGGCCAACAGCACATCTGGTAAGGGTGGAGTCAAAGATCCGGATGCATGTACCATTTTTCTGTTTGTCTTTTTTGACTCTGCCTGATGTTTCACCTTTCTATTGTTAGGCAACGATTCTCGAGAAAAGCACAACTTTCAAGCCATTGAGTGGAACTACAGTTCCTGTACTGGGTATGAGGACTACAGTGGGAGACTCTCTGAACCAGACTCCGCCCCCACGTATATTACTGAGCTCCATCAATTGCATCGGGACAACAGAGGCAGCTGTATGCAAACCCATGCCCTTGCACAGCCCTTTTTCAGGGACACGACTGACGACTCGCCCAAAAGCGCCAAGGTGTCTTTTATATTTGGAGATGCTCCGTTGGATAGCGTGAATCCCCAGCATTTGGGGTACCAAAGATTAATGGAGGACGTTCCAGAGGGTTTGGATGATCAGCGGGCTCTTTATATGCATCAGGATGACTATAAACCCCTCGATCCTTGTTTGGATCTGGATGGCTTCCAGTATGGGACTCACATGGTGTACGGCGATGGGAAAATCTTCGGCACCGCCGAGGGAATCGAAGAGCCGCTTCTGCATGACATCTGCTATGCCGAAACCACGGACGATGCAGAGGACGAAGACGACATCAGTTGCGAGGATGACATGTCAATGATGGCGATGGCGGATTCTCGAGAAAGAGCGCTGTCGCTGCTCTCGTTGTCGGAGTCCAGCGACGATATCATCGACCTGACTTCCCTCCCACCGCCACCCGAGGGGAACGATGTAGAAGACAACGATGTGCTTTTGCAGTCTCTAAACCTAGCCATAGCTGCTCCACCACCTGGATTCAGGGACAGCTCAGATGAAGATGAGCACCAAGGAGAACAAATGAGGGAGAACAGAAACTTGGACATCCCGGTGTCGCTAATTGATTCTGTGCCCATGGGCATGGACAGAGGGACAGAGGAAGTGTTGGATGATGCTGTCGTTTCCACTTTGCAAGCACTAGAAGCTTTGGCGGCCTCTGAAGACCAGTCCCGCCCACAGTCGGACAATAGTCCAGGTTCTTACACTATCGTAACATTTATTCATTGATGAAGTCCTCCAGCCATTGATATTGTTTGTTTGTTTGTTTGTTTGTTTGTTTGTTTTTTTTATGGTCACTCCATTCCTATAGTATATTTATTTTTCCATATTGTTCTTCGTTTTTTCATCATACAAATAAGTTAACTCATTGTTTTGCTTTGAAATATTTCTTTTATTTCCTGAGATATTTGTTGTTTTTGTTCCATTGTTAATGTTATAAACACATTTGTTGGCATCATTGTCTTTACCATGATTTTTTTTTTGTACAAATAAAAGCTTTAAACCACATGCAAAAAGACTCGTATGGTCTGAAAGCTTGTCATGATGTCACGGTTACAATGTCAAATATTGGCTTAAACATTTGTCTTTCTGTGACACACAGGTGTAGAAATATCTCGAACCTATAGTCCAGAGTCTGCTTCAGATTCCGGAAACGAGACCAATTCCTCGGAAATGACAGAGAGCTCAGAGCTAGCAGCAGCTCAGAAACTCTCAGACAATCCACTGAAAATGTTTGTGGCCACGGCTGAAGGGTATCAGACCCTGGATGCAGAGAAAACCGAGTTTCGTTTGCGGGCCACATCTAGAAACCAGGATGAAGAACTGAAGTCCAGAGCTGTAGCGTCATGTCAGGCCCTCCATTCAGACCACTTGGAGATGGAACCTGTAACCATGGAGACCAAATCGCTGTCTGGTTACTACAACAAAATGCATATGGACGCAATTATGGCCAAGAGACAAATAAAAGTTGATGAGGACTGCAGATTGGGAATCGCTGGCAAAAACGAATCATCACAAATGAAGACGGTGGCCTCGAACATTGAGGACGTTGTTGGGAGATACAACAGTGTCAATTCAAGAGAAAGGTTTGACTTTAAGAGGACACCTTTTCCATTTCAGGACAAGAATGCACAATCGCAACAGATCCTGAACTGTAAAGAAGAGGATCATGTGTTCACTAAGACACCAAAGTGTGGTAGCTCTAACACCATAGCTCCAGGTACACTCAGAGGATCTCTGATGGACCTGAACACTCGCTCAACCGCAGAAGAAGCTTACACGAATGATCAAACCACACAGGAACAGCAAAGTAAAGCACCATTGTCTGAGAAGGAAGTGACACGATTGTATGAGTACCACTTGCCGAAGAGGATGTCCTCGCTCCAGAGCGAAGGGATTCATTCCCTGCAGAGCTCTCAGTGCTCATCCATCGATGCAGGATGCAGTACAGGAAGCAGCAGCTGCGTGACACCCATGGACTCACCACTGTGCACTGCAGAGAACATCCACCTGATCAGTGAATCTTCTTTAAAAGGCCTCGGATACCCCACCATGGAGGAAAAAGTCTACAGTCAAAGTCCACATCGCAAACTCATCCATCAGACGTTAGATCCAGCATTTTTACGGAAGCACCATGCTACGGCTGGTACAGACTCCAGCTTGGGACGTGAAGGATGCGTGAAGATTAGAGAAACTACAGGTATGTTCTATAGAATCTTGGTCCCATTTCTCAAAACTAAGTTGTATTCCTATGTATGTATACATCGATCAGCCATAACATTAACACATTATCGCTGATTGTCAATTATATAACAATAAACTTGTGACAGGACTATGCGCCCGCGGGGACCAGAGCCCATCAAATCTGATCCCACAAAAAAGCCAATCCAGTACAAATCCTCAAAAATGTCAATGCTGGTTACCAGAATAGAATAGAAAGGTACCAAAACACACATGAAACACAGCCCACTGTGCTCGGGGCCCAGCAGACAAAGAGCCCCAACCTGGCCTCCAAACTTCGAGACCCCTGGGGGATATATCGAATAAACAGGTCATGACAACAATACCAGTGGGATGTGCCAGACAAATAATGTTGAGGCTGTGTGTGTGTGTGTGTGTGTAAGGTCTATTATGTATTGTACTGTTTACGCAAGCATATTTCATCCAAGTAATGAAACCTAACTCTTCCAACTCCTTTACTGTTCATCACTAAACAATGTCATCATTAGGCTTGTTGTGTCAGTGGAGAGCAGGGATGGCAATACTATGGTGGCTCAAAGGGTTAAGGCTCTATGTTCCTAATCGGTTGGGGGTTCAAGCCCCAGCACCACCAAGTTTCCACTGTTAAGACCTTGAGCAAGGTTCCTTAACTCTATCAGCTCCAGGGGCACTGTATCCTGGCTGACCCTGTGCTCTGACCCCAGCTTCCTAACATATTGAAAAATCTAGAAAAGGATCTTGCCGTTAGTGAGTCAACTTTGGGTCAAGTAACCTCAAAAAAATGTAATAAATTTTGACACGTGAGATTGTTAAGCAATCCCTAGTCCAAATATTATTTTAATAAACCACCCCTACACCAGGCAACAAAAAAAAGTCATACGTAATCTTTGGGATTAAGCTTAAAAAATGAGTATGAGACAATAAATAAGAAGTTCAGATTTAATTTCCTGATATTTACATCTAGCTGTGCTAACAACTTCGAACATGCCACTCATCATTTTATCTGCCAACCTATGGCAACAGATAGTCTTACATTTATATTTGGCAGACGCCCTTATCCAGAACGACTTACATTTTTACCTCATTATACATCTGAGGAGTTGAGGGTTAAGGGCCTTGCTCAAGGGCCCAACACGAACAACTTGGTGGTTGTGGGATTTGAACCTGGGACCTTCCGAACTGTAGGCCAATGCCTTAGCCACAAAGCTACCCCTAAGTAAAACTAAAGTCTTAAAGTAAAGTCTTAAAGTAAAGTCATCACTTACTAACACTTAATGTCTGGTTGCATATCCCTCGTTCTTTTGTAATGCATGCTTAGTGTCTGTATAATTGATAAGGGCTAGAGAGCGTATGCCACCCCTTCCTTCCTGAGAGCATTGCCAATGTTGTTTTCTTGGGCTCCAGTCCACAGATGGCTGTCATCAGGGCTCATTGGGATTTGAAGTTGTTAGCTCCACTCGGGAGCCACATTGGAGTCATTTATCTGTAAATTTTCAGAGAGAATGTCTCTGTAAAATCTGAATTCATCCGGGAGCTCCATCACTAATAAAGATCAGTGAAAACGTTCCAGAAGCAGCCATGCAAGCCCAAGCCATCACACTACTCACTACAATTTATATAGTGCTTTATATAGACACTACCTCCACTGTGCCTCACCTATCAGCATGTACGTTCTGGATCATCACCAGATCCTTTCTTTCCCCATATCTTTCTCCACATCTGCCTGATGCTTGTCCACAGGGTCTGGTGGATTTTTCCCTTAGAAAGGCTTGCTTTTCTCCCACAGACAGCTCTCTGGTGTTCATTTCTGTTTTTTCTTCTTCTTTTTTTTTTTTTTTCAATGCCGTCTTTCCAGGTAAAAAACAAGTGTTCACACCAAGAGGGGACATTCAAAGCTATTAAATGTTTAAACTATCAAAGACATGTGTGGGTTCAAACAAGATAGCACGGTCTAATTTGTTTAATACATCTAGACTTACAGTTAAAATTCTGACCCGTCATCTCACATTCATCTTTTGATATCAAACCCAAATGTCTACAATGTATATCAAAAACAAAAGCGTTGGCTTTGCTGTTCTAATACTTTTGGAGGGGAGAGTGAAACTAAAACTAAAAAAGGTTGAGAGTAAAGGCAAGCAGACACTGTAGCTGAAAATAGCATCATGGGAATACAGACCTACTGGAGCATAGTACTGTAGGTACTAGTAGGACATAGTACATAGTAGGACTCTTGAGCATAGAGCTAAGAGTTAACGAAGTTAGCATGAGCCTGTAATACCGCAAACTCCTCTTTTTGTTTATTTCTAGATGACAAAAGTTCCTCCCACCTGAAGAGTTTTTCCGTGGTGGGAACCAGTGGTTTACCTGTTTGACTGTTGCAATCAGTATTCTATAAATGTTGAGTAAACAATCTCAGAGAAAACTTCTTACCGTCTTTTATACATTTCTTTTTTACACAACCAGACATGTTTAAGTATTTATTTTTTTATTATAAGGTTGAGATTATGTCAAAAATAAGTACTTTTAAGTTTTTAATTCTGATTTAATTGTAGGTGACCCTCCTCAGTAACACTTTCCTCTCTCTTGTTTCTTCCTATCACAGTGTAGTGTGCTGACAGAGCGCGAAAAAAATCCAGAAGTCTTGCCATATACACGCATCGACACCAACACCATCCCAGCCCACTCATGCATGGTACAAAGTCTTATGTGCCAAAACCAGACGTCTCTAGAGGTCTCAGACTGACTCTGTGGTTGCTGCAGGAAGGCAGAGCTGAAATTTCCCTTCAACCTCCATGGAAAACAATGGCTGAGAGTAATGGCTAAAAGATTGGATTTCTTTAATTTGGATTTCTTTTATTTCACTATTTTGGCTCAGGGAGGTTTACTGGAACTTTAAAAGTGTGTGCCATTCCCGACAGCTCTCTCCTTTTTTTTATTTTATTTTATTTATTTTTTTAACCCAGATTGGTATTTTGTATTTTCGTGATTGAAGATGAAGCCAGGCCAAGATTTACCTGGTTGGAACGTGATGAAAAATCAGGCAGGATTTAGAAAAGTCTCTCCAGCTCACTTCTACCTGAGCACTGACAGTTATTACAAACCTGCCCTTTTTTTTGGAGTAATAAGAACTTCAGAATAACTCTCCGGTTTCGCTGTAACTCGCTGTAATCTGTCTTTATAGTGTACGATGCTCAGCCAACAACTATCATGAAAGAATTCTTTGGTCCTGAGTTGAGATCTTGGAACACGCAATGTCACCAACAAACAACGACAAAAGCATTGTGTAAGTGCTGCTGTGACGCTTCTCTCTCCTCAGATCTGATCTATGTGGAAGAGGGCGGATAGCACTTTCCTGCACAGCAGTTTGCAAAGATACAGCACACTGTTCATTTACGAGTTTTGGATGAAGCAGACGTTGACCTTGTTTCTCTCTGATTGGCAGGAGAGGGAGAGGAAAATCTAATTCTGACAATGCTGAAAGTTTTTCCCTGGCCGTCGGTTGCGGTGACTCTCTGTGAAAGATATCAACTCATGACCACATAATTCTTTTACAAAAGTGGGAAATTAGAATGGGAAATAATCTTTCTGACTCACAGGAAAAGTGACCTTCTGATACTAAATAGCGCTTGTTCCTGACTGAAAAAGGGGCTAGTGTGCCGTTCTGGACAAAATATCCTTTGCAGCACAGTAAGGAAAAACGAAAACTTTCAGCACAAGGATATAAACCGAGAAACATAATAAGGGATGACCCCATGACAAGCTGCAACGTCCCGTACAGATGACCAAAGCAGCTCGTTTTTCCACACGTGACATCTCCATGTGGGATTTGCAGCCATTTTGATCTCATCCTTGGAGAAAAAAAGAAAAGGATGCGGCTGAGTTTCAGCGCCTTCAAAGCCATAACCTGACCCGTGATCATCACTGACATCATCAGGTGGTGGTCGGTTGAAATCCACTTAAATGGGCAAAGAGTGCTTTGATAAATCCATGCCTTGTGTATATTTTATGTAACCTGTAAAGAAAATAAATTATATAACACATCAGATTTTTAAAACAGGAAATCTATCATTCTTATCGCTTGGGTTATGCCTACGTTTCAGTGATGATATAAAAAAAAATACAACGTGATCTGAATGTTCAGAAACAGCACACTTGCAGCTTTGTTGCCTGTTTAATTATGTACAAAAGCTTCAGTCATAGAAGTAAAAGAACAATTTTGCATATTTATGACTATCTTCAGATAAAATTAAGATGTTGTTTATTTGCATTATGGATCTTATTAAATATTTCGAGTCATTGTTATCAACTGGTGTCGTTATTTGGGGGTCACATTGAACAAGTTGTTCTTTTATTAGTGAGTATGATTAAACATTAGTGTCTGTATGTGTGTGTGGGGGGGCAATAAAAGTGGTGTGAAGCATCATCATCAGCAGTGACTCTAGGGAAATATTGAATTTCCCTTTTCGTGTGGTTTTGCTTTCGTTTATGCGGAAATCCTGCACATGACTGCACTTTTTTAAAAAAAATTAATAAAAATTTTAATTTTTAAATTTTCTTATTAAAAGGGAATTGAAATGTATCCGCTAAAAGTGGACAGGATTTTCAATTGTATATGCGAACCAAGAATAGTTCATGAATTATTATTTGAAATATTATTTATTTATTTATTTCATATCCAAACACTTTCTTCATGGTTTGTTTTTTCTTCTCTTTTCTTTTCTGGACCGGGGTTGTACCTGCGTGTAGCTCGTTCAATAATGAGGAAGTTGACCAAGTTAAATATAACCACTCTCACTTGCCTTTATGGTTTTTCTGTTCTTTTGGTCAAAGAAAAAAAATACAAATGTATGAAAGTTCACCTCCGGAGTCACAGTTTGAACGACGCGGTGCAGTCGGCAGGCTGTAATGCAAGAGCGCAATATGAAGGTGAGTTTTAAATTCATATTGTCCTCAGCGTATTTATTCATTATATCTTTGACTTTAAGGTTTAGCTTCCAAACATTAGTCTGTTTAAAGTTTCCTAGTTCCAGCATGTTGCGGTCCAGTTAATTCCACAGGAAGATGTTGGTTTCACAGCTTGTTAATATTTTGCAACCGTTAATACAAAGATTTTTCCTCTTACTGTAGATGAGAAGAAGGATCTTCGTCCTTAGAATAGCCGCCCTTCTCCTTTTCTGTCCATCTGTATGCTCAGAATCTGCATGGTACCCAAAAAGTCTGCAATGTGACGTGACTAGGATTAGCAACGACACTGAAGTGAAAGTGGACTGCACCAGTAGAGGATTAACTTCAATTCCTACAGGAATTCCATCCAATACCACCAACCTGACGCTTACCATCAACCATATTCCTCACATCAATGAATCCTCTTTCCGCGGTCTGAATAACATCACTGAGATCGACCTCCGCTGCAACTGCGTGCCTATTAAGATCGGCCCAAAAGACCATGTGTGCACAAAAAGTGTTCAAGTCGACAATGGAAGTTTCTGGCAGCTTAAGACTCTCAAGTCGCTTTACCTGGACGGTAATCAGCTGCCCAGCATTCCTAAAGGTCTCCCTCCGCACATCATGCTCCTCAGCCTTGAGGTCAACAGCATTTCCTCAATTCTGAAGGAGAATCTCACAGAGCTTACCAACATCAACATACTGTACCTTGGCCAGAATTGTTACTTCCGAAACCCGTGCAACAGGTCGTATCATGTCGAGGAGGACGCTTTTTTGCAGCTTGACAAACTCACTTTGCTGTCGCTTAAGTCAAACAATTTGTCTTATGTCCCTCACAAACTACCGTCGAGTCTCAAGGAGCTGTATTTATACAACAATAACATACAGAAGGTAACACCGGAGGATTTTCACAACTTGACCGAGTTAGAGATCCTGGATTTGAGTGGAAATTGTCCGCGCTGCTATAACGCACCCTTTCCTTGCGTTCCCTGTCCTAACAATTCTCCTCTTCAGATTGACGAAAGCACCTTCCTCAGTTTGACCAAACTTAAAATTCTGCGGCTTCACAGCAACTCTCTCACTACCGTGCAATCGAAATGGTTCCAGGGCTGCAAAAAACTTCAAGTGTTGGACCTCTCAAGCAACTTTTTAGCAAAAGATATAACACACACCTCCTTTCCTTGTTCATTGCCTTTCCTAGAAGAACTAGATCTCTCATTTAATTATGAGCTCCAGCGGTATCCTTCATCCCTGAATCTGTCTCAGGCTTTCTCCAAACTAAAGTGTCTCAGGATCCTGAGAATCAGGGGCTTTGTGTTCCAGGAACTCAAACAAGAAGATGTTCATCCTCTGACTCTTTTGGAGAATCTCGAAATGATCGACCTCGGCACAAACTTCATCAAGTTAACTAATCTTAGCATCCTCACAGGGCTGAAAAGTTTCCACATCATCAATTTATCAGACAACAAAATCTCTTCGCCTTCGGAGGCTGAGCATGCAGCTGCACTGTCGATGGCACGTGGCTTTCCCAAGCAGGACGGCACTTCCCCAATGTCACGAGGCGCTGAGTACCAAAGTGGAGAAGTGAGAGAGATTCACTATTTTAGATACGATGAATATGCACGAAGCTGCAAAAGTAAAGATAAAGAACTTGGTATTTTGAGTCCTTTCAACACACAATGTAGCTCATTTGGAAAAACATTAGATCTCAGCAGAAACAACATTTTCTTTTTACATTCAAGATTCTTGAATCTTTGCGAGCTCCGGTGTCTCAATCTATCAGGAAATGCCATGAGCCAAGCTTTAAATGGTTCTGAATTTATTTATCTTAAAAATCTGAAATACCTTGACTTCTCCCACAATCGCCTGGATTTGATGTTCTCCTCAGCCTTCAAAGAACTGAGCAATTTAGTTGTGCTGGACATCAGTCACAACAACTACTACTTCGAAGCCGAGGGCTTGACGCACATGCTAAATTTTACCCAAAATCTTCACAAACTGACCAAGTTAATAATGAACCACAATCAAATATCCACATCCACCAACATGGAGATGCAGAGTTTATCTCTGGAAAATATGGAATTTAAAGGCAACCGCCTTGATCTGTTATGGAAAGATGGCGATACGAGGTATCACAGCTATTTTAAAAAACTCCTTAACTTAAAATCACTCGACATCTCTCACAACAACCTTAAGTTTATTCCCAAGCAAGTTTTCCAAAACCTTCCAGAAAGACTTGCAGAATTGAACATCACAAACAACAAGTTGAAATCATTCTACTGGGACAGTCTTAGGTTTCTTCCAAACCTGATGGTGTTAGATCTCAGTGGTAACCAGTTAACGAGCGTTCCTCAAAAGCTTTCCAACTGTTCGAAATCTATCGAGACACTGGTTTTGCGCAAGAATCAAATCTCACACCTAAGCCCAGAGTTCCTCCAAGATGCATCTAGCCTAAAGAAACTCGATCTGAGTTACAATCAAATCAAGTACATTGAAGAGTCAAGCTTCCCCGAAGGCATTATAGACAAGCTGGAGGTTCTGTTCTTAAACAACAACCGGTTTGTGTGCTCATGCAACGCCACATGGTTCGTTCGATGGATCAATCGCACGTCTGTGAACATTCCTCGACTAGCCACCGATGTCACTTGTGCTTCCCCTGGTACACAGCGAGGCCAGAGTGTGATTTCTTTCAACCTCCAAGCCTGCCAGCATAACTCTCTGTACATCATTTTCAGTATCCTGAGTACATCTGTAATCCTGAGTGTCCTCACCCTGTCCATTTCCAGCCATCTCTTTCTCTGGGATGTGTGGTACATCTACCACTTCTGCCTTGCCAAAATCAAGGGCTATCGACGCCTGATTTCAGAAAGCATGGTCTATGATGCCTTTATAGTCTACGATAAAACCGACTCAGCAGTCAGCGACTGGGTGATGCAGGAGCTCCGCGTTCAGCTGGAGGACCGTGGTGAGCCAAGGCTCAATCTTTGCTTGGAAGATCGTGACTGGGTTCCAGGTTGCCCTCTCATTGAGAACCTTTCTCAAAGCATTCAGCTTAGCAAGCGTACCATATTCATCCTGACCACTCACTTCATCCTGAGCGGCCACTTCAAAACCGCGTTCTACCTGGCACACCAGCGGCTCATGGACGAGAAAGACGATGTCATCATCCTGATTTTCCTGGAGAGATTTTCCTCCAGTCACTCCAAGTACCTGAGACTCAGGAAGAGATTGTACAGAAGATCTGTGCTTGAGTGGCCAAGGAACCCGCAAGCACAGCAATATTTCTGGTTTTCTCTCAGGAGCGTCATGGCCACGGAAAGCCAGCAGCACTACAACAAGCTCTTCCAGGAGACCCTGTAACAGTCACGATGGGGTTATTACATACTGTATCATCCACATGTACACAGGTGTTTTTAGAAAATAAGGTCACCGGAAAAAAACTCTTTCTAAAGTGAAGATACTGTATGTACTTTTTTTCAGAACATATTTTCGGCATGCAAGACAAGTGAAATACTTGAACTTATTTTTTTCTTCAGGATTCTGTTTGGCCAACAAGGGGTACATCGCCACCTGTTGGTGTGGCATGCTTAGACAGCCCTGTTTTTCTATTTCAATTTAGTTTGTTTCAATAGATTTATTTTTTTTTTTTTAGAAAAAAAAATACTTGATTTATGAACATTTGTGTGTGTATGAAGACTTGGGCTCAGTGTGTCATGTTTTTTGTTTTGTTTCATTTTAAATGCTCTCCAAATGTATTGCAATTGCTGTTATCACCATAAGATTATTTTCTATAATCATGTTCTGATTATTGTTTATGATATCCTAAAACATGTTTATATAGTGTATAGTATGATTTTTATTCAATTACATTTTTTTTTTCAATATTAGCGAAGGTAATTCCTGTTATCAGTGTTTTGTCCTCTCTTGAAGTAACGGCTTTGACCCTTAAGGTACTGACACTGGAGACTCCTTTCATCAATGTTAAATATCAATAGTTACTGATTTAAAAATATTTTTACATCAACTCATTCATTCATTGTTTCTATAATGACAGCATGAGCCGTCATTATAGAAACGATAAGAAGAGCAGTAATAATACTGAATGCCTTCTGACCAATCAAAATCGAGAACAGCACTGTGGTACCAACTAGTGATGGGTCGTTCATGAACGATTCGTTCTTTTTAAACGAGTCTTTAACGTGACTCAGAAGAACGAGTAGTCTCAGAGAGTGATTCGTTCATTTTCTATTGTGGGTGCGCATGTGCAAAGCATCGCAAAACCTCAGTAGGTTATGTACAGGAAACATAAATGAGTAGTTACCTTTCAGACGCTATGCAGTGCAATATATTCAAAAGAACAAACGACTCGGACTAGAAGACTCGTGAGATGAACCGTTCAATTCTGTTTTCTGTGTAATGCACTGCATAGCGTCTATGAGAGTCACATGACAAAAGAACGAACGATTCAGGCCAGAAGATATGATGGTGAGCTGCTCATTCTGTTTCTCATGTCCTTAGCTGCATTGTGATATTTTCATTACTGAAACTATAGTCAAATTTTGTTTATGTAGACGTGTTGGGCGTCTGTTTATTGAAAATGTAACATTTCATTTTATTTCTGATCAAAAGAACGAAATTAACTCAATGACTCAAAAAAAGATTTTCATGAACGAGATTCAAAGAACCAAAAAATTTTATTATTCAAACTTCCCATCACTAGTACCAACACGGTTTAAATTACAGCATAAGAGTTTGTCTTGTTTCATGCTTCTTCAACACATCTTTTAATTAGTCATTGTTTTGCTAAAAATAAAATCTGCTACTTCCTTTAAACTTGCTTCCAGTCATGTTAAATAGTATGACAGTAAGATGCTCCAAAACTAACAGAACAGATTAGATAAGACAATATTGTGTATGTTGGAGTCAGCATAGGCTAAACCTTTATTTATTTAATTTATTTAATTATTATTATTATTATTATTATTTACAATTTCCATTCAGAAACCTCTAAAATTCCCACAGTAATAGTAAAAGTGTCAGCAGAATCAGTATGAAGCATGAATTATGGCTCTAAGTGTTCCTCTATCTCAGCTACTTCATGTTCTCTGTAATCATGCTTGTTTATTTTATTGTGTAAAAAGTGTAAAGTGTACTGTTGATTCTTTTGTACTTTTACATTTTTAAATGTGAATCAGGTTGCACAACAAAAGGGTGTCTTTATTCTCTTATTTTATATCTGACTAACCAAATAACAGAGAGAAAAGAGAAGTGAATTCTCAGCACTTCCTCCATAGACACAGAGATGTAAAAACCGTAGTCTATAGCAAAGCAACCGGCAAAATACAGATATTGATTTGGTCCGATAGAACGGCTTTAAGCAGTGTAGGGGGTTCGGGGAAAACCAAATACAGTGTTCGTGGGGAAAATCTCACTGCCTATTAATACACACACACACACACACACACACACATCGCAGGAGAAAGAGTGCTGGTTGGCAGTTTGAGCAAAACTTCCTTTTTTCCCACAGATGCAGCTCTGTATGAATATCTTCACATCACTCATTCAGCTGACGGCTCGTAAAGGAACTATATATGGAATCGCTAAGATGGTGAGAGACAGATTTACACTTAATAAGAGAATTGTTCCTTTTTAAACAGAGTTACATGCACACTTCTGTAATTTATAACCTGTATTGTGTTACACAGTTGTTTCTCTAGTTCTATTATTATTATTTTTTGTATTATATATTGCTCTTTAGGAGCAGGTTTAACAAAGAGAAGCTTTATCAGGGTTCATACGCTCGTGAAAATCCTTTAGATGTAGAAATCACATTTTCCAGACCTGGAAAAAAAAAAAAAAATCAGTTTTGGAATAAAATATATATATATGATTAGTTTTTCAATCAACATTTTGTGCTTTAATAATGATGAGACTTTTCTGTGTGTAATATTACGTTCCTGTACCTGTGTGCGTGTGTGTGTGTGTGTGTAAAACAGTGGGTCTGTGTTACGCCTCCGATCATCTTCACTACCGCAAATAACTAACAAGCTCCAAACCTTATGGTTCTGTGTAGGCTGCTCAGTTTGACCTGTGGATGTGGCGGACATGTTGTGGACTCGGGTGTTTCTTGTGGTCTCTGTGCGCTTAATCACTGGGTAACGATGTTAGCTTGGATGCTAAAAGAAAGAAAATAAATAAAGAGAGCCACACAGCGGTTTTAGTGGTGCTGCGTTTACACAACGCCTCAAACCCATGTGTATCAATTCTCAGTCATAATTTTACTACAAAATGTTAAATAGTTGTTTTTCAGATTCACTGCCTCTACCAATTATCATTCAACAAAGACCTGATTTGAATTGTGAAATTGTAAAGTAATTGTTCTTTAAAACAAGGAAGAAACTAATGCGGTTATTTGGAGCAGATAATCTAATCTGGTTATCAGGTCGTCCAGCTCGCTATGATTAGACCAGATGAAAAGAAACCATGTAGCTTCATTAATATTGTGTGTCTGAAGGAAATACAAAATAAATATAAAAATCTGTAAAGTTATATGCAGAGGTTTAAGGTAATGAATCACATTTACTCGCGTTACTGTAATTGAGTAGATTTTTTTGTGTGCTTCTACTTTTTAAAGTAGTTTTTAAAATCTGTAATTTTACTTTTACTTAAGTATGTTTTGTTTAA
>JAQQZS010000035.1:565689-580772 GCA_030068045.1 Platyallabes tihoni | reverse complement strand
TACCCCTATCTCACCTACTGATACCCCTATCTCACCTACTGATACCCCTATCTCACCTACTGATACCCCTATCTCACCTACTGATACCCCTATCTCACGTACTGATACCCCTATCTCACCTACTGATACCCCCTGAGAAACGATCAGGAGGATTAGTTTAAAATCAGTTTCTTAAATGTGAGACAAAAAACTCCCCCGAAGCCGGTGATCACGCTGCACTGAGACCCGACACCCGACGCGCCTGTTATAGTTACGATACCTGCCTCAAACTCACCGTGCCTGAAGTCTGACCCCGAATAGCAGCCGATATTTCCTTATAAACATGATTGAAAGAGTGTATGGGGATCGTTTCCACAAGGATCTTTGATGTTTTAGCTGCACACCAGGAAACAGCAAATGATTAGCGCTAGCATATGTAAGCTAATGCCATCCATATGGTGCCCTGGCCATAAAGAACATTAAAATAAAATGATGGGAACATTTTCAGGGATTCACTTGCATAAATTATACACTTCCTAACAACTGGATTTTTAAAAAAAACAATGTGTGTATAGGGTCAGGTATTGTAGGTCTGGACAGCTTTTTTCCCTAAATAAATGAAATCATCATTTAAAACATGCATTTAGTCGGGTTATCTTTGTGCAATATTAAAATTTGTTTGATTATCCGGATCATTTAATTGTGATAAATATGCAAAAAAAAAAAAAAAAACATTTGAAATAAAAAACGGAACGGGGCAAATACTTTTTCAGTGCCAGGGTCAGTACCTCAAGAATTTTCTTTTGTAGAAAACAAGCATTTCTGTATCTTTTATTTAAATAAATGTGTTTACACTGTGGTGTTGAGTGAATAAACACCCACTGGGGGTTCAGGAGCGTCTTATGTCTCTAGTCATCAGTCGTCTGTCACACACACATCCATGGTGTCACACTGACTACATTACGGACGGTACATAAGCCATGTATACAAGACTAATGTCTGATGTTTGTAATTCACTTAAATGCCTTCAGGTATGGTTAAGGTTTTAATTATTTTACCCTATAAAAATCTTGACTGTTATTAGTTCACCGGTGTCCAGCGAGTCGAGCAGTTCTGTGCATGCTAGCCAACTGAATAATTTAACGCTTAAATTCAAAACTGACGTTTTAAAACATATTTTAATTTCAGCCTGAAATGAAACACTTATTAATAATTAGACACTTTTAGATACATTTAGTATGACATCACTGACAATATTTTAAAGTTTTATTTTTGTAATGCATCACATTATTATTAGGGATGCACCGATACCGGTATCGGGTATCGGCCTCGATACCACATTTTCTAAAGTAGGCTCAAAAGGTAGCGCATTTAACACAAGTAATTTAATCAAGCACGAGAGTTTCATGCCGCAACGAGCCATATTACATGCGAAACAATTCCGCGTCTGTTTCTGTAAATTTAAATCATGTTTTTATTAAGTTCGGTATCGGCGAGTACTGAAATGCAAGTACTTCTACTCGTACTCCTTTTCCAAAAAAGTGGTATCGGTGCATCCTTAATTATTATTATTATTATTATTATACTGTATTATATTATATAACATATTCTTGCAAGTGCAGTTGTTTCAATACACCGTACAGCCAATCACACAGCGTTAGCAAGCCCGCTCTTTATTACGTTAATATCACATGTGCTGTTTAAGTAACAACCAGACGTTCCAAGTTTTGTTAATGATCTTAACACCTGTTTTTGAGGCTGTTATTATTTTTCTTGCCTTTTGGGATTACGGATTCTCGTCGGTCTGACGTCTGGGCTTCAAGCCATAAAAACAGAAGTCAGTCATTAGTATTTACAGGACACTGCGGGACTGAATCCTGAAGGAGCTGTCGTCACATCAGCACCAAAACAGATAAGAACTCCTATGTAGTCCATGAAGAGAGAGGGAACGACCAATTAAAACTGTTTAAACAACAGAAGCCAGTGACTGAGTCAGGGATTATTTCTTCCCCAGTCGATTTTGGATTAAGGATTATAATCTTGTACATCGTTAATAACCGCACTTCATCATGGAACGGCTTAATTAACATCTTAAACACTTAAACACTTAATTAAGTGTTTATTTTATAATATAGAATAAAAAGTGTAGCTATGAGTTTATTTCTCTCTCTCCCTCTCTCTCCAAAGCACACACACACACACACACACACACAACGCTTCATGACACTAATCAGTCTTTAAAAGACAAATAAATTATAAAAGGAGTGAGTATTACTATAAATATAATCGTAAAAATGTGTGTTTAAAGACGTACATTGAAGAAAACTCAATACAGCACATTTTGCTATGAAACGTAGTGTACAACCAGAACAAAACGTAATATTTACCGCAAACAACAACAAAAAAAAATTATTAAACAATAGAACATTTGAAGTGAGTTTAAAGCCTGGTACTTTAGCATAATAGAACAAACCCATGGATTCCATCAGTATTTCACAAACAATCTACTGGGAAACACTGCATATTATTTAAACCAGCACAATAGAATTTTAAAACCAGACAAGGTTATTTCATATTTTTTAATATTCTAATGTACTTTTCACCCATAAAATTAAACCTCATTAAAATTCCCCTTAATTCCAGTTAATAATAATAATAATAATAATAAACAAAAGAATAACGATTTGATAATTGTGGTTTCTACCACTGCATCAAACAGCCTTGCTTCACAGACACCCGGGCGTCGCTGGAGCTCACCATGAGAAGCAGAGGTCTAAACATAACGCCTGAGGACTTCACCCAGCGTCACAGGAACACCGCACATCTCTTCCCTTGTATCTGCTCCTATTTTTAGCTTGTGATGATAATCATCTCCATTTCTGTTAATTAGCTTTAATACTGTATTTACAAGAGAATATTTACCAGCAGAAAAAAAATAAACAGCTATCTAAACACATATCATGTATCTACACAAGAGTCACTCATTCTCATCAGTATTCTCTGCACTGCAGTTCTTTAAGGCGTGTAGGTACTTATATAATGTTTTTGTATCAAAACACATAAACGTAGGTTGTTTTGCTGTCGCTGCCGACCACGTTTTTGGCGGTGCACTTGTAGAAACCGCTGTCCCTGCTCGACGGGTTCTGGATCACCAGAGCGCCTTGTGGATGAATGTACCTATTGCCGTAAAGTCGCGGATGGGGGCCTGACTTAAGCTGGGTTTTATCTGGAAACTCCCAAAGTACCTCCGGCTTTGGGATACCAATTGAGAAACAGTCAAGCTTGATTGCAAGTCCTAGTCTCCCGTAAGTGACTGCTGAAGGTCCAGTGGTGATGCGAGGTGGATAAGCAATCACAATCACTGCGACTGACATGGATGAGGTGCCGTGTCTGTTGACGGAATTACACAGGTAAGTTCCTCGATCGTATACGGAGGCCTGTTGGACTGTTAGGGTACCGTTGTCAAAAATGACGTACCGTCCTGTTCTCTGTGGCCTGGTCAGGATTTCTCCTCTTGGTAGAGTCCAGGTAAGCTTGGGTGTTGGGTTGCCGCTTGACAGACAGTCTAGTCGGAGGTTTTCACCATTGATAATGCTGACCAGTGAGCTGTACTTGCTGCTGATGGCAGGCTTCTGGTTGGTCCCTAGAGTCACTGTCCGTTCCACAGAACCTGCACTGTTACGGCCCACGCATTTGTACATCCCTGCCTCGGAAACCGAAGGGTCTCTAATGATCAAAGTTCCATCAGGCAGATGGTTGAAGCGGAAAATGCTAGTTCCACTCAGCAGGGTTGTTCCATCGGGAAGGGACCAGGTGATCTCAGGACGAGGGTTTCCCTCCATGGAGCAGTTAAGGATCACAGAGACACCGCTGGTGAACTGGACAGCCTCTGTGGCTAAGCTTTTCAGATTTGGTTTCTCAACACGCTCTGTAACGTGGAGCTGTACCTGCAGTCTGGCCTCGCCTGCCTCATTGCGAGCTATGCAGAGCAGCTGTGCAGAGTCACTCTGACGTACGTTGCGGATATCAAGAGTACCGTTGCGATGAACCATAATCCTGCTGCCATAGTACGGTGCTGGAAGCACAACATTCTTAGGCATTATCCACATGACTCGGGGATAGGGTGTGCCTTCAGCTTTGCAGTCCAGGAGAACCCGCTGGTCCTTCTCAGTCGTCTCCTCGGCCATCGTCATGGGACTCTTTATTCCATTAATAATGGGCGCTGAAGTCAGAACCTCTACATTAACCACCTTGTGGTCTGTACCTGCTGTATTTTTGACCAAGCAAGTGTAGTTTCCGCTGTCCAATCGTTGTAGCTTATGGATTTGCAGTGTCCCGTCAGTGTTAAGCTGGTATTTGTCTGATCCTGGCAGGGCTATGATGTGGTTGCTTGGAGAAAGCCATGTTATAGTTGGTGAAGGATGTGCTTTTGCCCTGCATGTAAGCGATGCTGTTTCTCCATGTGAGACTCTGATCACCTCAAAAGTCTTGTCGTGAATAGTTGGTGCGGCTGCCACTACTCTGATATGAATCTTCATTTCATCCTTTCCAATCTGATTCTCGGCATAGCATGTGTAGTCTCCCTCCTCCTTCATCCCCACATCATTGAAATACAGAGTACCGTTGCCAAACACAACGTACCTCCTCATGCGCACTCTGTTGTCATCCGCCTGCATGAAGCTATTAATCATGGTGCCATCTGGAAGACTCCATTTGATCTCGGGGTTCGGGAGGCCCGATGCAATGCAGTCCACTTTCAGATCTCCTCCATAAAGGACCTTGTGGTTATTCAACTGTTTCTGCTCAATTGTGGCTGCTTTCATCATGACAGTCACTTTCAGGAGAGCAGAATCATCTCCCATTTTATTTCTGGCCAAACAGAGGTAGTCTCCATGGTCTTTGTCTGTTACTGATCTAATGGTGAGAGTGCCATTGCTGAAGACCTTCATTCTTTGATCAAAGCTATGGTAGAAAGAAGAAAATGTCAGTTGTATTTAAGAAAAACAAAATAATAATTACCAAATAATGGTATGGACAAACGTGTGAATACAGTGGCACATTCAAGGTAAAAAAAGAAAAGTAATGCTGCAGTTTTTCCCTTTCCATGGAGTCTAGGAAATATTACTGGATAGCACTTTGATTAGCACTAACAATAAAAACAAAGAAAAATTTGTGTGTAATAATTAGTTTACTTTGCTAAAAACGGCGATGTTGGAGGTTTGAGGTAATGTTTTCTATGCTGGCCAAATTTACCCCAACCAATATGGGAGAAAAATTATCACTTAATTTATTACAATTTCATGACATAGTTTAAACATAATCCAAAACCAGCAAATTAAACTAATTGATATTACTAATATGTTGAATATTTACCCTGATTGTTACAAATGTAGAATCTGTTTTAATTCTATTTAATTTATTTGACATTTTCTTTCATTGAATGATTTGTACTTAAATGTAAATATTATTGAAATTTATTTTTAATCAAGTAAACATACAGTTTACAGATCAATTTTGCTCTGTAATTTTAATTTTTAACTTGAATTTGAATTTTGTTCCTGTTAAAGCTCATTCATTTTTTCCTTCCCTCTATGTCAAGACTTGTTTTCTTATCTATTCAAAAATAATTTCAAAGGCAATCAGGACACTTTTAACTGATTTAATTGAAATTCAACTGTTAACACTCAAGCTGCAAATTAATATTTAAATTCTTGCTATTAAAAATTTGTAATTTTTTTTTTTTTTAATGCAAATCAGCTTTAATGGTCTTATATAATTGGTTTGACTAGATTCAAGATGTGTTCACTTGCTAAGTGCTAACTTGCTAACACTTTTTGTAGTGCAACCAAATGAGCGTTCATGCCATTCTGTTTCGCCAGATTTCCCAACAGTTCATGAAGAGTTTGGTATTTTGCCAGGACTTCACTTGTACCATTTAAAATGTTGCCAAACACACTGGGATGAATTAGCTTAAAATTTGTAAGTTTAACCATTTTTTACTCCAAACTGACACATGCTATTTGCTAACTTTCAGTATTTGCGGAAGGTTCTGGATCAAAGGTTATTGTCTCAATATGTAGTGCACATCATCTCATATCATATCTATCAAAACTATGCTGATGTTAATTTGCTCATGACCTAAATCACTCGCTTCCTGTGTCCTGGCCAAATGTGAAGACGATATGCTCAGCTGCTGACAGAAAGAAAACAGACTTCACAGCACTGATATTTATTTAAATTCAATACAGTTTTGCGTTTAAAAATCAACCCTAGAACAACCCTAATCTAGCACAGACAAACCTATTTCGGGTTTATTTTTTAAACAGAAAATTGCAAGTTCACTAAACAACACGTTCTCTCACCCTGCAGAATATCAGCTTACGGTTTATCTTCCAGACTCGGAGTGACATTATCTTTGCCTTGTCCATTCTGTGATCGAAGGAATTGAAGAAACATAACTGAAAGCTAAGTAACAAAAGCGTACAGTTTTTTGTGTCTGAGGAAAAATCTGATGTCTTTAAAATAATAGAAATTTAACATGTACAGTTTTTTTAGAGAGCGATATTAATACGTTTGTTTGTCGGGTTGATGGACGTTAAATCTACGATCTGTTTGCTTCAGCACAACTTGGATGAACTCGTGCACTCTGGGTAAATCTGCCCATAACTCCAGGAATTATGAGCCTGGACTAGACTACTTAGTCAGCTGTCTAGAGCAAAGATGGAGGCGTTTGCTTTGTAATCGGCAACAGATGTTGCACTGAGTTCCAAAATCTGCTCATCACATCTGGAACTTGTAACGGCGGCTCTTTTAAGTGCAAGCGAATTCTTCTTCTTTTCCTTGTGCTACTACTCCTGTGCACATTCACCTACTTACTATAAAAACCTCCTGTAGTAAACGATGACACTACACTGATCTAGGGAACGCATTGCCAAAAGTACAGTATATCAACAGAAGGTCTATGTGTGCTAAGAAATTAAAAGAAAGAAAAAGAAATCTGGAGGTTTCCTGTGTGTCTTTAAATTTAAGATGATAGATATCTGGGTACAATAATTAAACACAGTCCGTGCTCAGTATGTTGTTTTTTGATCAACATAAAGTATAATCAGTGTGAAAATGAGTCATCTACCCTATTAGGCATACTACCCTATAGCTAGATAGCTAACTCTAGAACTACAGTTGTGAGTGAGGAACTGAAGAAATGTCGCACAATGTGCATTACAGGAGGATCGATGCTAACTAACACATTTTTCACATTTCAAGAAAGTTCAGAGTGATTGAAGAGTGATTTTGTCACTGTAAATTCAGCTCAGTGTTGCTAGCATCACTTTACAGTTACATGCTTATCACATGTCAAACTGACATACCTGAAATGTGCATCAATGAGTTTTTTGGATGGAGTTTTCCAGATGATTTTTGGTTCAGGGCTTCCCGAAGCTCTGCAGTCTAACCTCAGGTGGCCACCATAACTGACGTCGGTTCTTTGCCGTGAGGTGAAGGTAATTTGGGCCGTAGCGGAAGCCCTCATCACCAGGACACTCACACTTCTCTTGGCTACACCCACGACATTCACAGCAACACACTCGTAGGTCCCAGAATCTTTTTCTGTTGTGTTGCGGATGTATAGCGTCCCATTGGGAAAGACAAACAGATTTCCGTTGATGAACTGGGAAGGTCGTATTTGGACGCCAGTGAAGGTGATCCAGCGGATCGTTGGAGACGGGGCTCCTTTAGCGCTGCAGTGGATGTACGCGGTCTGACCCTCGGAAATGGTATGGTTTTCTCGTCGCTGTTGCTGGATTATGGGTGGAAGCGCTGTAACGTGGAGGCGAACTGATATGGTTGCCGCTCCTGCCACGTTACTGGCAATGCACTTATAGATCCCACTGTCTGGATAGCTAGTGTGCTTCAAATGAAGTGTCCCGTTGCTAAAAAGCATTACCCTCTGCTCCCTAGTGCTGACTGTTCGCACCACTGTCTTGTTCGGGAGCACCCAGCTTATCTGAGGGCGTGGTAGACCATGTCCTTGACAGTCAAGGTTGACCTGGTCTCCCAAATACACAGTCATGTCTTGCTGCCAGGGATGCATGATTTTCGGCATTTGGACCAGAACCATCAAGGTGACCACAATCCTATCAATACCATGATGAGTCCGGGCAGTGCAAGCATACTGTCCTCGATCCTGGAGCTGAACGTTGCGGATTACCAAGGTTCCACTGGGCTGAACCTCAAATCGCTGGATTCTTGTATTTACCGATATAACTGCTCCTAAAAAAAACAGAAATAAAAAGAAAAAAAAACATGCGCCAATCAATATGGAAGCAATCTGTTGAAGTCATCATAGTTTCTTTGTAACACTGCATGTCTGACAGTAAATAACTGTCCTAAACGAGTCTTTTTGGGATTCTCTCTGTGTCACCACGAAGAAACAGAAGGTGCACACATGTTATTTGGACCTGACCCGGGCCAGAAGGGAATATTGATGGCTTCTGCATTTTACACAGAAGGCAAGACTCCATGGCTCGTGTCCATCTGCGACTCCACATGCAAAATAGTGTTATTAAAAAGATCAGGTGTGGAAGACAGCTAAACAAACTCAGCTGAGCAGTTTAAATATTAATTAGTGTTTTTGATTAAATGTACTGTTTCAGATGAAGAAACGATGTTTAATATTTGTTTATTTGTACCTGTGGAGATTTTGGTCCAGGTAATAAAAGGCTTAGGTTCCCCCAAGGAATTGCACGGAAACTGCACATCTGTTTCAGCGTTCACGGTGACTGTGGTAAGATTAGCAGTGGTGATTCTGGGCCTCACTCTCAGTACAGGAACATGTGGTGGCTCAGGAAGAGGGACGTTCTCGCCAAGGTGCCGGTTTGAGGATAGAACACCTGTCTCCATGCTTCTGAGCGGCTTTGTGGTTGGTCTTGGGGTTGTTGTAGTAGTTGCTTGAGAAGGGGGTGTAAAAGATTTCGGTGACGCACTTGATCTGATCGAAGCGACTGTGCGGACATGCGCAGATGAATGTGTACCAGATGGGGTTTGATGAGTGATAACTGGAAGTCTTTGGTTGGGGTATTTATAATTAAGGGTTCTTCTTTGATCCTGATTAGGAATGTGGTTATTTAGAGGGTTTCTTGAATAAAATGGAATTCTGGGTTTTAAAGAAGTTGTTTGTGCAAAAGTAGTAGTTATGATTGGAGTATTAAAGCTAGACTCTGTGGTTGTTACTGGGGGTGTCACAGTTGTTGTTGTTGATGATATTGTTGTGAGAGGTTTTTTTAAGACATGAATCTTGACTTTAGTGGTTGGCAGTGTCGTTGGAGAGGCCGTTGTTGAAATGATACCAGAAGTTTTGCTTATGTTACCCAACAGCTCCTCTTCATCTCCCACTGCTGAGCCTGGAGTCGTGATGGGATAAACAGAATCGTATTCATCCGGAACAGTATGAAGTGTTGTGGTTAGAAACTCAGCTTGACTTTGGTTTGTTGAAAAATCAGACAATGATTCCTGTAGTAAACCTTCTGCCTTAGAAGTGTCTTCATATTGAAGGCTATCTGTAGGTGGAAGTGGTTTGACTGGAGCAGTTACAAAACTGACAGATTTATGCGTAGAGTTGAGTATTTGCAATCTACTGAGACTTTCCACTGTATGTGATTCAGATACGTGAGAGCTGACGTCTGTTGCGTTACTCTCATTGACAGACTTCTGAGACGTTGTTAGCGCTGGAAGTCGTGTTGTAATTCCTCCTTGAGTGGCAAGGGTTTGATAACCTGGCTCTGGCTGAGATGTAGAGGCAGTATAGGAATTCATTTCCATCTCTGTAGTGAGTATCTGCACATTCTCCGAGGTCTCTTCGGAGGAATGTTTATTAGCTCTCCTCTGGGATGTGGTCACTGTCACTGCTGGTGGTGTAGTGTGTATAGAATGGTGTGAAACATATTGTGGGAGAGTTGCTTCAGTCGTCCGGATGGGGGAAAACTCAGTCGTCTCCAAGTCATGGGCATGGTGATTGATTTTGTCAGCTAATGGCGAGACATCCGTTTGATCGGCTGTTAGTGTGGCAGTCACAGCTGTAGTGATCGATGGGATGTGTATTTCAGTGGTCGTAGGTGCTGTAAATAACTGTGGTCTGTTTGTGATTAAAGGCAAGGATGGTCTTAGTCTTAACCGGTTTAATCGTCCTCTGCTTCCAAATCGCCTCCTTGAGTTCCAAGGGGTCCTGGAATGTGAACCGGATGAGGGTCTTAGTTTTATACCGTTAGCTGAAACGACTTTGCTTGTCGGCGATGACGTGCTAAGCATCCTTTGTGCATTGTTTTTTTCACTCCTTGTGTAGGATTCCTTAACATCAGCAGACTTCGTGGAGATGCCAAGCTCATTCGTTAACATGGAATTGGGAGCAGCTGGGTTATTTTCCAATTGGTTTCTTTGTCTTTCTTCTCTGTGTGACATGCTGGTAGTTAAGGCATTTACATGGTTTCCTTCCAGGATATTTACCTCAGTGGTAAAATAATAAGGTGCAGCTGTGGTTTTCGCATCTCCCAGTGTCACATTTTCTGACTTACTGTTTGATCCAGGAGGTGTTATTTGGTGCAATTGGTTTTCAGTGTGTGAAGGAGCTGTGATTGGTTGGCCTTGAGTCTGAAATGTAATAATGGTGTTTAGCTCTTCTTTCAGTGAGCTTGAATCATCTGGAGAAGATCCCTCTATGGTACTGTGAGATTCTTGATCGACAGTTTGAACCGTTTGTCCTGCAGTGCTTGGGTGAGAGCTAGGTGTTGTGGCATTGAAAACAGTTTTCTCACGAATTTTGGCTAAAAAGTCAGCCCATCTCTGTGGGTCTATTTGGTTCTTGGATTTGTTGATTTTCCTCCTGTTTACAAGAGCACCTTCTCTTCGCTGACCTATCAAACCATTATTGATCGGCTTCCTGTGGCCTGGAAAATTCCTTACTGGATAGCCTTGTGACCTCGACTGCGGTCCCCTTCTTTGGTTTGTAAAACCTCTATTTGATGGAATACTCCTCTGTCCTGTGTCGTCACCAGATGACTCCTCCATATCCTCAAAAATTGCTGTTACCTTTGTAGACACCCCTGAGGCAGACAGGGGCCCCATGGGATACCGTCTGAGAGGTTGTGTTCTTTGCCGCCTCATAACGGTGATCTTTGCAGAAAGAGTGTCCTCTCCATGTTGATTCAGAGCCACACATTTGTAATGTCCATTATCGTCAGGTCTGCAGTGTGGAATAAATAGTGTTCCATTGGAGAAGACGAAACCTCGAGATGAGTTTGCTTTGGCGTTCATCACACTACCATCTGGAAATATCCAGTTCACATCGGCATCTGGTGATGCGACGGAATTGCAAGGCAAATAAACTGGTTCCCCGACCAATTTCTCGAAAGCAATCTTGACCTCCTGGTCTGTGGGGGCTCTGGAGGGTTCTAAAACCGATAAACGGAAAGGAAGAAGATCTACATCTCCCAGAACTTCAGCGATACAGTAATACACACCCGAGTCTGAATGATCCACAGCTTTGATAAGCAGTTTTCCCAAACTGGACACAGACAGCCTGTTGTTTGGACTGCTGGAAGATGCCTTAACCTTAGAGCCGTCAGGCAGCATCCACTGAATACTCGGACCTCCAGAGCTCACCACACTGCAGTCCATTTCAACTATACTGCCCACGACTGAGCTAAACGTTGTTTGGGTTGCGTTGTTTTGTTTGATCATAACCCAGGATCTCTTTTGCCATCTTGCCTGGTCACTGTCTGTGGTGGAAGACATCTGAGTTGTAAAAATGAGCTTCACAGTCTTGGATGTGGAATAGGGCCTGTTGAGCTGAATATTCACATACGATTGCATGAGCCAAGACGGATGAGACAGAACATGAGCTCGGACTCCGGTGTAATAGTACGCGTCCCTTTCGATGTCCTGTTTGTATCTGTAGCTCAGCTCAGGCTCTTTGCTTAACATAATCTCCCTGCGGAGGTGCAGAGCAACCTCGCTGTAATATGCAAGCAGTCGCCATAAACTCGTGTACTTCTGCCTGTCCATCGGGCATACGAGGTTGAAAGACAGGGTCATGTTAGCGCTGATCTGTAAAGACTCTGTGTAGTTCCATGTGATTTCTGCAGACTCCCTCTGCTTTACCACTTGGCAGGTCAAGTCCACCTTGTTTCCGTGTTCATCTGACAGGTTCAGCGTGATGTTTCCAAAAGGTGGTTTGAAATAATCCAGAGAAAGGAGCTCACTGAGGTGTTCCTCGTGTAACACGTCCTTCACAGAAGTGCTGCTAATGACTGGCCCCATGCATTGGAAATGCTTAAACTCAGACATTTGTTTTCCCTTCAGATGATGTGGTGAGGCACACGCCGGACACGGCTGATTCTTGGCATGCGCTTTGTCCTTCCTGCATTTCATCACATCTGGAATAAAAGGAAGACGTTACTGGATGCTCTTAATCACCTGAAAACTGGATACATATACATACATAGTACAGTATTCTCCATATAAACAGGAAGTCAGAGTGATGGCATGTTGACGTGCAACACAGTTTACTGATAATGAGCTCCTAGAGAAGAACAAGACACACCCCCTGAGGGAAGCACATACAGTATACATTCTAGAACATAAAACTGGACTTCTTAATTTAGTGGCATGTTAAATTAAACATAAGCTACTGATACTGACACTGCTAGTCGGTATACGCTACACTATATCATCACTGCTGCTTTTAAGTGGCACTGAATACTTTTATTTATTTTTTTTTCACTTTACCTGAATGCCGTGCGATCCAGTCCTGGAGCCAGTCCAGCCTACAGTCACAGGTCCAGGGGTTTCCGTACAGGAAAAGGTTCTCCAGATGTGGCATGTTTCTCAGCATTTCTCTGGGCAGGGTCGTCAGGTAATTATCCGCCAAGTAGAGATGTTTTATTGTGGAAACGGGGAAGTGATTTAACAACGAAAACGTGCTGAAGGTAGCCGGATGGAGCTTCTGCAGACGGTTGCCTTCGAGTTGGAGCAGACGTAGCGAGGTCATGCCTCTGAAGGCGTCCGGATGGATGAACTCGATGTGGTTGTTGTCCAGGTGAAGCCTTACAAGGTGTGTGAGACCAGACAGAGTGTAACCCGTGATCACTTTGACTTTATTGTAGCTTATTTTCAGGACCTGAAGGAAACATTCATGTCGGATTTTAGACAGTGATGCTGATTATAATGAAAATAAAAATGATTTAAGCAATCAAATATACTGTCTGAACAGATACAGACAGGATGTGTTTTTCAGTGTTTCAGTGGGTTAAATATACTGTACAGTAGGTGTCTGTCTATTTTTACATCCTTGTTGTTTTTCTTGTCTTGAAAAAAGTGAATCTGAGCTGAACATGAACCTAAAGTCAGGTTCGGCCTTTAGGCAAGTAGTAAAGAAATTGTAATCTGTACCTTTACATAAAAATCATATACGTTTTACACGTGGGATTATGTGAGTGAATTTAAATTTGCAAAGCAGCAAATCATGTATAAAAATCACTAAAATATACAAAAATTCTCATTTTCTGGGCAACAAATTAAAAAACTTACATTAATTGTTAATTTAAAAATTGTAGAGTAAAAATCATAGGTGAAAAATCACTTATAATCACATCATAAATAATTGTAAAAAAATAAATTATACAAAAATTCCTGTGCAAATAAAAATGAATAAATGAATACATTAATTTTATAGATCAGGTGTTAAGAATTGGTACATTAAGTGTTTAATAAATAAACTATGTAAAAATAAAAAATCTTTTTACAAAAGGAATGTTTTTACTAAGGGAAAGATGTTTCTTTAAAAACGCACAAAATTAATGAATGTGTATCAAAGAATCAAGCATAAAAATAATCATCAGACATCGGAGTGATAATGATTAGACTCCCGGGATTAAAGGGCACTTCTGTACGTAATGGACATATTTAACTAGACAGGTAATTCTTTTTTTTTTTTCTTGAATAATTTAATTTTAGATAGACCGGACCGGATCGGATACACCTACCTGCAAGGACATCAAGTCTCGAAAAACACCATCGGGGATCTGCTGGATGTTGTTTCCGTGCATCATCAGAAGCTCCAGCTTCCTCAGTTCAGCTAAAGAGTCTTTGTCTAGTCGAGAGATGCTGTTAAACCTGTTACACACACAAACATGACACTCACGCTGCTCACGCTCACCTGCAGTACTACATGATGTGACTACATTTCTTTTCAATTAGTCTAAATATTTACATACAAACTAATATAAAAACAGATGATTTTATATAAGAATCATACTTATTTTTAAGATTAATTTGCCAAAATGCACTTTACACATAGACTGATTAGGTTTTCTCAGTATGCTGGCTGTTTATAATGTGCTAACATGACCAGGTGCCTTAACATTAAATGTAACTATAAATGGATAAAACCTACAACGGTGATGTTGTTTAATAAATAATAAATCATAAGCAAATTGCTGTAGTGCTTCAAGATGTGCTGTTATGGGAAAATAATGGCTGTTTACAGTAACTCTGCCTCAGTTCACTCTGTTCCACCTCACTGTGGATTGTTTTCCTCTGAATGCACACTCCCAAGACTTTTATTGCTTATTATTCTTTAAATGACAATGACAGCCCTAGCGAGGATCCCTCACAGAGTAGACGGCGCTCACCCGAGATTCATGCGCTGAACTGATCTCGGCACTCCCGAGGGGACGAGGGCGAGGGAGCGGAAGGTGCAGTGCACTTCAGTGGGGACGTAACAGGCGCAAGGACGAGGGCAGGGCGCGGCAGCGTCCGGATACATGACGAGGAACGTCAGCATCACCAACACACACAGGCTCACGTCTCCCATCCTCCCTCGTCTTTCCAGCAGCTTCACCTCAAAGACTGTGAGAGAGAGAGAGAGAGAGAGAGAGAGAGATCAACTCCAGAGTCATTGCTTCCCTTTGAGGAAGGACATAAAAAATTCAATCACACATTAATTCATATTCAAAATATGTGGCTGGTGTGAAATTATATTTTTCAAAAATACAATACATTTTCAATTTTCTTTAAGAAACATTTTCTTTAAGAAACACTTTCTTTTTTTCTTT
>JAQQZS010000035.1:555689-563189 GCA_030068045.1 Platyallabes tihoni | reverse complement strand
CAGCGTTAAAGCCGAGTGTGTGTTTCATGTCCGAGGGAGGCGTGGCTACAGTGCGGAATAACATTAGGAAAAATGGACCTGTCTGGTTCCTCAGCCCAGTTTGGGGGAGCGAGCGCTGTTTGTTTCAGCTGTGTGGCTCAGAGATCAGGCTGAGCAACTGTTCACGCGTCCAAAAATAAAAATCACCAAAATAAAAAGGTGTAAATAGTTGGAATTGTTGTGGTCCTGCCTGACGTCACATCCAAATCCGCAAACGACAAACTCTGCATTTTTGCCTTTTGCAAGAAGCAGGTTTAAACCGAGTGTATTATAACTTCTGAACCTCCATCGAGGAATTCTTATATGATGCACGACTGCAAACTCAAGCTGAAAGTAAATCAACTCATTGTTTTTATGCAAATTCTTTAGATAATCAATAAGACTATCATTAAACACATAATCCTATTAAATAGTGAATTACGGAAGATTAGTGTTGATTTTTTTTATGTTAAGTTCAGGATTTATTCATCACATAAACATTACCAGCTTTTGTTAAGTGGTCAGAGCTCAGGGTCAGCCATTATACAGCCCGCCTGGAGCAGACAGGTTTAAGGGCCTTGCTCAAGAGTCCAACACCTAGGAGAGCTGGGACTCGAACCACCGACCTTCTGATCAGCAACTCAAAGCCTTAACACACGGAGCCATAACCGCCCACTAAAAGAGATCCTTCGAGCCGGGTGTAAGTGTAATTTAACTTTTTAATTGTTCCTCGCTGTTTCTCGAAGCTCCGCCTCCAGGATTGATCTACAGTGGCCTGCACAATACAGTTCTTACGAAGAATGACTGACAGGGGGCGGATCTAAACGCAAACAAGCTACAGAAGCTCAGAAGCCACAAACGCTTTTCGCAGAATGCTTTTCGCAGCAATTTCATACACTTTTGTCAACAATCACGGTTTAGAGTATCGTTTTACCGAAACACCCTGTACGTCTCCCAGGTTATTTCCACAAGGAAGGGATAAAAAAAATAAAAAGCTTACTGCACCTCTAATGCTGTGTGTACATAGTGATCAGGACACAGTAGGAAATACAGCATGCTCAGGACTGGCGTCTGGAATGTGAGTGTAATCTCCAGCACTAATCACTGTGTAGATGTGATATGTAGTGAGGAGATGTGGAATGAGGACTTTCCTGAGATAACGAGCACAAACGGCGAGTGGAGAGCAGCGTGTATCTAAAACTCAGCTTACTTTATTCCCTCTGAGGATCATCAACTGTGTTCACGTGAAGTGTGAAGTGACCTCAACAAGAATGAAATTACGTCAGATGTAAATTTATTCTCCTTATAAAATAAATAAAACGACCCTAAATATGAAATTCTATTAGCGGGTGTCAGGAGAACACTGATGATCGCAATATCAGGATGATGTAATGTCACAATGGCTCCCCTTTGAATTAAAACCATTAAAACTCCACCAGCAACACAGCATCGATCAATGACGATTAAATATAAATAAATGTGTTTATATTGAAGTCTTGCTGGTGTGTGTTCACGGAGAGGCTTCAGACAGCAAACTGTGTATTTGGGTTCTCGTGTATTTGGGATACGCCAGGTAGAAGAAAAGATCATTAGTTTTATAACGTGTAAATTTTACCAGAATATTGGAATGACGTCACAAAAATGCAGAACTCTCAAAACAAACAAACAAACAAAGACAAAGCTTCTTTTTTTTTTTTTGGTCAATGAAACAACCGAAAGCAACAATAAAAACACCTGTTTGTGTATCTGAGCTATTTCTTTGACTGTGTGTCTAAAATGCTCTGAGCTTTAAGGGCTACGTGATATCATTTTTAGATATTTAATGATGTCGTCGATCTTTCGGCTGCTCCCGTCAAGGGGTCGCCACAGTGGGCCGTCCGATCCACACACACACACACACACACACACACACTCGGCATAGGTATTTAATAAATCTATAAAATTGACATCTGTGAGAATGTGGACAGATCATTTACTTAGCCGGAGCTCCAGCAGACATTAACAGAAACCTCAGGGTCAGGGACAACCACCGGGGGCTCCAGGACACCAGGACTCTGCAGAATTGTCCTGTTTATTTACCGCCGTTAGTTGTAGGATGAGGTATGTTTTGTGTGACTGTGTTTCCTCTGATGGCGTGTGTGACACTCATTGTGTGATTTCAGAGTGTGTGAAATGTGTGTTTTTATCCATGAAAACCTTCACCGCTGGAACACAGAAGGGAGACAGGCAGGGGTCACGCCCCCTCTGGCCAGGCCGTAATTTTCATTTTTATTTAACGGTCAACCAAGAAAAAACCACAAGACAGCCCTGAGAGAAACAGCAGCAGTTATAAATACAATAAATAAATAAATAAATAAATAAATAGGTGGTGATATGGGAATGCATGACCTTTATGCACGTGACACGACCTTTAGTTCAGTATCATTCGGCCGTGTGGACGTGTTTCACAGAGACGTCCTGGAAGATGAAACAGTTTGTAGACTTTCACCATCGGTGCTTCTCAAGCTCTTCACCTGTGGACCATGAGGTATCACCATGCTGCGGTGATGAGACGCTAAAGAGACGTTCTGTTGTAACGCCCTTTATCTCACACCATCATAACCCCCACCACCACCCCGCACCCATCTACTCCACAGCTGACCCCCGAGTGAGAGCATGTGGAGCTGCACCTGTCCAGGAGCGCACCCATGACCTCCGACACCGGATTTACTGTCTTATACTCCGGACACTTGTCTGTGTTTATCTCCACACCGTTTCTAAAGACATGTTTATGTGGTTTAAAGCCTGAGGGTGGAGAGTGTAATAAAAATGTTTCCTCTATAATAGAACTCCAACATCTGGACGTCTGTAAACACATGTGCATGTTTCTCTCCGGCGTCATGTTTGCATTGTACTGTATCGTGGATTAGTTGTACAGAACTACTGCAGTCGTGGCATTTTGGTCTATGTGTGTGTGTGTGTGTGTGTGTGTGTGTGTGTGTATGTGTGTGTGGTATAATAGATTTAATTCAAGTAAAGACAGGATTGTACTGATGTGTGTGATGAGACCTGAAATGTGAACGTCACGAGGGTTGATACGGTGTCGGGGGAAATCTGTGCGGTTACTATTTGATTTTTTTATAGTCCTCCAGCAAGTTTCTAAACGAAGCTCCTTCCATCGTATTGCCACAAATACCCGTCTCTGACCTCAGGGGTCACCTTCAGGGCTGTTTGTTCAACAACATTTATTATATTTCCCAAACTCAAAACAAATTTCTACCTTAACCAGTATAAAGCATCCTCTAATTCTAACTGTTGTATGAATCTCTAGCCTGGTGTTAATGCTGTGCTTCATCTTCTTCTTAATTCTCCTCTGGGTAATACCCAGGTCTCAGTAAGCAGTTATGATGACGGTGTTCTCTGATGCGGTGTGTACGCTGCACGGAGAGAGAAAAACTTAATTTGTAAAATGTGAAGGCATGTGAGATGATTGTTTCTAACTTTACCTATTAATAAAGATCCGGCATAGATCAGGCCACAGAGCGTATAATTTCTCATTCCTCGGGGTAACGGTGCGATCAATCCACTGCTCGGCCAGAGAGAACTCCTCCAGAGCTCACGTATCATCTCACTAATAAAACACTCGCTGACGTCTGGAACCCTGCAGATGCAGAACGAACATCATGACAAGTGCTGTTCCGACACCATCAATCTGTCATCAGGAGCACGTTTTAAAAGATTTCTCAGGAATGTCACATTTAACTGGAAACTGGAAAGCTTTTTATAACACTGTTGAGGAAGATGTTTGGCCTGGAAGGATCCATTCCAGCAGGTTCTTACAGCAGGCCTGGTGCACTCACATACAGTACAACTCACTCACCTTCTATACCACTTATCCTGTCTACAGGGTCACAGGGGGACTGGAGCCTATCTCTGGAGACCTCAGGATTTGGGGATGGTGGATGGGGGCGGGGTCATGTCTGCATGTCTTTGGATTGTGGGAGGAAATCGGAGTACCTGGGGGAAACGCATCAAGCACAGGGAGAACATGCAAACCCTATGGGAATCGAACCTGCGACCTGGAGGTGCAAGTGTCCTGTGTTTCCTCCTACCGTTCCTACTTCACGTTTTTTGCGACAAATCTCTAAGGTTTCAAAATCATGGCGTTGTGGTCATGTGACTCGGCTGCTCGGACTCGGTCTCGCTGCAGCACACCGTAGCTGACGCGCTGCTGTAGGTCTCTATGATCGCAGTACAGAAGATCAGTAACGAGTTGTTTCGAGCTGACGTGTGCTGGCACGCTGAGGATCTCCATGAACACACCCTGATGAGCCACAATCTGACTGTACGAACATCTAAAACTCATCACGATGTGTAAATTCCTACATCATGAAAGCAGAAACTGGGATTAATGTTTCTGTACAGAGCCATTCGTTCCCTGAAGGAGTCTCCAGTGTCAGCGCTCATCTAGCAATAAAAGATGAAACCTGTACAGTTCTGCCTGAAGAACAATCCTCTCCTTTCTCTTTTTCTGACACACACACACACACACACACACACACACACTGAAGTTAATTTCAAGCACTTGCTTCAGAAGAGCTGAAAACAAAGGCACTTATTGAAGAGTAGCACGAGTGTTAAACGAACAGAATTCCTCCTGACAGTTGATGAGGAAAGCGAACGCAGATGTCTGAGGCCGTCCTCGCTCCATCCCGCACATCTGTCATGACGTCATGGTTGGAGAAGAGAGTGAGCTGTTACACAGTCGTCTCAGATGCGATCGGTTAACTCATCAGGACGCTGGAACCGGACCGCACAGGCTGCAACTTCACCGGAGACTCATCGCACGCCTCCTCAGTCCGAGACCTGCCGGGTTAAATCTCCTGTCCGTCTGCTCTGTTTATCAGCGTCTACACGACCGTCTCCTGGAGAGTTAAACCTGGAACAATGATCACAATTATACAAGAGACTTTACAATATAGTTCTCTCTTTAACATATAAACTCTCTAAAATATAAAGTTTATATAGGTTTCATTAATAACTGAAATGACCGGCATGTAGTTTGTGTTCCCTGGTTTACTGAGTAATAAAGAAAAATATTGTTTTAAAGGGGACCTTCTACGCAAAATTCACTTTTAAATCCATTGTGTGTGTGTGTGTGTGTGTGTGTGTGTCTGTGTGTGTGTGTGTATGTGAAACATAAAACAAAAGAAAAAATAATTCCCAGCTTAAACAATCCAATAGGATTTTCCCCTAATGTGACCTCATTAATGTGAAGAAGAGCCCCTCCCCCTTCTGCTGTTCTCAGGGGGTGTGGCTCAGGAGTAGCTCATTTACTAGGAAGTTTGAGGTATAAAAATTATTCTCAGCAGTGTTTAGCCTGGGCATTATCACACACACACACACACGCACGCGCGCACACACACACACACACACACACACACACACACACACACAGTATGTTGAGCTCTGAGACCTGTGCTTTTACACTTTTAAACATGAGTACTGGAGCTTTTACATGAATTCAGTATAAAAACTTTATATTCATATTTTTGGTTATAGTAAAAGACCCATAAATTGTATTACTAAACTCAGACCCTAAACACCTCTTAATTTGTTTATACCTTTTATTAAATAATATCTAAACTGAAATAATAATAAAGCTGAAATTCTGTTAGTTTGTATGGATGGGTGTGGTTCGTGTGTTGGTGCAGGCAGTCCCTCCACGTTTTATGTTGTACCGTGACGTAACAGGTGGCAGCGCCATCATCAACCTCTATGTCACACTGTGTTCGCGTCACCGGCGTTGTAGCAGAAGCGATAAGGTGTACAGTACGTCAGGCCGAGCTCGGGGACACTAAAAAACCATTCAGAGAGTCAGTCTGGTAAACAGATCACTGATGAAATGGATGTGAAAGGAGAGTGTGAGTCACGGTCGTCCTCGACCCTTCATTACTGAGCCATAAATCCACAGTTTACCTACAAACAGCAGGGTGAATGTGAGGAGAACCGGGACGTCTCACAGTGGACTGGTACATGTCCAGACCAGAGACAGAGAGACAGAGAGAGAGAGAGAGCTGGAGTTGTAAAGCAGAGTGTGGTAATCGCCCAGACAGTGTCCTGCTGTGTGTGTGTGTTTGTGTGTGTGTGTGTGTGTGTGTGTGTGTGTAAACTGGATGTTATTCTTCAGTTCACGAGCATGCTGTGGTGAAGAAGGACAGAGAGTAAAAAACTCCATAAACATAGCAGCGCGTTGTCTCTGAAACGCCGGCCTCCCGCGTCCTCCAGCACGCAGTGACACGCCCACGTGTGTGACCTGCTCATTTTGTTTTCCAGTGTTGCTGTAACATTACCACATGTGCCAGACAAAAGTCTTTGCAAAGACATGCACATGCAAATAGATTCCGTAGAGCAAGGATGACTTCCAAAAATAAAAAAATAAAGGGAGCAGCCAAAAGAAAGTTTGTCTGTTTTTGAATTTAAATGTTTTTTTTTTTTTCAGATCAGATCTGAGTCACTTTTTATATGTGGGCTTGGATCAGATACATATCCGATACGTGGTCATGTGACTTGAACGAGAAGGGGAATTCGTGTGACTTTCTGCCTCTGTGTCCGCGTGAGGTTAGTTAGTGTTAGTCAGTGTTATTAGACGTCTCGAAAGAAAATGTAAGTCACGTAATTACAGATGATAATCAGCCGGAAATGAATGTGTTAAATACGGCAGGACAGTGTGGTGAGGTGTGAGGGACGCAACGCCATGCTGAAGAGTAGTGAAGTAGGAGTACACATAGCTGATGTACTTTAAAGAAGAGTAAAAGTAACAAGGTTCCTCTAATAAAACTATTTGAGAAAAGTTCAGTTACATGAAATTGTTACTTGAGTACAGTAATGACTTTAATCAACTCAGCAGTGTGTAACGTGTTACAAAGTAGCGCTGCGTTAGAGGACTCTGATTCCTTTGAGTTATCTAATGCATTTGGTCCACCATTTAAGTCCTCAGTTATTTAGTTACTTTTTTAAAAATGTAATCCGTTATTCAGACAATTTATGTAATGCATGAGCCAGACAGCAGACATTCCCAATCCGTTAGTGTGTGTGTGTGTGTGTGTGTGAAAGTCATCCTACAAGCCCTGCACCTGATACCCCCTCCCCCCTCTGTTATTCCTGCTGTTATAACCCTATCTCACCTATACGGTTTGACTATACGAGGACCGACATGCGGAAAGATGGAAACCTAATCACAGCACCAAAACTCATGCGGTGAATCATGATGAACCGTACTTACGGCCACCACGCGACACCGCGTAGATGAGATAGGGATATTAGTAGGTGAGATGGGGGTATTAGTAGGTGAGATAGGGGTATTAGTAAGTGAGATGGGGGTATTAGTAGGTGAGATAGGGGTATTAGTGGGTGAGATAGGGGTATTAGTACGTAAGATAGGCGTATTAGTATGTGATATAGGTGTATTAGTAGTTCAGATAGGAGTATTAGTATGTGACA
>JAQQZS010000035.1:537043-550371 GCA_030068045.1 Platyallabes tihoni | reverse complement strand
TGCGTACGCACATTTACAGCTTTGTCCGTACGCAATGTTTTAGTATGAATTCAACGCAAGTCTTTGTACATGAGGCCGCTGGTCTCTAACAGGTTCAAATCCCACTCCTGACATGTAGCACTTTTCAAGGGGCGGTGATGTCTCTGTGTGTTAAGGCTCACACCGTTACTGATCAGAAGGTCGATATCAATCCATTCACTTCATCCACGGTGTTATGAAGGGTCTCTCACTCACCTTCTATAGCGCTTTATCCTGTATTCAGGGTCACGGCGGGCCTGGAGCATCAGGTCACAAGGCAGGGTATACCCTGGACAGGGTGCCAATCTATCACAGTCTATCAATCTGGGACACCAGTTAGCCTAATATACATGTCTTTGGACTGTGGAAGGAAACCCACCAAGCACAGGGAGAACATGCAAACTGCATGCAAACAGAGACGGGAATCGAGCCTTCATAGGAATCGAACCCAGACCCTGGAGGTGCAAGGCGACAGCGCTAACCACTACACCACCGTGCTGCTGTCATGGTCTGTAGTTCTTTTTTTGTCGTTGTTTAGAGACATTAAGCTTCTGATTCTGTTCCAGACAAATGTGAGGTCAAGATACAATATTTCCTGAAT
The DNA here is from genome assembly GCA_030068045.1 of Platyallabes tihoni. Classification (NCBI taxonomy): domain Eukaryota; kingdom Metazoa; phylum Chordata; class Actinopteri; order Siluriformes; family Clariidae; genus Platyallabes; species Platyallabes tihoni. The sequence continues at coordinate 549,752 of JAQQZS010000035.1, read as the reverse complement.
ATTTTCCAGTTTATTTTATTGGAACAAGGTGTCAAAAACATTTTAAACACAGCAAAGCTGATGTTCATCCTTTTATGTGGTTCTGGAGGTCTCGACAAAGAATTTAATCAAACAGTCAAAAAAAAAGAGCAAAATGTGCAAACAGCTTTTTACTTGTGCTTAAACCCCCACTTTAAATCACCCTGTATACTGCCGAGAGTGCACTGGCTTTGACGAGTTCACAAAATTCTGTTTAAATGATTACAGACCGGTTGCACTCACACCCATACCTGCAAAATGTTTGGAGAGGTTGGTGATTAAGGGCATCAAGGATGTCATACCACCCACACTGGACCATCACCAGTTTGCATACAGAGCAAATAATTGTGCTCCACCTTATGTTGGAACATCTGGAACACAAAAATATGTACAGTAGACTAGGCTTCTCTTTGTGGACTTTAGTTTGGCATTTAACACCATTTTGCCAAATAAGCTCCAAATTAAGCTCCGTGAGCTCGGATTAAGCACTGTATTGTGTAACTGGACTATGGACTTTTTAACAGATCGTTTACAGTGTGTGCGAGTGGATAAATGCATATCAGACACAGTGCACGTTAACACCGGGGTCCCTCAGGGATGTGTACTTAGCCCTTTACTCTATACAGTCTACACACAGGACTGCTGTGCCTCCCTTCCTTCTAATTACATCATTATATTCGCTGATGACATCACGGTGTTAGGCCTGATCACTGACAATGATGAGTCCTCAAATAGAACCAAGAAGACCAGGGAAATGATTGTGGATTTTCATAAGGGCACAAAGACCATCAACTTACCACTTACTATTGGAAATGGGACGATAGAGAGAGTTACCAGCTTTAAATTTCTTGGCCTAACTGTGACAGAGGACCGAACATGTGGCAATAACACAATAACACCTCTGTCATACCTGGGGACTAGAGGTCCAGTGTTTCATTTGTCCATCAGGAGGTCCTGGCGCACTGAGGGGGTGCGAGGCGGGGGGGGGGCTGCTCCAGCAGGTTAGGGGCGAGAAAAGAGTCACAGAACATATAAAAAAAATCTGAGCTTTTTACAATGCTGAAAAATCTGTGTCATTTGTGCATTTGTTTTTCATTATAAAATCACAAATATATTTATTCAATTAATGAATTGGGATCTAAAAGGATCTAATCTACGGAATCCAAACATGCAACCCTTTGAGAAACGACACTTAAACCAACATGATTAAGTTTAAAGTGATGCTACAATATATTAAGCTCATAAAACATCCTTTTAAATGTTATTATTATTATTATTATTATTATTATTATTATTATTATTGTAAAATAAATAATAAAAAAAAAAACATAGCCTTAAATTCCTGATCAACACTGGTTCAGGAAGAGCTGATGTTCAGTGTTCTTAAATAGCATTAAAGCTCCGCAGCGTTCAGTCCGACGGTGAATGTTGGTCCGTCTGGCGCGAGGGGCCTCAGGTGTCCCGTAATTGTGAGCATGTGGTGATAATGGGTGGGTTTCAGGTGGGTTTCAACGTGATAAATGTCTCGCGTTAGGGAAAATTAAAGCGTTGTAATGCCGTTAATTACAGCCATAACCTGGTTAAATTCTCCACCTCAGGCTCGGAGTCACACAAACACGAGCGCATTCCTGACCGACGGCCTTTAAGTGGGCTTTTCTTCTTCTCTGGCTCGTCTTAGAGGTGTTTAGTCTCAGATCTGTCCTGACTGCTGGGAAGTAAATAAAGCTGACGTCTCTAATAAGGAGCGAGCGGCATTTGGCAGCCGTGTCCAGGAGGGGAATTAGCGTTAGCAACATTAGCATTAAGAGGTTTTGTAAGAAGTCTTAGTCGAAACAATGCAGGATACGGCACAAAACTGCTAAAGTGTAAAACAGTGATAAATAAATGATTTGTGTAGCTTCACCTCAGTCTTTCTCCTTACACTCATGTTTTCCTGTAACGAGTGAAACGTCGGCTCCCAGCTCCACCCCAGAGCACGTGCCGGATCCGTGTTACTCATGTCTCGTCGTCTCATCTCAGCACGGAGAGAGAGGTTATGAGTTTAACATCAGGACAGTGTGAGGTCAGCGGCTGGGCTTTATATATATGATGCTGAAACTTCCATGACCTTCCTGCGGCCATCGTGCAGCCCCCCCCCCCTCCTCCTCCGCCTTCTTCTTCTTCTTACCATGATGTCATGAGCCGTAATCCGAAGAGCCTTCGCTGATCTTTTACACAGAGATCTAAGGTCCAAAGTTCCACCCTGGATTTGCATCTGGATTTATTCTCACAACAGAACCGCTCTGTGAATTTTTAAGATATTCATCACCAGCTGAGGCGTTCTGCCACGAGAACCAGACAGTCCACCCTTTCACCCGTACTCGTGTGTCACATGCGTCGAAAGTGTGCTTTCCTCATCTCTAACCGCTCCGTCACTTCCACAGGCTAGGTCTTAATAATAATAATAATAATAATAATAATAATAATAATAATAATAATTAACTTTTTCTAATTGCTACTGTTAGCCTATAGTTAGTCTATTACATAAAATAAGATTTTCACAATAATACTTTATAATGTAATACAATTATTTTAAATTATTATTTTTATTATTTTTTCATTTTTATTTATTTATTTATTTTTATATTTTTACCCAGTGCTAAAAAAAAAGGAGAGATAAATAAGGGCGTGAATGATAACTGCAGTGGGCAGATGATCAGACTGAGAGAAAAAAAAGAGCCAGCATCTGGAAGATTTATGAGAACTAACACAGAGGCATTTTAGCCTCAGGAACAAGACCAGAGCGTTCTATCATTTCAAGACATACCACTATTATTATTATTATTATTATTATAATTATTATTATTATAATTATTATTACTACTGGTTGCTCATCTGGTACGCCAGCCCGCATCCCGTCCGTGTCATTTTGTTACGAGTGAGATCCTTCTTTTATATTAGCTCGCTCTAAGACTTTCTCAACTTTTTCGCCAAAAAGAAAGAAAGAAAGTTACAACAACAGACAAACACAATGTGTTTAAGCTGAGACACACAATTATAATTTCTTGTGTCATTTCCAAAAACGTGTCTGAGCTGAAGCAGTTCTGTTGAAGAGGAACGTGATGCAGGTCTGGTCCAGAGCTACTGAAAGCACCTGCTTGACGTCATTGCTGCCAGGAGGTTCGAGCAGATACGATCTCCATACTATTTCTTACTAAGAGAAATTATAAGTATTTTTTGTGTAACCGCTTAATCGTGTTTGTCTGTTGTTGTGACTTAGGAGAAAAGAGATTTTTTTGTGTCTTTATTAAACACATCCATTAAACATTCACAGTACTGGAGGAAATAGTAAGTGAACCCTTAGATAAACTACTTCACAACATCTGGAGTCCAGTTAATTAAATGAGTTTGGAGGCGTGGTTTAGAGCTTCACCGATTGATAAAAGACACTCAAACATTTTAAGTTTGCTGTTCATAAGTAGCAGCTGATGATGTGAACCATTTCTCACATGAAAGAGCTCTCTAAAGACGCACAATCAAAAGTTGCTGATCTGTATAAGGCCTGGACATTTAGGACAGGACAGCTTACAAACTGTCTATAAAAGGAGGAGAATTGCAGCTACTGGACTCTAAAGGCACCATGGAGAATCCTGAATGTGGTAAAGAAGAATCCACGAGTAACAGCTGAAGGATTGAAGAACTGACGTACTTAAGTCATTAAACAGGCAGCGTGTCCAGAACCAGAACACCATGGACCATCCAAAAACATTACTGCATGCCTGAGGTTTGCCAACAAGCACTTTGGCAATTCACAACGCTCCTGAGAAAATGTGGACTGATGAAACAAAAGTTGAATTGTTCGTCAGGAATACTCAGCACTGCTGTATGTATGGCGTAAAAAGGGCACAGCTTACCAACATGGAAACCCAACAGTGAGGTATGGTGGAGCGAGCATCATGATTTGGGCTTGTGTCACTTCCTCAGGGCCTCGACCACATGCCATCATCGAGGGGATAATGAATTCCCAAGGTTACCAAAAACATCCTACAGGAGGGATGTCAGGGTGGCTCTTTGGCAGCTGAAGCTTAGTAGGAGTCAGATGATGCAGGTCTGATCCAGAGCTACTGAAAGCACTTAGTTGACGTCATTGCTGCCAATGGAGATTTGACCAGATATCAACTTTAAGGGCTCACTGTAAATGTTTAAAGGTTAAGACATTAGAAATGAAAGGTTTTTGTGTGTTATCAGCCTAAGCACATTGTGTTTGTCTGTTGATGTGACTTGATGAAAAGCAGATCAGATGTTATGGCAAATTAATATAACTGAAAGCCAATTCATTACAAGGGGTTCACTTCCTTTTTCTTTCCTCTGTATGTTCACAATTTCTCATTAACACTGAATTATATGTACAGTATATACAGTACATATATCACCCTAAAATGAAAACCCAAATATATTGAGAACTGCAGGCAATCTGTAGATTTTAATGTCGGCTCATCAAAATATTAATAATCAACTTTCATTTCTTAGTCAAAGAAGGTTTTAAAATAGTTGTCCAGTGTGTCTCCCCACATCTGTTCTCTCTGTTCGGGAGAAATCTTACAGCTGTAAGCGATGGTGGGAGTCCATTTGCCTTGATGCCTCATTTCCACAGAGCTCACATCCTGGTGAAATCACTCTCCGTACTCGTCACTCCCTCCTCCGCAAGCTGGTGGGAAAAATCTGCCTGAGGATCTACAGTATACATGTCTCCATTTATGGATTTTAGGTATTTAAGACTATTATAAGCGCTGTTTTCATTTTCAGCAATCTAACATTTTGCCTCTTGTTGTTTCAGAAGCATTTGGTTTTAGACCAGTGTAGCACTTGATGGAGTTTGTTTGCGGTGAATCCACCTGCAGAGGGTAAACATCAGGGAGATGAGGACATCCGTGTGTCCAATGCATTAGGCGCTATGGCCGGCTTCATCTCCCTCCTCTGGGGTAAGAGTCGCCTTCACTTGCTACAAAATAAATCACCTGCTGGGCAACAGGATCCTCACTTCTCAAAGTTTACTTTACTTAGAGTCGTGTTTCTGAACAGTAGTACTTTCTGCAACGGTTAAAGAACGTTTTCAAGAGCATCCGATAGGTCCGTGTCCAGAGTGGTAGAGGAAATGTAGACCTGCCAGAAACACTCGCCCAGCGCACTATGGGAATAAGGCAAGCGGGTGGAGTCAGTGTGATCCTCTGGGCGATGGAAAACCTTGGTCCCTCACATGGATGTTACTCTGACGAGTTATCACAGCTCAGCTCTCCTAGAGTTTCCCAAGATTCTGCCAAACATCCTCAGAGGCGAATGCTGTGGATCCTGGCTTCATCAAGCATTTCCTTCAGCGCTTTTGAGCTAATAGTTTTATCTTTTACAGCTGAGACAGAATACAGGGAGGGTCAGGGGTCTCGCTTAGCAACCCAGCAGTGACAGTTTGGTCTTAATTCAATCAACACCTCATTACAGCACACACAATACACTGCTTTCCAAGATGGAACGTTGTAAGTAAGACGTACAACTATAGCGATACGGTTCCTGGTTCCGTTCCTGGCCCATAGGGGGTGCCGATGAGCAAGAATAAACTAAAAAGCCTTAACACCTGTCTTTGATTATTTTCCCCCAACTGTTTTATTTCTCACATAATCACCCAAAATTAACTCAATAACTGAACTACAGTACGCTTGCTTTAAGGTGCTCACTGTTAGTTCTAATACATGTTTAGGTTTCACCTTTGAGGTTTGCGATATTTATTGTTCTTGACATTTTATAGCTCAATAAATCATAAATCAAAGAAATATACATCTTATGTAAAAAAAAAAAATTTATTGATTATGTAATCATGCATCTCATAACAAAAGAAACAAAGAAAGTGTAGCTATAATGTTAGCATGATAGCATTGTTAGCATCGTACACATACAAGTACAGGGTGAGACACGATCACGTCGAGACGGTGTGGAGTTAAACAAATGGATCTGCATAGATCATAAACACAAGTTGCATAATCATTCCCAGAGAATAAACGGGTAGATTTGGAATAACTTGCAATAAAGGTTATGTGCATTTACATTACAAACAAACAAACAAACAAAACATCTAACAGAGTGCATAGATAATCGCTACGTTACAAGGCTACACATGACGCAATTGAACAAGACCGAGTGGAAGTGGGCGTTTCGCTTTAGTCCTGTGGTGTTTCATTACAATGGACTGTTGAACAGCTGCTACTTATTTTATATTTTCTTGTCCATCATTAAACTCTATGCAGCACGGTGGCCGTCCATCGTTATACCTTACCAATACCTTAACCATGACAACGAATGCTGGCAAACCTGCAGACTTGGACCATCTTTTATCTGTGAACTGAACTCAGTTGTTATTTTGCCGTTTGCAATTTCTATTATCATCCAAATAATCAGAAATGTTGCAATTACGAAATGACTCCAAATAACAAGATGTTGAATATGAAGTTATTAAAGCAAAATAACAATCTAGGACATTTTGCAGGTCAGAGCTCCTGTGGATTAGAACTCTTCGTGAAAAGGTCGGCTGTGTGGCAGGCAGTTCGTCTAGACGGGTAAACTTTATCCTGAAAAACAGTGACTGTGGTGTCGGCCATGTTGTTCAAACCTCACTAGAACTTCGAGTTCAAAGTGAAGCGTTAAACAATCTGTATCTCAGGAGTTCTAACGGCGTCCTCCAGAGCGCTGCGCGTGTTCCAGACGTGCGCGAGACGACCCACGTGTGCTTGTGTCCGACACAGCGCGGCGTATCGTATCAGTGATTATCGCTACATGCCCTTAGTGAAAAGATGCAAAAGACATCAATAAATAAATAAATAAATATAAATAATCAGTGTTCGTGTTGGTATTCAAAAGTTCTTAAAAATTTCCAGGTCCCTCGGGGACACGGCAGGCTCCTTTTTGCGCTTCTCTTCAGGATAAGCTTCGAAATTGGACGGGTCGCCCTCGTGCGCCACTTCAGGAATGATGATGGGCTATAAGAGTCGGGTAGAAGAGCAGCAGCGGGATTAACTCATGGGATAAATAAATTAACACTCTGATAAATAAATAAACAAGAAAAAGTGCCTGCAAAGCCACCGGTTACGCCACAGGAAGTACAGCAACATGTTTAAAATTAAAAGTCCAGTAATAAATTACTTTGACAAGAAACGACGAAAAACACCAATCACTCAAAACAAAAATCTTAACTACGTTAAGATTGCTACCAAAATTATTGGCACCCCTACAATTAATATTTTGTCCATACTCACCTGAGGGGGAAAAAAAAAACATAGAATTGCTGTCATGAGAATGAATTTAAAGTGTTCCTCATTCACTGTGTGCATCTTCATTTATTGTATTTTATTTTTATTTATCCCTGATTTAGCCAGAAGTTTCCATTGTGATGAACCATCTTTCCTTCCAGGGAATCCTGATTTAAAAACGCACATAATAGACAATTTCTCATATTAAATCACACACACACACACACACACACACACACACACACACACACACACACAGTACCATATATAAAAGCAACAGAAGGACACTTCTTAAAAGTAGAGGGTGTACAGCCCATCCATAGCGAGCGTTCTGCCCAACCCATCCACTTCTAATCAGGGTTTATGTAACGCAGCACCGCGGCTCCTTCGAGGTAATTTGTAAAATACTTTTAAAGCTATTCAGAGAAGGGAGTGTTTCTAACACAATAATGTGCTGCAGCTCACTCCATGCCCAGGGAGCATGCACGAAAAGAGAAACCAGATTTACCGAGCTCCAGGTGCGCTCTGGGAACGTTTACGAGGGTTCGAGGAGCGGATCTAGAGCCATAGTTGCTAGTACGATGAGATAAAAGGCTGGAGATATAAACAGGTCATTTACCAAACACCCAACGTCTTAGCAGTAAAACAGTAACATGTTTATCTCCTGTAATAAAGAGAGGACCGGCCTGTAGACAGACACTCATACGGAGTACAGCGGTGAGGGCACAGCATGATAAACAGAATCCAGGTTTTATTTAATAATAATAATAATAATAATAATAATGCAGCTGCATTAATAAAACTCACACCTAAAAAGTAATAAGCTTTGCATCATTTTCTTTCTGGCCTCAGATGGAAAGCCTCTTTTAAATGAAAAAAAAAAAAAAGCGTTAATTTCTAATTCCTAAGCGTTTTCTTTTTCCACCAGATTCTCTACACGCAAGTTACACGCCAACGTTTCCTCGAGCCCGGAGTCTGTAAGCAGTAACTCTCATTATTAATAACCTCGTTATTATTTCTCTTATTTTCTTACAGTGGAAAAATCCTGCAAGGCACCCTGCAAAACTCTACGGCTGATTTAAACTCATAACCATCACCCTGTTTTTCCCTTTCATTCAAATGCTCACATACTTCGGTCCTCATGCATGTGGCTTATCTCATTAGAAAGCTAAGACTTTAAAGTTTTGTACATAAAATGAATGTGATATCCTGTCAGAGAGCAACAGGGGACAGAATAAAGAATATTATTTCCACCTTTCAGGAGTTGGGCTCGGCCCCTTACTTCCAGAGAAAGGAACTCTGAATGCTTCAGCATAACAAGACATTTTGGACAATGTCATGCTCCCAACTTTGCGGGAACAGTTTGGGGACAGCCCCTTCCTGTTCCAACATGGCTGCGCAGCAGTGCACAAAGCAAAGTCCATGCTCTCATAGTACCATGGCAAATAAAACACTCTTGTAATTGAACTTTTATGGTCAGTCTGGAACCGGGACGGTCATTATTCAAATCAGAAGCGTCTCCTCCCTTTTTTTAGAGGGAGAACCAGGGCTGATTTGCAGGTAGTTGACGTGACATTAGAAGATAAACAGAAAATATAAACTAATTGGAAGTCTAATGTATAACTCTGTGGCTTTGTAAGAAACAGCTCGGCCCATGCTGTATTTTTCATTATGCCAGGTACCAACAAATAACCTGCACCGGCACCGAAATGTGTAAATCGTATACAACGTCCATTCTTAAATACTCGAATAAATCTTAGAAGGACAAAGGGGCAGGCCTTATGTGGTAGTATGACTGAGTTCAGAGCACCTGTGCAGCGGTCAATCATTACAGATTTATATGTTAACTGAATCAGTGTGGTGTTTATTGGAGGAGAGAAGCAGACTGCACATGTGCCGGCCCTCAGAGTCTAAACTGCTGAAAGATAACACTATGGAGAACAGCACAGAGATTACAGAGAGCCTTTTACTTTCTGTCTAATAGAGAAACACAGATGGTGTATAAGGATGAAACGGGGCTGTCGCTCAGTCTGAGGCAGCTGGTGAAACTCTCGTCATGTCTGGGGTTTTTTTTTGCATTGAATTCCAGATATTCTGATGTAGTGCTGTTTATAACACTAAGATCACTAGATTCTTCAGTGTAAAGGGTGCCAATAATTCTGAAATCACTTTATCATTAAAGTTTACATTTTCTTATACCTTTAGTTTTCTTTGAGGAACGATTTCCCAGTCTACAGATCGAAACCACTTGTGGCTCTTCACGTCCTCGGCTCCAGCCTGGAAACAGGAGAAATAAGAAATAATATAAAATGTTCAAAAAAAACATAAAAAGAAATAATAACGTCATGGTTCATTAAAACAATCAGTACACGTAGTTACAATGTTTCTAGCATTGGGATGGCACGGCTACATAATTAGACATAACATTTATTTATTTTGTTTATAAATAACATTTTAATATTATTTATTTATAAATAAAAAAAGATATAAATAAAGATATAAATGAATGCTGTGTCTAGTTATGGAGGCGTGAAATCCAAATACTAGAAACTATTTCTGCTGCTTTGAAACTGAAGGTACTGCATGATTAGCTGTAAAACTGAAAACTATCTAAAAACTCACAACACACACACACACACACACACACACACACACACACACACATACCATTTGCTTTGCTAAGAGGCAAAAATTCTGTGTTAACACAGCTGACAATGCGCGCGCACACACACACACACACACACACACACACACACACACACACATCCTGAGGACTGTAATCTCCTACAGAGACGAGACACAAACACAGATGTCTAGTTGCTGTTCTTCGTGAACTCTGCTGCTGCTGCATTCCCCTTTTCACCTTAAAAAAATGAAATAAAAAAGGAGTTGATCCCCCTGTGGAGAGCGAGTGGACCTTCTCCTCTTACAGCTCAGTGCAGCATGAGGACCACTTCCCGCGGTCAATGAGATAACCTAGCTGAAACTAGCATTTTGTAGGTTTGGCCTCGCTGATTAGCACATCTTTTCGAAAATCGTGAACAGCATAACCGTGGCCTGAATGAGGGGTTAAAGGTCAGAGGCACTCCGTAAAGACAATCGAGCCGAAATGCGTCCACTAGCAGAAAAGAGAGTTTTCGCATTTTTTGTTTCTTTTCAGCGAGCTGCCAAAGTGTTCAAAATTCCTCCGAGGCAATCAAGACTGAATGTGGGTGAGAATCTTGTGACCTTTGACCCCGGTACTGGTTAATCTTCAGTCAGTCTGGAAGTGGAGTAATAATGTTTAGACTTTCACTTGGGGTCGGCATGACCTTGATTTTGGCGTCCTTTCTGCCTTCCAGGATGCAATAAACTGTAAAAGTGTGCGCGGCCTGGTGGGGGATCATAAAAGGTAAAGAGAGAAAAAGCTAGATCAAAGGAAACGCGAGACGGCTGTAGTGGTGTAAACGTCACTCAACGCAAACTCCAAGTTACAAAATATCACCAGGACTTTTACTTGTTACACAATTAAAGAAAACCTTCACCAGGATAAATACTTTTAATCCTGTGTTACAACACTATCACATCAGCAGCTTATTTCAATAAAAACCCCGAACAATCAGCTGAAATTGTGAGGTGTGTGTTGGGTGTGTGTGTTCGGTTCTGTAGCGCTGGTGTATATGTTCGTATTATCAAGTTTAAAGTCTAGCGGACTGAAGGTACAAGGTGGGGTACACCATGGATGGGGTGCCACTTTAACTCTGAGCACAAGCACGCACACACACCCCAGCCAAATTGGAAACACCAGTTACCCTGATCTGCCTGTTTTCGGACTGTGAGACAACATGCAAACTTGACACACACACACACACACACACACCCCCCCGCGGCGGGAATCGAACCACCGTGTCACCATGAACATAAACTCACTTACTCTTAAATTGCCAAGTCTCTTTGTTTTATCGACGATGAGGAGCTTCTTGATGAGGTCTCTAAATGAAAGATGAAAAAAAAAAACATTATTATTCACTTATTTAAAAATTAAAACTGATTAAATAAAAAATTAAGTTGAAAATCATTCAGAAATAAACATACTTCTTTTTATATGTAAAAAAAATACATTTGTTTGAGAGAGCAGATAAACAAACCTTTTATTATTATTGTAAATATATACTGTATAAAAATAAATAAAGAATTTATAAAAGTATCATTTAAAATAAAGATTTTCAGCGAATACAATTACACAAACATTTATTATAATTATTTTCTTTCCAAAGGACTCCTGCTTACTTTACGTAGAAGTCGAGCTGGCGAGGGATGTTCAGCTTGGCGGAGAGAACCTTCTGGTAGATACCAAAAGGATTGTCGTCAAAAAACGGCGGATACCTTACACAAAATACACAAACAAACAAATGAATAAACAAACATGCCATAAAACCAAGAAAAATATAATTGTGTATTATTTCTCCCTATAAAAGCATCAGCAGGTTCGCTACAACCTCTGAAACTAACCGTACAGTATGTAAGTCCTGAGAAAATTCTGGTTGGCGTTTTAATGACATTAGGAGACAAAGGTGTGTTTTGAGGACATTAAATAGGGACATCAGGTAAAAACGTGTGTTTTAAGAGCATAGAAAAGAGTGTTAAAGAGATGGACATCAGTGTTTCTGAGGACCTGATTAAAGAAATGAGTGTTTTAAGGACATGAGGTAGAAAAGTGTGTTTTGAGGACCTAAAAAAAAGGATTATGAGGACATGAGTTAGAAAAAACTGTTTATTTAGACAGAAACTATCAGGACAGCCTTCTGAAAATAAATCAAGTAAACAACATGTTTAGAGAAACGAGCAGCTTGTAAGTGAAATCTCTGTAACGTACACAGAACACACAGGAAAAGGAAATAAAGGAGAGAGTGTAGAGTCTGAAGTCTGGTATTCAGGTTACACTTCTTTTCGGTTTCTCATATTTGTAACGTTACTATCATCACACAACTGTCTGAGGGCGAACAGTAACTATGTAACTATTCATGAGTAACGAGTCTGGTTATTTATCAAATGCACTAATAAATCATTGTTCACTAAAAGCTCTAGTTTAAGAGGAATTAAACGCTCCATGGCTCTGCGGGAGGAACGAAATCCAGGTCAAAAATCATCTAATATTGTTTTATTCAATATGTACAAAGTGCGATGACTGTAAGAATGTGTGTGTGTGTGTGTGTGTACTGAGATAGGAAAACGAGTCACAGATAACTGAAGCCTCCTGAAGGCGAAACAGTCGCGCATGGATGCAATCTTATTTGCTCTCATGCAACAGAAAACCAAAAAAAGGCAAACTTCCTTCCTCATGTGCAGTCAGGCCAAAACTAACATTACTGAGAGGGAGAGAGAGAGAGAGAGAGAGGGTGGGGGAGAGAGAGAGATGGCACGATGTTTGCATTCTG
>JAQQZS010000035.1:496529-508233 GCA_030068045.1 Platyallabes tihoni | reverse complement strand
TCAGGCTAAAAAGAAACTATATGTCAAGGAAGTTGCAAATATTTAGACTTCAAAACACTATGAATGACTTAAAACCCGCAGCAGATATTCTGATTTCTGATTTTCCTCGCTTGTCTCTACTCCTGACATATTTATTTTTCATTCTCTGCTCTGAGCCGCTAGGTTCACCTTTTGGCCCGGCCTAGCCAATAGCATTATATCACCTACTTGGGAGGCGGGTATAAAGATAGTAAGGGCCCATCTGATTGGTTAAATTTGGACACACAAATGCTTGGCACATAAATTAAATTTCATTTATCGCAACTCTTTGATATTGCTCCCAGATATTGCGTATACTATTATCGCGATAACGATAATTTTTCGATATATCGTGCAGCCCTAATTGACATAACTCTGAATGAACAACCGGAACAAAACTGTTGGAAAAACAATGTAACCATAACCTTTATTTGGAGCGTTTATGCCAATTGACATCCACTGGGACAACATCCGAGCACATCCGTGCTCCCTTACGGCTCTCGCAGGGTTTAGAATTCAGAGATTGGGACGGACACAACGGCTTTCCACACACAGAGTGTGTACCTCAGTGTACCTCATGTCACACGTTTCTTAGTATTATTCAGTTTCTTATATAAATATTACCGCGAGGTGCGTCTTAGCTCCTAATGTTCTCCACTGTAATATGGCGTTTGTGGCGCTCGTTATGTACGCGCATTTACTAACCTCAGCAGTGTCGCCCCCCCAGTTGTAAACACACTCTTACTGCAGTGATGGAGTTCGAGTCCCGCGCAGGCCGTCGGTTTGCTATTAATATCGTTTTAAAGTCGTTTTTGCAGCATTGTGTTTGGCTCGTTTGTTCAACATTATCAATCATCATGTACTCGATGTTGTTCTGACGTCATTTCATCCAAGTCATGCTAACTTTTTAAAACAACCAAAAACCAACGCTGTCCCAGCGTCCGTTACGTTGCCGTAAATCAGTTACACTTTTTAAGTTAAATAATTTTAAGTTTTATAGTTGCACAAGCCTAATTATATTATTTATTTAAAAAACAGATGATATTACTGTTCATGATTGATGGTCTCTCAGGAGAACTCTTCACCGCTTCACAATTTAAGCCAAGAGATCAGGACGCAAACACCGCGTTTCCGTATCGGGTACCGTAGCGCTAGAGATTAAAGTGGAATCCTATGCTTACTTGGCTTTGCCATAAATGTGAAAATCATTACATTCATTGTTCACATTATACAGGTTATTTGAGATAGTTCTTAGAGTAGTCAGTAATAAAATAACACCTTTGGTGCTCGCCTCCGAGCAACCAGGTGCACTCTGTTTGACTTAAATAATAATCTGCTGCTTGTAAAGTACAGTCATGGACACTGAGTTATACTCTAGTGGTAGAATGTCCATGAGGGAGGCCGATATTGCTTGGAGTGCTGTTGGCGTATGGGTTAAAAGGATGGTACGGCGACTGAATCCCCGAGAGAGAATTGGGGATCATGGTGATGGTGTTTGTCGTCATGATCGGGAAGTCGTCCGGAGAGCGGCGTAAAGTGAGGGCGTAGTCCGGGGGGCAAGCGAGCCGCAGCATGTCGTGCCCTTGCAATGACTCACAATCATGATCGTGGTCGTGATCTAGTTGCTTCATCTGCAAGGACATTAGATCCTCGCTTGGAACCCTTGGCACATCATTAGCAAGGTTCCTCGGTGGACTCGGACGGCGTGTGGACTCAAATCGATGCTTGTCCTTCTTGTAGTAGAGGGCTGCGAACGCCAGGATGTTTAGAAAGAGCAAGGATGCTCCGACGGCGATAGTGACGCTCAATTCAGTGGAATAGTCTCGGGCTTCTATGGTTACGGAGTTGTCCTCATGCTTTAAATTGTTCTGCTGGTCTGTGGACTGCTTGTTGTTGGGCGATGGAACCGAAGGATGCCGCGTGGTAGATGGCCAAAGCTTGGTGGATAAGCGCTTGGTGTATGAGAAAGGAGTCGTATCTTGTGGAGGGATCCTGGTGGTCGACGAGACATACGGGAAAAGTTCATTGATGTTGTGCAAATGCGGCACCAGCTCCAGCCAGAAAGCAACCTTCGTGGCCCTGTAGTGGTCCCGGACACGTGGCTTGAGACCAATGTGAAGATACAGCTGATCCTTGGGATTGTATTTGGACCAGGCCACTTCTTCAAAGCGATTAGGTTTGGTGTGAATGAATTTTGTATCCTGGGGAACCGGTTGGTTAGGGTCCCTGAAAAGCACAACAAAAAAGTCTTAATCTTAAATCGTTAAACGTGATGGGAAAATTTTCCAATTCCAATGCTTCAAGAAAAAATGAATGGTTTCATGTCCTCTACCATCAGTATGGGTCCTCGAAAGGTACAACAAAGATCTTGTAGATGGCAAGCCTGAAATGATACAAGCTGAGCATGCATCAGGATCGGCATTGTGAAATGGAATGATCGGATCATGAAATGCAAAAAGACAAAACAAAAAAATGCTTCAAGCTGACGCTGGTGTAATCTACTCACCCGGTTTTGGCAAAGTTAGTCCAGTAGGTCATAACCACAGCGCTAAGCATTACATCATTCTTAGAGAAGTTGCAGCTGAAGAGATCAGTCGGGCCTATCATCGGAATGCCGAAGACATACGGAAGCTCGTCTCCATGCGCAGAATCCGCCCAGGCCGGCTTCATTTCACTCTGGCAATGGTGGTAGAAGGCATAGAAATACGTAGGTGAGCCGTACTGAGCGTGCAGGTCCGCGGTGGCCACGGCAGGCGCCACCCACTGGTGATCCGTAAAAAGCGCGACCAACGTTTTACGCCTGGTTTCTGGATTTTCCTTGTCTGCCCAGTCCGTGTACATGAACTTTATTGTCTCCCGCAGGGTATCCTTCCCTTCCGGGTATCCGTACAAGTTATCAACGAAATCTGACACGGCGAATTCAAAGTCATTTCCAGCAACACCGTCCTCACTGTCCACGATGCCGTCTACAAATTTATAGCCCTCGCCCTGGTTTACCCCGAGCATGATGTCATAATTCAGAAACTCGCCTTGCTCCATCAGGATCTGTGGGTCATCTGGCACAACATCTCCATCAATTACAGGCCCAAAAGCAATGTGGTACTTGGCAGGAGTTATGTTCTGCTCGATGAGCTCTTTGTAGTTCTTATTCTGGAGGCACTGGATCATTTCCATGGAGTCGTCCTCGTTGCACCCGACCTTCTCGGCCAGCATTCGTGTGTATTTGGCCGGCTGGTAGTTAACGGCCCAGCTAGAAAGAGCTGTACCGCTCTGGATGATTGCTTTCTGGAACAAATCTGGAGAAAACCATCACCAGAATGGTATTTAGTACTAAATCTGAACACGTAAAGGATATTTTAAAGACATAGAAGCGTGCTGTATATGGGAAGTGTATCTTTCTGGGAGTGAATAAGTATGTAACCTACCTTCTGAATAGTGCGACAAAGTCAACAGGCTGACACATGACGCTCCAGCACCAGACCCGAATATCGTCACTCTTCGAGGATCTCCATTGAAAGCCTGGATGTTCTCTTTCACCCATCTGAGAGCCTGAATCTGGTCCAAGAGTCCATAATTCCCCTTGGCAGCTTGATCGCCTGTGCTCAAGAACCCTAAAGAATTACACCAGAGTTTATTTGACATGAAATTGGATAAGATTATGATAATCATACGAAATGTCTTGCAAAGGCAAACAAGGACTGATTTCCTGTGCTCAGTGTTCATTAATCTGTTGGTGCATAAACAGTCACAATTATTGGCCCCCTTCATGGGAACGGGCAAAAATAATAGTATAAAATAATGAAAATACATCATTGATAAGGTATCTACAGGGACTGAATGTTCCTGAAAATGGAAAAGATCTGATTTCAAGGACCGTACTAAAGATAGACACCTGTGTCGAAAAAACCCTGGGAAAAAAACTCGGCTGCCGAACGGACTTATAATAGCAGCCGCCAACAGCGCAGTCAGACAGAGGGACTGACAAAAGGGCATCCCAGGAACGTCATCTGAGACTTGAGCATGCAACCAGCTCAGGCTACAGTGTACCCGACACACAGGACCAAAAAACATTCCACAAACAATGCGATTTCAGTCAATGTGCAAGTGGGAGGGAAAAAAAGTCTTCTAGGATGAACGTGCATGAAATCTTCAACTCATTAAATGTGTTTTTGTTTATCCCTTCTTACAGACGGATGAGGATGTTCTGTACACCTCTACACGGCTGAGGACGTATAGAATTTCCTTAACCATACACTTGAGACACTTACTGAGCACGCATTTATCTGGTTTCTGTCTGTTACTGAAAATAACAATAATTTGCTAATTGCATTTTCCTTTCTGTCGTGTCAGTGTTAGAGGTGTTTACTAGCTTTACAATCAGCACTTGAAGACACGCTGGTGCAGGAAAACAATCAACCTGATAGTTCACATCCCACTCTGCCACGTGATAGCAACATGTCAAGTGTTTTATCCCAAGCTGCAGTCACGTGACTCAAAGGTCTAACAGGAGGACGTCTAAAAGATCGTCTAAAAGATCGTCTAAAGATGTCGCTCGTTATCACAATAAATGCTTTTTACTGATCACGTTCTGAAGCTTACAGTGGAGTGTAGCCGAATGTTCAGGCCAAACACACAGCGTTCTGTAAGCCGAGGCCCAAAATGTCTCGGTGCTGCCGCGAATAACCTCCGGTGCTGTTCATTTGCATGCTGATGAATTCATTAGTCAATGTTCATTCTAGCTAATGGCTGCTGCAGTTGATAAATGTCCCTGTTTTAAATGGGTCAGATGTGACCGTGTGATCGATGATACCTGCGAAGAGCAGAAGGCATTTCTCTCTAATGCTCCGAGACAGAAGCACATTTACACTTTACACAAGCGCAACTGTAACAAGAAGGATTTACTGCATTTACTAACATAATACAATAATTCATGAATCCATGAGTAAAAATAAAAGTGATGACACACACACACACACACACAGTGCTTAATGTGTTCATAAGGATGAGTTGAACACTCCAGTGCTCTCACACACACACACACACACACACACACACACACACACAGACAGACACACAGACACACACTGGGTTTAGCGGCTCTGATGGTAACTGATGATATGATTATTACGTTGTTTTAAAAAAAAAATTCAATATTCACTTGTGAACTTTATAAGTGTTTTAAATTATGAGTATTAATTCATTAAATATAAGATTATCAATATTAATGTGGCATCATTTTATTAATTTAACATCCTAACATGGTCTCTTGTTGATTCGTTCATTTTCCGTCAGCGACATGACGCACTGGATTCAATTCAATTAAATTCAGTTTTATTTGTATAGCGATTTTAACAATCGTCACTGTCGCAAAGCAGCTTCACACAATCAAAAGAATGATTTAAGTTTATCTGTACCAGGTGCTGTTTTTCTAAGCAGCGCAGCAAAGAGTGTTGAAGCCGTTTTGTTTAACCAAATCAAGTTTTTCCATCACGATGCGGCGATATACAGTCTAACTGTAGAGCTGTGCATTATGGGTATTTGATTTGGGTTTTGCACGTTCTGATTTTCAATCATCTTCAGTTCGACAGCACTCAGGATTACGGTCTGATTTTGAGCTGTATTTGTTTTTACAGGATTTAAAGTATTAAAACTACTAAAAGTGTCCCGTAAACACTGAAACCCTACGGGACTTGTGTTGTTGTTGTTGAGTGTTTAGATGTCGCGTCTCGTACGAAGCCGTAATCTTTATCTCCTGATGATCTTCTGCTCCACTCTCCTGTCCAGCAGGTGGCAGTAATGCTCCTACCACACATACGCTCAAAAGCTGTCAGAAAATGTAGAGGATGGAAGCAGTTTGGATTTTCTGTGGTGTTGTTTTTAGGGAACTCGTGAGTTTTAGATCATTTAACACTTCATGTCATTTTAAAAACAAACCGATTCTGAATCAAAAACCGAACAACTGATTCGACTAACTGACTCGAACGACAAAAGACTGAATAAATTGCAAAAGTGCTTAAAATCGCACCGCTCTACTAGACTTATTTCAGTCCTAAACATTTTATTGTTCCTTGTACATCTTCACTCTCTCTTTCCTTTATATTACATTACACTCGACAGGGAAGAATCACAAACACCATGTCCTTATTCTCTATTCTTGATTTCCTTTTTACACTTAAATGTGAGTTTGTGTATAAAGGTGGTGAAAGCAGCTGCTTAAATAAATGATTACAACTGTAAACACCGGAGGCGGGGCCTACACACGGGTGATGTGCATCATCTAAAGGCCACGCCCAGAAAAGCTTTAATTAACTGTGCTGTTTATCTACAGTCTGTTTGTTCGTTTTAAAGTCTTTGTCTGTGTTTCAGTGAATAATGTAACCTGGACCACGACATAACCTAATTGATTTAAAAACACAAATCCCTGGGTGGTTGGTGTCGAGAGGTTCTGCATTAGCGCTTCCGGACCAGTGTGAATGCAGTGACCTTCACCCGCCCACGCTTACATCACACGCCTTTTGATAAAGGTTAATTGAAGTCCCTCTTTTTTTGTGATACAGGAGTTTCACCCTGACATTTTTTTTCCAGGGTCATCAGCATACTTCAGTTTGATTTATTTCATTATTTTTTGCAGTCCTTTTTTTTTGTGGTAATGAGCCTCGGGTGCAGGTGTACACCTTCACATCTTTTATGCAATATATATATATATATATACTGTATATACTATGTGTATATGTATATATACTGTATATACTGTAAAAAAAAATAATTAAAGACCAAAAATCCCAAATGGGTTCCTTCACCTCGCTGTCTTTCTTCTCCACATCTATCAGACCCGCCCATGCCGCGCCCGCCGCCGTCTGCCTGCTGTAACTCCTCATTAGCAGGTCCGGCCGAGGTCGCGGATGTATAGGTTTCGTTAGCATGGTGTCTCTCTAAGCGCTCGCTGGTACGTTCTGTATTTGTTCTACTTACCCCAGGCTGTTTGTAAAGCTTTCCTGGTGTGAGATTAATATCCCTCCACCCTTCATCAGCAGCTCATCAACACAGTACAGATCACATTAGCAGTGAGGGGAGGGGCTTCAGTCTGTCTCACCCTTTACTCCAACAATTTTTAAAATGATTATTATTTCCCCCGTCACTAGGGGGATCCCACATTAAGGCTACTCCTACCAGGCCGAAGTCTATCACGTGTTTGCTCCGACCCGCGTGACGCCAGCCGCCCGCATGTTTCCGAACCACAAAGTTCTTAACCCACAATCTTAAGTGGAGGTACAGTAAGTAACTAAGGTTCTAGCTCAGAGGACTGAGGTCCGACTCGTCTGAATGACAGCGCCTGAACCTGCTGGCCCGGCCAACATGGAAACAGAGTCACTTTCCGACTCCCTGATTATTCCCATCACTATCATTTTTCCCCAATTTGTCCTGAACCACGTTTTTGTTAAATTTGTTAAATTTGTGCTCTGGCAAGAAATAAGAGACTCGACGTGGAGATCTGAGCAGCTGTGAAGCGGAGACGTCTCGTCTAACGATGAGATGATTAGAGATTGTCTTCGAGTGGGAACGGAGTGGGACTTGACATTTATTAGCCCACATTTTTGGCTTCACCGTCTCTCCGCTGCTTGACCTGGTTAGTCCATGCCTTTCCATTTGCTGAATCTTAAAGTCGACTTCCCAGTCTCACTGTTTAACCCTGAATGATGATTCGTAAATAATTTCACGCTAGTTAAGGAGCTAAAGCTACTGTAGGTCTTTATCTCCTGGTGCAGCTGAAGAACTTGTTTGTGCAGTTTGGTTGAGAATGGACTCGTGCTCCGTGGGGACTCCGTGCCCCAGTTCCTGAGCAGCTCCAGGGTTTCTGCACCGGTGGAACAAGCTTTTTATTTAAGGGTCATGCCTTTGGTACGGCAGCTAGTTAAAAACAGGCTAGCTCTCTGCTCAGCTTTTAATTTGCTCTGCTCACAGCTTTAGTGAGAAAGAGAAAGTTCACAGAAATATAAGGCAGGGCTGAGGGGCGCCATGTCAGTAATTACCCCTCTAGCTCACCCCCAAACACATTTCTGCTATGACACTCTACCCCTCTGCTCTGAAACTAACACGTGGACGAGCAGGTGCAGCTCTGCTTCAGCAGAGACACAAGCGGACTGCACCGCACTGTCAACTAATGTGGCATCGGGCCATCCGTCAGCCGGCAACGCGGAGGCGCTTGGCCCACATACAGCCTTTAAAGCACCGAGGCCTTTCTGAGGACACGAGTCCTGCGATGGTTGTTGCTTCGGCTGTCTTTTCTGTCTCGTTTCTGTCATGATGTAAACACAGAAGCCCTAATCTGGTTTACAAACTTTCATAAACACTTACGGAATAAAGCAAAGAGATTGGGGTCAATCCTAATTAAAAAAATTCTATAAAGTGAATAATCGCATCAGAATGTCTTAAACAGATCAACAATCATCATCATCATCATCATCGGTATATTTACGCAGGGAGCGTTACTCCAGTTCAGACTGAATGATGGAGACGATTTTCCTGAACACCAAACTGAGATCCACCATGAAGTATTTAGTATTGAGATCTGCGGTAAACACACACACACACACACACACACACACACACAGTCTTTGCACTCTTGCTGGTGGAGTATTCTCAGCTGTACTGGTCCCTCTAACCCCACGCCAGTGCAATAAGACCCCCTGAATGAGCTCCAGCTACAGTCCGAATGACGGTTTCTTGACATCTGATGGTTTAGCGAAAGTGTGTCCCGGACCGCGGCCCGGTGCAGCCAGCCGCTCGGCCTGGTCAGTTTTTTACAGATTTATACACACGTTTGTTCGCTAAGTGACGCTGACCTTTGGTCCAATACCTGGTCATCCTAACCCGTGGGTGGAGCTCCGATCAACTACAGAAACATGGCATCCTCTGGCCAATCAGCTGTCAGAAGGCATTTAACTGATTATCCCACTGTACAGGTATCACTTCTACACCCTCCTACTGTTAACTTCACCTCACCTGACTGTAGGGAAACTCTTCCCGCTGCTGATTCGGAGCCCAGGGACGCCTCAGGCTCGCTAGCAGGAGGCGTCCGGCGTGTACAGGACAGGACTAACTAGGACTTCAACCAAAAATAGAGTCAGCAATACCTGAGTATTTAAAGGTGCTTGCATCTGTTGTTCTGTTAGTGCGGTACATCGAGGTGCAGAAACAGGCAGTGGTGGCTCAGGGGTAGGGTTCGATTCCCATTTAATGCCCAAAGAAGTGCAAAGACAAAATGACAAAACCGAAAACACAACGACAGTCCAGGCAAATCGGACATACAAGTACTTACTTCCTGTATATCTTGAGTGACAAATGTCTCTGGAATAGTCTGAGTCTGGACTCATGAGGTCACATGACCTTTATGCTCCCTAGCAAACTGGAGCCGTTTGTTCTGATGAGTCTCATTTACACCTGGTTTTCTTATGGACACACAGCTGTTGGACACACTGGCAAGAAATGTCCCAACCCTGCGAGTTCTCATCACACTGTGTGTGTGTGTGTGTGTGTGTTTAATTTTTACTATTTAACAAATAACTGTCAGTTTTTCTTACCATGCACCTTCCCCAGGAGTTTACGTGATCCCCATCATGTTTTCTCTGATCTCACTTCTTACATGAAGTTGAAGGTTTAACACGATCGTTACACATTTTAATATCGTTCTTAAACCAATTCCAGTCGTTTCGAATCTTATGCGATGTTTTATTTAAAGTCATGTGACCTGATTATGAGCGAGAGGTGAATAGAGGGCGATAAGGAGGACGGTGGAGGTCCTCACCTAACACTCCAAGTCTGTAGTTGACGGTGACAACGATGACATCGCCATAGCTAGCAAGGACGCTTCCGTCGATCACATTCGCTGTCCCTTCGACATACGAGCCCCCGTGGATGTACACCATCACCGGCCTCAGCACGTCCTCGTCGTCACCACTTACATCTGCAACCACCAAATACCACGCAAAATCATTTGAAAAATATTAATCAGATCACCAAGTTTTGCCAAGAAACAGACAGACAGATTGTTATAACTTTTGTAAGGAAAATGTATTTGTGCTAAAAATTATCGCAACATTTTTCATAATACTTATCACTTCTTATATTCATACACATTTATATTTTTATCAGATAAAAAGAAACATATTTGCTTAATACAATTTTATTTCCTTTCATGTTTTAGTGTCTGTAAATGTTTTTATTTAAATATTTTAATGATCTTAACTGTCATTCAGATGAAACTCGGCCAGTTTAGATTTCACATGAAAACACATAAATCTGAAAAAGTGTATTATTCTAAAATACAATAAGATATTGCAACATGAATGTGACATGGTTACGGACACTACAATTTACAAAATTTTAAAACAACATTTTTTACAGGTCACGTGCTTCTAGAAGTTACACCAATTTTAGTGTCAATACTCAAAGAAATATGAAGTGAGACAGTATAACACTGAAACATGGCCGTTTTTGGGGCTCATATGAAACCAAATCTCCAAAACAACCGAAGTTGAAAGCAACTTGAAATGTTTATGGAGGTGAGATCGGTCACTTCCACGTTACATAAACTTCAGAAGGAGCTTCACACGTATTCTGTATCATATCTATAACCTAAAAATAATGAAATCAGCAGCAGTACTGTGTTTATTACAGGGTGACCGGGTGAGGCTGGGGTCTTGGGTTTGTGTAAAGTTTAATTCTGAGCCTTGAACAGACCAATCAGAACTGCTTCTGATTAACTAACACACTTGCATGCTAGTCTGTAGCAATACACACTTCCTCATCACTGCACATGTCACACTTTGTCACGTGTACAACGCTCACAGTGTGTAAATTATTCTTGCATCCTAGTGAGCTCAATACTTTATTAACCTATTAGCACACGTATCCTAGCATACTCGCTAACTAGCCTGATCACACCCCTGCGTTCTGGTGCACACCTGCACAGCTCTGTACTTGCCCCCTGGTACACTAGCACTAGGACGTTATTGCACACTTTCTGTACTAAACTGTGTGTATATTATATTAGCACGCTCCCTCACACACTTGTACACAGCCTGTGCAGGTTTAAACTCACACACCTAGCGAGTATCTGAATGTGTTAGCGTTGTCCCCTGATCGTTCCTCACCCCCGAGCGCTGACACACTCGCCCACGCGGCGCTGCAGATCTGGGCCGGGTGCCGAGTGTCTTTGGACGGCTCCTACACATAAAATGATGATCCCAGCTACAGATTCACTGCAGAACACAAAACCGTCCATCTTGCACAAGCAGCTTTGATCATGTCAGCTTGTGAATCACCAAAACAAACGTCCCGATCTGAGGAGCGCATCACGGCCCCCTTTAGTCCACGCTCATCTTCTAATAGACTCTGTCTCATCATCGTGTTCTCCGAGCTCAACCTACAGATACCTGAAGTACGGACGCTCATCAGGCAGTCGTGACTGTGCCACGTTAGACGTCTAGACGGTGTGGGGAATTTGAAATCCCTCCGCTGTTTGGGTTTGACCTTCGGGGAAGAGGAGATGTAATCACATTCCCCACGATTGTACTTTTTCGATCATTTTTAGAGACGGATTAGCATATAGATGGATTCCGCTTAGTCCGGAATTGGGGGGGAGGGGGGGGCTGGGTTGGGGGGGGGTTGGGTTGGGGGGGGGCAT
>JAQQZS010000035.1:475138-485829 GCA_030068045.1 Platyallabes tihoni | reverse complement strand
AGGTGTTTGTTTACATTGAGACAGTAGCGCATTAGTAGATTATTATAAAGTAGATTATTAAATCCAGCACATAACTGCTCATAACATCCCCTTTACTCAACATTTAGATTTCACTGATGATGCAGATTAAACTTAGAGATCTAAGGACTGCAGGAGATAAATCAGTAAATTCTGTCCAGACAGTTTTGTGTGATGCTGCGACAAAATCTGGTTGGACAGACAGACAGACAGACATCCAGACCTAACAGTTTCTGCTCTTCCAGTGTATGAAACATAAAGATGTCATTAAAAGAGCGAATGTACAGACAAATGTACAGACAAAACATTTATTTTATTTATATAGATGTGATTATTACTAATTATGCAAACAGAGAGAAAACATCGCTTTTTAAATGTAACGAGATGTTTTTCCTGTAATTAGTAACGAGTCGTTTCCAGCTACAGTAGGCCTGGAGTCTTCATCTTCTTAAACTTATACTCTGACGTCTCTCTCTCTCTCACACACACACACACACACACACACACACACATATGTACATATTCTCATTCCTAAGGAGCTGTGTGAGACATCACAGGGAGCGAACACTTCAGAGTGAATGTCTGTCTCTCTGTCTCTCTCTTTCTCTCTCTCTCTCTCTCTCTCTCTCTCCTGTTCATCTGTAATCTGAATGCATAGTGCATCCAAGGTGCCTTTTCTGGCTACTTCCATGTGGAGAACACACTCACTCACACACACACACACTCACACACACTCACTCACTCACTCACTCACTCACTCACACACACACACACACATTTTATTTTAAGGATTATTACATATCATACACACAAACACTATTTAAAAGCTGATATGTTACCAAACCTATAGAGCATTTTAATCTGTAAAAAGCTGTTATTGATATAAATCTCCTGTATGTCCTGTACAGTGTATATAAATACAGTCACCTGAAAGAGGCCCAGAATATTCTGTAATAATTCTCGCTAAGATGAAGCAATCTAAATGAAACAATGTACAATGTGCTCAAGGATCCCCCTGAGTCAGACCGGCGCTGTTCACTCCACAGAACTGTGAACTTTGAACTGTGAGCTTTGCACATTATTCTGCACTTTATCTTGCCCATGACCGGACATGGTTTCTACTTTCCACTTCAATTCTTTAATAATTTCATTATTTGTACATAATGTAAGTTTTTAATTAATTTTACAGCAAATTTTTTTCTGTATTTCTAATTTGTAAAAACTTTATTTCATACTTTATATTCTTATTAAAGAATCGACTTTTCTTGTTGTTTTATTTTTAGATCATCCGTGTTCGTATACGCATTTCACTTCATATCACACTGTGTATGTGACAAACAAAATTTGAATTGTGTAAGTAAATAAATAGTAAACAGATTATAATAAATATATCTACAATATATATATACTGTACACAGTGTTTTAGATCATGTACTGTGTCTGTAGGGCCTGACATAAGGTTATAGTTCCTGCAGGAGCCTCCTGAGAAAGATCTCACACACTTTATTGTCCTCTCTCATTCATCTCACCCCTCACACCTTCTTCTTCTTACTATTATTATTATTATTATAACTGCCCCAAACCCTCCTTCACACACCCCTGCCTCACACACTCCTCTCTCACACACCCCTGCCTCACACACTCGTCTCTCACACACCCCTCTCTCACACAGCCCTTACAAAATAAAAATAAAAAACATTTACATCACGTCTATATCACTTTATACTGTGTACAGGGTCGCGGGGGGCCAGGAGTCTATCCCAGGTGGCTTAAGGCACAAGGCGGGGTTCACCCTGGATGGGGTGACAATCCACTCGGGTCACACACACACACACACACACACACACTCATAAGCTCATTCACACACTATGAGTAATATGGAAACGGCAAAATTCTTTGTACTGTGGAAACCGGAGTACCCAGGGGAAACCCACCAAGCACAGGGAGAACATGCAAACTCCACACACAGACTCCGAGGTGGGAATCGAACTCAGACCCAGACACAGATATCAAGGCAACTGTACTAACCCCTACACCTCCGTTCCGCTGTAGTGTGTGAGTTTATTCCTCTACGTTGGGATTTATTCTAATACTATGAGACAGGCTCATCTTCCTGATCTTTCAGTCTTATTTCGTTCACGAGTTGAGTTTTCTCCACTAAGAGTAGGTGTCTGCACACAGGACCGGCTCGACCCTTTTCGGGATTACGACAGAACCCAGCTTGAGGCGGACCGGGTCGCTACGTTAGTGTTGCACTGCCTGTCTCGGATTATCATTCAAATTCAAACAGCTGCTTTAAACAGTGTTGATCCTGCGAGTCTGGATTCTCTCACACACAGAACAAACAGCAGGTCGAAAGTCTCATTAACCTATGATTATCTGTGACGTGTCGTGTGATAATATAGCATGTTTACAGCCGTGTCCGGGAGATTACTGAGCTGTACTGAGCTGTACTGGAGGCGGATCAACAACAGAGAGCAGTGTTGGACACTTTCAGATCATATTAATACAGCAGGGACACCTGTGAGCATGTGGATTGGCCAAATACATAAACACACACACACACACACACACATACACATTCTTAACATGATTGTTTTTGCATTGTCATAATTAAAACTAATGCAAAAAGTAGTACACAGCCTTAACCGACTGAGCCACCACTACCCCCGTAATAATTCTCAGTATTAAGTCTCAGTATTAAGTCTCAGTATTAAGCCAGCCCATCGTCTTCTGGCAAGAATCACGGATTTGTTTGAAAGCAGATAGATACAGCTGGAGGTCATCAGCATAGGAGTGGTGTCACTGTCGTGTTGTCTTAGGGGTTGAAGACACAGGGTCTCTTCTGAACACCATACTTAACCAGACTGAGTTCTGGTCATGTTTCCTGACTTTCCCAGGAGTAGAGCTCCTCACAGCGGGTCCTTTAATTTCTTTTGTGAACTCAGTCCTGGCAGGTAAACACTCTGCTGCAGGTAGGGGGCGTAACCTCAGGCTTCAGCACAAGACTATATGATATTTGGCCATACTACGGAATCTGCCACAATACAACATGTTTCTTTCTTTTTTTAATCACTGGATTGTTATAGTCTATAGGGGACCTTTAATGGCTTCACCAGACAAACAGCAGTTATTGTCGAGCCGAAGGAGCAGCACGGAATGGTCAGACTCGTACTTTATATGTTGGGCCACAGGCTCAATGAAATCAACGAAAGGGTGTCGCATTGATCCGAACAAACCTATAGGCAGTACGAGCCGATCCCAGAGGGGCTCCAGTGATGAAGTGGACTTTGGATTGAACCCCTTTGGGGAAATGAAGATGAAGCTGTTTGTGCTTGTAAGGCAAAAGAGTGGTGGAATTTAAAATATTTAATCAGTACAAGATGAGTTAGCGATGATTACGTTACTAAATCCCTCCTCCTGAGCCCAAGGTCAGGTCGGTGGAGCTGGGGGGTTTCAACAGAAGGTTATCACTGTGTCCTTGCACCGGGTGAGGGGGGGGGGTCGAGGGTTTGACTGCCACCTTGAATCTGTGTTTGTGGAGTTTGTATGTTCTACGTGTGCTTGGTGGGTTTCCTCTGGGTACTCGGGTTTCCTTCCGCAATCCAAAGACATGCAGATTAGGTTAATTGTCGTTCCCACATTTCCCACAGTGTGTGTGACCGACACCCCATCCAGGGTGTACCCTACCTAGTGCCCCGTGTCTCCCCTTTAATACGCTCCATGCCTCCAGTGACCCTGTACTGGATCAGTCTAATGGCACAACTGGGAGTAACTGGACCGTCTGTCTAAACCAATCTTCAATTTAAAAATAAACGTCATAATGAGTGTAAAAAATTTTTTTTTTTGCATTTTTTGTATGTTCTAATCCTCATTAACATTAACGAACTAATCTCAAAGTGCTTTGAAGTAAACAAGTGAGTTTAATCTGAATAAATCTGAATAAAAATGACAGAGTGAGGGTGTGATTTCAGTGTGCTCATGGGAGGACTGGTGTTTGGGTGTTAGGGTTCGACACACTCACCCTCCTGAGACTCCAGTCTATGGTCTAGGACCTGGTCACATGGGCTCGTGAGCTTGATATTCCCACATGCTATTCCCAAAGTATTCACCTCCCCTGGGTATAATAAACAAGTTATCATGTAGATAAAAGTATCCGTGTCAACAACAGGATCAGTTGAGTGCAAGTAAAGTTCTACACTGAAACTCTCTAAGTCTGTCTGATGCTTTGATATGAACATCTCCACCTCAAGGAGAAAATATTCAGGACTGAGCTTAAAATATTTTTAAGCAAAAGCCCCCAATGATCGGCGCTAATGACGGATAGTTTCTGACGAGGTGCAACGTGGACTAAACTTCACTCAAGACCAGGTCAAGATATGTGAAACTATCGGGTCGACCTTAGCCAGTTTTATTAACGCGGCCCCGGCCCACCCTGTCTGGACCCTCACAACTCTACTGCTGGGAGCATCGAGGCACACACCAAGCGAAACTGCAGGTTTTTCTTTCTATTTTAGTACTCCAGATGGCCAGTCCACTTACACTATGCTGACATTCCATGGGGAAAGGGGGGGGGGGCGGGGGATGGGGGGGGGCTGGTACCCCGGGGGGCATTAAAATGAGTCAGGGTTTTTGCAAAAAGTGGGACTTTTGATTGTGCAAAATAACTTTATTATTATTATATCTTCCTTTATTTCTCTATTTAATCCCCTGCTACACTTATGCTCTTATACTAACAGCGCCCTCTGCTGACCTCCTCTCATATTACAGGCACCTAGAGTATTTAGCCGTAACTTAACAGTATAATGAACTTTGGAGCTATTTATCCCTCTGTGGAGCTCGTCTTTAACCAGTACAGACAGCAGGTAGATTATCATCAGATGTTAAGCCCTGCTCACACTCCTGCTCACACTCCTGCTCACACTTCACACCTTATGGAGCCTGAAACTCCACTGGATTACCCGCCTGAGAGAACTAATCAGCAGACCCTTCCCCTGAAGATACACAGATCGAGTGTAGTTTTAATCTCTGTGGTTGTTGTTTGGTGAGTTTTTATTTTATTTGTGTCAGAAACTTATCTACAGTTTCAAGACTGCTTGAAGAAAGCTAAAGCTCATGTGCGAGTAAAATTGAAGAACATACAGTAGAAGTGAAGTCCCAGGTCAGTCTGAGACTGAGGGTGTGTGATCCTCCTGAAGATGACCTCAGGGCAGGAGAAGACCAAAAAAAAAAAGATTACATTTCAGGATCATTTATTAAATTGTCTTGGAGGTTAAAGGGCAAGAATGTGATCAGATATTATTTGTTGATCTTCTGGTGAAGCTGAAGATATTTCACACCATATGTTTCTCCACCTGAATCTCCTTTACTGAGGACCGCGGGACGTACGTAGCCATGCACGAGAGAGAGAGAGAGAGAGAGAGAGACATAACAATATTATAGATAAATGATCATAAAAGTGTGTGAACAAACAACCAGCCATATTTTGAGATTATTAACACAAAAGTAGAAGGAAAGAAATGGAGTGATAAATGCTTCAGTAAGGGAAAAAGGAGAGTTACTGTCACTAACTTAATAGAAACAAATGCGAAACAACGAGAGAAACTTTCCCACATCTCATGCAGGAGCCCTGGAGCCGTTCTGCTCTATTCCGAGCCTCTTCTTCACATAAACACATTTTGACAAACGACTCCTAGCAACTTTTTGAGCGTGCATTAGATAAGATGAGGTACGTCTCCCCTGAAATGACTTGGCATGACACTGAAGTTTTGTTGTTGTTGTTGTTGTTGTTGATCTGGGTGGAATGGATGGAGCTCCAGTGTGGAGGTGTAATAAATAAACCCCAGAGTTATGGAAGCCCCAGTAATTAACAGATCAGATGGATCAGGCTTCAAACGGTGAACTTTTATCCTGGTGAGAAGACATCTTCAGAGCTGAGTAACGCTGCATCTCTATTAAACTAGGTCTCCGCGCGGCCCTGCAGCACTTCACCAAGAATCTCCTGAACGACTCCCAGCTCCTCTCACTCGCCGCTTCGTTCTGCACCGCGGGACGCCGTCACACTCCGGACATCGCTCCAACACACACCGTGTCCGTCTGACTGCCGAGCGGCTCCGGGAGGCCTGTGGCTCAGTGCTGCTGTTAGGGATTGAAGAATTAAATCCATATAAGGCTTACAAGCGGCGCTTCTTCACACACACACTTCTGCAGCGCTCCTCATGTCCTCCTCATGTGACCAGACGATCCGATTCTTTCTGTCGTATACCGGTACACAAAGTCGCAGCATGAAGTATAACGAGATGACTTCAAGCGTGAGAGTCATATATACACTTATAAACACTTATAAACTTATATCCATTTTATAATAATCTACATACAACATGTTGAAAATATTTTTCTGTGCTTTCAACATAAGTTTTATTGTAGTGCACAGCTTATTAAAGACGTCTAATGAAAATGAAACACTGAAATCGTACATCAGTGTTCAGATCTCAGGCGTAACTGTGGGTGAGACGAGGTCCGTGCGGTCCACAGGACTGAGGAGACAAGAGGAAAGAGCATCATTAAAGCACGCCTTAGCAAATACTCCACCCTGTCTGGGCCATTTTGAAATTTGTAGCCCAAAGGTGAGGAGAATCAACCATGGAGGTGGTGGACAGTCCTGTAAACCTCCCACGTTTCTCTTTATGTCTCCACTTATTCCGCTTTAGAATATCAGCTCCATTAACTTCCTGGGGTCGAATCCCAAATAGTGTATGTAGGCTGTACAATCCCTTGTTCCACACTCCAAGTAGTGCCCTTGATCAGGGGTTAGAGACGGATTTGGGATTCACGTGTTAGAAGCTAGTTAGCTTTGTAGCTCATGTTAGCAGCAAAAGCCACATTCACACCCAGACACAGAAGCACTTTCAGTAAGAACACACATCTGATAACGTTATGTCGTCTTAACCAACACGCCGTCTCTGCACTAATCACATCTAACTCGTTCTGAACCGCCTCTGAACCGTCCGCGTCATTCTGTTCACGGCTAACGCTTAGCTACAAAGCTAACTAGCGTCATTAGCTTCAGTCAACTAGCTTATAATTTCATTACATTATGCGGAAGCGCGTATACTGAAGATGGTTTATCTGACCATGTATTTTATATATATATATATATATATATATATATATTAAATACACAAACTAACACCTACAAATTGTTAATGAAGAGATACAGCCGAGCCTCTGCCTACGAGTTTAATCCGCTCCGCAGTTCTTAAGGTGAAATGTCGTATTGTGGAGCGCATTGTCCCATAGAAAATAATGTACATGCAGATAATCCGTTCCAGCCACAAATAATATCACCAATATTAACAATTCTCAACACTATAATCATATTTCTGTATATAAAAACAATCAAAACATTTAGAAAAGATGTGTAAATGAAGTAAAATATGAAATAAATAGACATTAAACCTCACTCAACCTTAATTTATGATTCGTCCTGAAATACACAAAAAATATAGTGTTAAATGTAAAGTCGAGTTTGATTAGCATGAAATCGGTTGTGTATTTACTGTAAGTTCCAGTTTCCAGTTCAGGTTTGTTTGTGGTGTTTGTGCGACTTTATCCTGATTGTTTTACGTTGCGATGTTTATTAAAGACGATTTGCGTTTCCGTCATGGGGTCGCGACCCTCGGGGTCTGTGATGCAGTGCTGTGAGGTCTTCGCTCATTAGCAGTGCTAAGTGCTAGCAGTAAAAGCAGCAGTGCTGTGTTCCTCATCTCGCTCCTCGCTCTGGGTTTTGTACTCATGACGTGTCCGAGCTTTACCTCGTCCTCTCCTTCCCGCACCTACTCACTTTTATTCTTCTGGACCACAAGCTCTCAGATTAGGAGTTTTTGTGTGTGATGTTATCTCTGATTCCCCTCTGCATTTCTTTTCTTTTTTTTTTCTCTACACAGAGGTTTTGGAAAAGGTCCAGGATCGCTCCAAGCTAAATTCAATTTCCCCAGAAAATAAACTGATGAAAATTTGATTAAGGACAAAAAAAAAAAAAAAGTCAAAAGTTCACTTGGTTTGATGCTTTTCATGGACGGACCAACACGACACACACACACACATACACAGTTCGTGTATTCGATTCAACCTCACTTTGTTCTCTGATGAATTCTGTTAAAGTATTAAATATAATTTGTAGTCCTTTGATGTTTCTCAGCTCCTGAAGAGTCTCCTGTTCACCTGATCTGAGTTTCAGTGTGACTCTGTGTATAACACACATGCTCCTGATGTGAATGCGCACACACACACACACACACACACACACACCTGGTAGTAACTCAGGCATGTCTTATCGTCCTCACGGCGCTCAGTCACCAAGACGACGCTGGAACCCGTGAGTTAACGTCTGATGACTAATGAGATAACAACACTGTGTTTTAAGCGTCTGCCCCCCTGGAACGGACCAACATGATGCTTTCTGCCTCCTCGTTTCACCTCAAACACAAAGGCGTCTTTGTGTGAAGCCGTGAGAACAGACCTCGCGCTCGCCGGACGCTTTAACGGCCTCCCTGCTGATAATGGCTGGAAAAAATGTTCTGGCTCCGACTCTCTCCTGGGTAATTGCTTCCCTGCAGCACTGACACAACTGCTGAAGTGTACGAGTGTGTGTGTGTGTGTGTGTGTGTGTGTGTACACTGCACTACCCATAGCAGCCTCCTTGGTCTGGTCCTTGCAGGAGGATGATGGGATGCTGGGTGAGGAGGAAGATCACGTTTCCCCCCGTGTGTGAGTGTTACGCCACCTGAAGGTGAAGCAGCAGCACTGCAGGAGGTGACGAGACGTCCACAGAGTCGTCAGAGAGTTTAAACTCCAGCGCAGATGACACTTAATTTACTCGGGTTTATCAGCTGGACCCGCGGGCTGAGTCTCAGGAAATGTACAAGTACAAAAGAAACAGGGATAAAGGACAAAGCAGACACTAGGGGTCAGTGCTGTCACACACCCGGCGCTGGAGTCCGTCATGACGTCGCACCCATCCTGCAGGACCGTAACTACACTATACACCTTAGACTTAAACTCAGGCAGCCGTGTAGTGGAGCTGACCGGAATGTTAATACACGCAATATCTCTCTCACTGTCTCACTCTCTCCCTGTCTCACTCTCTCCCTGTCTCTCTCTCTCCCTGTCTCTCTCTCTCTCACTCGCTCACTCTCTCCCTGTCTCTCTCTCCCTGTCTCTCTCTCTCACTGTCTCACTCTCTCCCTGTCTCACTCTCTCCCTGTCTCATTCTCTCCCTGTCTCACTGTCTCACTCTCTCCCTGTCTCTCTCTCCCTGTCTCTCTCTCTCCCTGTCTCTCTCTCTCTCTCCCCCTGTCTCACTCTCTCCCTGTCTCTCTCTCTCTCACTCGCTCACTCTCTCCCTGTCTCACTCTCTCTCTGTCTCACTGTCTCTTTCTCTCTGTCTCTCTCTCTCTCTCTCTAAATGAAAAGCAGAGTTCTTGATGCCCGAGCTCCTGAGGAGACGTGTTATCAGGTTGCTTAATGTTTTGTCTTCACTCTGCTTCCTCTATTTAAAACTTTATTAAAATGTCATTAAATACTTTGGATTTGTTTTATTGCTTCAGTTTTTCCCGTCATGTTTCCTTTCGTGTTTTTTTCCCTCACAGCAGTCACTTTGGCGTTTCGTTTCACGTTTGAAAATATTGCAGCAGGTTTCATATGAAATAAAGTGAATAATACGCAGAACATCTGGTAGCTGGAGTTTATTTAAATGACCCCGAGGTACAGAGACGTGTGACTGCTGCGTCCCACTGCGTCTCCTCACAACGTCTCGCTCATGACCTGGTCTCGCCGCCTGTAGTGTGTGTACTGACGCGTTAAATGTCGACCTGATCGCCATCAGCTTGTGTGTCTGTATACTTTTATTGGAAACAAACGTTAAATGTTATTCATTCGTTCATTAAATCATCAACATTAATGAATCTTGCTATCGAGATAAATCACACTATAACATTTTAGATAAAAACCTAGAATTTACAATTACAATCCGGTCTTGTTGGGTTTTAAACGTTATTTCCCCGTCTCCTCTCGACTCCGCCCCCAGAGCCCCGCCCGTGCCCTACTCCTTACATTTCATGTCCCTGGCTGTTCAGATTTCAGCAGATGTTTGTCCTGGACCGTAAGCTCCTCAGATAACTCCATTGTCTCCATGAGCTCCTCTTCAGCTGGGTGTGTAGTCGTGTGTAGTCGTGTGTCCCGACCGCCATCCTGCTGCGATGCTGTAAATCTCACTCGAGCCTGATCCGGACTTCATCCATGTTTCCATTTAATGTAAAATAAACAAGAAGCGCTTCGTTACGAGGCCGTCGTGACCTTGTAAAATATCCAAAATCTCCTTTATAATCCTTTTATTGGTTCCCGCGGAGAAGAAAGTTGTGTGTGGTGTTTTTAGACCCTCTGCATGGTGTTAAATGATTTACACAAACCTGAGTCCACAAATAACTGTGTGATGAGATGTTTTTGATGAAAAGGAACACGTTACTGACTCGGGAACAAAACCTGGACGTACTGTAGACTGAGCTGAGCACATGGACCTGTCTCACTCCTTCTTCCTACACTGAAAAAAATGAACATGGCTACCTGTTACATGTACTAAAATGTAATATGTGTTTTGTACATAATAATTTCAT
>JAQQZS010000035.1:457553-469233 GCA_030068045.1 Platyallabes tihoni | reverse complement strand
CGTCTGCTCTTCACCCTCGGTGCGGTGCAGCTGCGCTCGGACTCCACGAACCGTCGTGGGTTTGATCACACAACGTTGACATTTTATCCGTTGGCATTTTATTTACAAGGCAGTTTAACTTATTTTAGTAAATAATCACATGTCTTATACAGTCGCGTGCACAGACGAATGATATCTTCCATTTCAAACCCTTCTGACCAATCAGATTTAAGAATCCAATGCTGTAGAAAAAAAAAAAAAAGATTGCATTTTTTATTTTAATAAGACAATAACTAACAACCTAAGAGCAGAATATTACTGCAGTGTGTTTCAGCAGCAACAATTATTAATTATTAACTCTAACGGATGCAGTGTGGAGCTTCTCATTCCTCACACAGCCATAAGGGAAGACGTGTCCCTCGGTCAACGGACAAGATGTTACTGTGTCACATTGTTATCTTGCATCAAGGAGAACAACTGAGGAGTTTAAGCTAACTAAGTAACTGGAATGTGGTTAACTCCCTGAGATGGCGAGAGGAAGGAACCTTGAGAGGAACCAGACTCTACAGGAAACCCATCACTGCCATTGATTCAGTTATAACCTAAAGAGGTCAACAAGCTGGAATAACTTTCCACTGCATTATTAAACCCTGGAAGGAAAAGTGCTGAACCCTCAACTTCACAGAAGAACTTGTCAACACAAGGACTCACTGGAGACTCGGTGCTGCTGCTGTCTGATTAAGAATTGGTTAATTTTGTCTCAAATCTCAAAACAGGTCGATACATTACTGTCTGATGCCATGTTGTGACAGGCACTGGAGGATCGTCTCGGAGGACAAATTAGTGTTTATGCAGGTTATGAGAAAAACTGTGTAAGGAGAAAGTAGCATTTTTTAACACAACACACAGCAGAACTTGACAATCCACAAGGTCTCAGCGTTATGAGAATATTACATTAATGGCACATCGATCGCAGCACAATGCTCAGATTCCTCCGAGCCAAACAGAGTCAGGCTTCAGCGCAGAGCCACCAGAGATGAAGATAAATAATGCATTTATACCTCTGTTTATTCAGAGTCTATCACGGGGCGTGTACAGTAATATTAGAATTTTAAAGCAGCAGCTTGAGACCCTGAGCCTCGGGCCTATCCGTGGAAACAAACTCTCCTCATGCGTTCTCATCCCAAAGCCGTTCTTCATGCTCAGATTTTATCCTTCAAAGAATGCAATCATCAAACCTCCACTAAAGACCCGGGTTCAGTTTGAGCTCCACTCTGGGCTGCAATCACATTTCCTTTTCTGGTCCTTTTGTGGTGAATCATGTTTTTTTTTTTCAATCCTGCGTGTGGATAACACTTTCTTACTTTGCTTTAGATTTGAAGTGTGTGAGTTAAAAGATATGAATTTTGACAATATGTTTGTCTTATTTGTACTTTTGATCACTTTTTAACTGTATTTCGTTAGGATCTGATTCGTTAGAACTGATATTTGCAATATAATTCACTTTCTGCAACCTCCATGATGATCCTCCTTATAAGAGGATAGACTTGGGGGGGAGATGATCTGTTGGAGACGTGCCCTTTTTACAGGCTAATATTTTTGGTCTATGTCCATCACCGTGCAACTATTGGACCGATATCTTTAATTTTTTATAACAAAGTATCTCTGGAGTGGAAATTTTGGAGAATACAGCAACTCTTCTATCAACATGTTAAGAGGGTTAATGTTGCACAGAATCCAGGTTGAAGGATTTAATCTGATAGACTGAGATGTTAATGGAAGAAAAATGATATGGCTGTTTGGAACATATAGAACTATTAGTAATATAATCTTGATTTGTAACCTTACTGTTATTTGTTTAGTTCTCAGTTTTCTGTTGTTTTACTGAAATCGGAAAAGGATGTAAAAAGGTCATGTGACCTGATGAGTCCAGACTGCTCCTATTCCAGAGTGATGGGCGTGTCAGGGTAAGGAGGGAAGGACATGAAGCGATGCACCATCATGTATAGTGTCCACTGTACAAGGAGACAGTGTTATGATCTGGAGTTGATCAGTTGCTCAGGTCGAGACTCAGCAACGTTATGGGGCAATAAAATGAAGTCAGCTGACCACCTGAATGTGAAGTTTCATAATCGCGCCTCGGATAAACCTCATAGGCTACGATACTGCCACTGCGCAAAGCTGAATGTACTGAATCACCAGGTTATCACATCTATGGAGTGTTTCTTCTTCTTCACTGATGACACGGACATGTTCCAGGACTCAGAGTGTGACAGAGCGGTTAAGGGAGCACGAGGCATCATTTACACACATGAACTGAACTGTCCTGACCTTTAACCCCAGTGCGAGTCTACGGGACGTGCTCGGATCGCTTCGATTCTCACATCTTTACTACAACGAATCAATGCAACTCTGGACAAAAATAAATGTTGAGATTTATCCTCAGAGTGTGTGAGGTGTTTTTACCCAGTCAGTCTTTATGTGTGTGACGTTTTATTCACTGTTCTGCCCTCAGATGGCATTGATTCAATAACAACTTAAAGAGGTCAACACGCTGACATAACTTCAGGAAATAAACAGGAGATGAGCAGGAAGTGGGCAGTAATTGTTTAATTGTTAAGTACTTACAGCTGTTTTTTTTTTTTTTTTCAGAGTACTGTATTTTACCCAACATCACTGGAGGATGTTTTTGAGGGTGAAAAAAGTAAATTCCCTCTCAGGGGACGTTTCACAGTTTCAACTCAAGCCCATCATTTACCTTTGACCTTTGACCCCTGGAGTGCTTCAAATAGGGCTCATCAAATTTGACACGGTGACCTTGTGGGTTTGAACAAGGCCGTGTTCGAGGGGAAGAAAAGCCTCAAGGCTGGACCAAGTGTGCAACGTCGCTTCGCTTGTTGTATTTATTTAACTCAATGAGTTCTCACTGAAACATGAAACAAACTCCTGCGTTTATTTCAATTAAATGTTTTTTTTTTACAAACTTCACAGAATATCACTTATATAATATCACTTCACAGCAACCTGAAGCCTGTCCACCCAGATAAAGAGGGAGAGAAGTGTGTAAAGTATTAGGCAGCAGGTAAACAGTCAGTTCTCAAAGTTGTTGTGTTGGAAACAGGAACGGTCCCAGCACTAACCCTAACCGTAACCCTGCAAGAGTACGGACCTGAGTGACTCTGACACGGGCCAGATGGTGACGTCTAGACGCCTGAGTCGGTGCGTCTCCAAACCTGCAGGTCTTGTGGAGTGTTTGTGTTCTGCAGGAGTCAGGAAGTGCTCTGCAGAGTGGAAGAGTACGGGTTAAAGATCCAGGTACGGCAAAAGTGCTATTTTGATGTGATGATCGGTGCGGCATGGCCCGAGCCCCTCGGCTCCACCGCTGCACCTTTCGATGTACTGGAAGACGCGGAAAACGTTTTCACGTGCACGTGTTTTAATGTCTCGTAGAGTTCAGCTGTTGGTTCATGAGAATCGTTTTTAAGAGAGCTTCTGTGCCTGAAGCGTCTTCTGAAAAAAGACAGTTTTCTGTTTGAACTGGAACACAGCCAGGGCCGAGGAGATAAGCCCGACTGGTCCTGGTCTCCATTAGAAATGGACAGAACGGACAGGCCTTTTATATTTATATATATATATATATATTTTACTAGTCGCTGAGTTTAACAAGAAGCACACCGAGCCTCTGGGCATCTACACGTCTGTTCAACATCAGAAAGAAAAAACACAGATTTCATCAGGAGCTGAAAGAGTAAATGGGCTTTAAAAAAAAACATCAAAAGTGGACTTAAATTAGGCCTTTTTTTTTTTACCTGATAAACCCATTTTACATTCACGTAAAAGCCTAAATATTTATCAGCAAGGAATCTTTATTAGATAAAGTGAGGGATTATTTTAAACAGCCTGCTAAACTAAGAAAAGTAGCTAACACATTAAACCGGGCTAAGATTACATCTTAGCATGACGGCACAGGGCTAACCAGAGAACCGCTAACTGACAATAACAGATTTTTTTCATGCCTTGTTTTCAAAATTTATATATATATATATATATATATATTTTACATAAAAAACCCCCTAAAACTTCTGTTTAGGGTTTTTTTATGTAAAAAAAAATATCTACTTAACTATTAAATGGCTAATTAGCGTAAAAAGAAGAAGGTTGGATTAGCAAACTGAAGCAGTGAAAGATTTTAATTCAAAATTCAGTTCAAACTAAAATGACATCAGTTAAAGAAAATGTAGATTAATCAAAAGTTTGGTATTTTTCTCTTTCTGAGAAGAAAAAGTGTTTGCTGCTTGATATAATACTTTATTACGTAGCTAGCTGAAACTCCATGTGCGTGATCAGTCGCTAACAGAGATGGAAACATTAGATTCAGTTACGTACTGCGAGTTATATTTCTATTTATTTCTCAAAATGTATCTACTGTATATCTACATTTGAGGTGGTAAAATGTTCCAGTTTCCAACAGTGCGCTCGAAACTATTCGTACGCTGTCAGGTAGCGCAGCATCCTATAATATAGGAGCCAATTATTAACTAAATCTGTTCAGAACTGTACCAAAGTCTAAAAATACCAAATCTACACAAAGTCCCCAACATTCGAGTTATGAACTTTCAAAGATACGAACAAGCGTTCACACATGTTCAGTTACGGAAGTTAGGTCACATGTCCGGCAAACATTGTCACACGTGTGCAGCGTGGATCCTCCGCAAGTGCTGTACGAGACCAGGGGGTGAGCGTAAAAAATCAGCAGCGATGAAGCCGCTACTGCTAAAGGATCATCTACGAATGTTCATAGAACTGCGGTCCATTCATATCTGCAGACGTTCACAACTCGAATGTTCGTAAGTCGGGGACGACCTGTACATAGACCATGTGTGTTGGAGTCACGAACAAACTGGACTTACGAACGAGCTCTACAGTAGGAACGGAACTCATTCGTGTGTAGCGGACTTTATACTGTATACTGTATATATATATATATAACATTGTGATATTTACAGAATCATAATACAAATCGTCAATGAGGTTACGTGATATTATATTATCAGGTGACCCCCGGTGATTTATATAATAATAATAATAATAATAATAATAATGCTTAAGTAGAAAAAAACTCTGAAGCGACTGAGGTATAATTTTATTACTGAATAATATGTACATGTCTAACTGCCAAAAATATACCATAATTTACACTTTTCATTTTATACAAATTGTTTTTAACAGGAGTTTATAGTTTCAGAAAAAAAGAAGAGTATAATTCACACACACCCACACACACAAAACAAAACAAAAGTACACACAAAATAAATATAGATAAAGCAAATACACCAGTTTAATCCAACCCAAAGATATAAAGTTATTAACTAACAATATATATATATATATATATATACGCAGTAATGTTCCACATTCAGGATCTCTGTTAATCTGTTAGTGAAAAACCCCAGACATGCAGTTTAACTCGGGTTTAACTCGTGAGGACGGAGACGTTCTTTAGTTATTAACGTTTTAAAATTCCACTTTTCTGGAGATACATTCATCCGTTCACCTCCACATGGCTCTGGAGGAAGTAGAAAAATATTTTAACCTCACTTTAAAAAAAAAAAAAAAAAACATACTTCAAGTCTAGTACCTTCCAGACCCGAGTTCTGGCTGAAGGAGAACTGGACCAGTTCCGGAAATCATACAGAAGTGAAACCGGTTCCATGAGGAGAACATGGTTCTGTAACTTTAAAGCCAGGAGAACAGTGCAGAGTCAGTGCTGTCAGAAGGAGAACCAGTCCACTCCTCACTTCTGTAGGAGAACCACTCTGGTACCGGTTCTGTCACTATACACAGTACAGACAACAGAGCAGAAGAACCAGTCCGGGTCCAGTTGTCCCTATACTAGAACCAGGCCTGACCGTGTACTGGCAGACTATAAACTAGTTCTGTTCCAACACCAGAGCAAGAACAAGAACCAGTCCAGGGACAATTCTGCCATCAGGATCATCATCAGAGTTTATTCCAGCAGGAGAACCAGATCAGAACCGAACCCAGAAGCAGTTCTTCAGTGGAGGAGTCTGTCCAGGAGACGGTCTGTAGAGCGCTGAAGCTTTCTGAAGGTTGACTCGAGGTGTTCTGGTCTCTCAGTGCTTTTCAGACGAGTGCTTCTGATGTCCTGAGTGCTGATGAAGTTTGGGCCCTGCGAGAAACCAGAACTGGATCAGGACAGATTTATATTCACATACGGCGTGTGGAGCAAACGTGTGGAGCAGGTGGAGCAGACGCTTAAAGCCAGCTTGACCTGTGTGTGTGTGTGTGTGTGTGTGTGTGGAGGAGCTCACTGTGGTGCAGGGCTGAGGTAACACTGGGTGTGTGGAAAACCTTCATGGTAGCTGGACCTTCTCCTGCACTGGTGATGACCTGCACCTCTAACCTGTAGGAGGACGCGGGCCGGAGATTCACCACCTCCAGAAAGTTATGATCCTGAGGAGAAACGAACAACACGGTGAAAGACGAAACTCCGGGAGGAAAGAGCACAAACATCTGACCGCAACACACACAACAGGACAAAACTCCTGACAAAAACAAAACATAGGGGGCGCTAACGCTCAGGGGAAACACTTTAAACTCAAAAGTTCTGATAAAAAAATTACAAAAGAGGAATTCTGAATCTTAAAAAACAGGAAGTTCGAATAAAAAAAAAAAACATAAAACAGGAGGCTCTGAATCTAAAAAAAAAAGTATGTTCTGACTAAATAATAATAATAATAATAATAATAATAAAAACACAGGAAGCACAGATTCTAAAATGAAACAAAACAAACAAACAAAAAAAACAGGAACTTTTGAGTGTTGAATAAATCCTAATGTAACAGTTGTTTACACACACTAACACACACACACTAACACACACACACTAACACACACAGATGGTCTCTGCAGCGTCTAGTCACAGGCTGAACAGGGACTAAAATAAACCCAGTTTCACTGGTTCACTCGGCAGACGTCTGATCTGCAGCCGCGTGTCCCCCCGGGTGTCCAAGTCTCAGGTCACGCCGGAGCAGGACGATGTGACGTGACATGATGTGACGTGATGTGACGCGATGTGACGCGATGTGACGCGATGTGACGTGACGCGACGTGACATGATGTGACGTGATATGATGTGACATGATGTGACGTGACGTGATGTGACGTGACATGATGTGACGTGACATGATGTGACGTGACGTGACGTGATGTGACGTGACATGATGTGACGTGATGTGACGCGATGTGACGTGATATGATGTGACGTGATATGATGTGACGTGATATGATGTGACATGATGTGATGTGACGTGACATGATGTGACGTGACATGATGTGATGTGACATGATGTGACGTGACGTGATGTGACGTGACATGATGTGATGTGACGTGACGTGGGCGGTCCTGAACTCACCGGAGGGAGGATCTGCGCCTGAGACACGAGGCTGTTCAGGAGGCCGTTCTCCCGGTTCACCGCCGTCACGTCCGTCCATTTGACCTGGAGCCCTGTGATTGGCTGATGAGGCTGAGCACGGGAGACGCACCAGGAGAATCGCCCGGTCAGGTTGTGACCTTTAGCGGTGAAGGACGCGGTCAGGTTCTCAGGTTTGGACAGAACTTTCACAGCTACTGAAATCATCCAGAGAGACAGGAGAGAGGAGTGTGTGTGTGTGTGTGTGTGTGTGTGTGTGTGTGTGTGTGTGTGTGTGAGACTCAGTTAGGATGCAGCAGTGTGACAGTCCTCACCTTCCTCTCCTGGACAGACGATGTGTTTGTGTGTTTTGCTCCGCAGCGTGGGACAGGACGGCGTGGTGAAGGACAGTGTCCCGAGCTCCCAGTGCTTCTTGGCTCTGAGTGTGTGGACGGTCACGCTGTAGGTGCAGGAGAAGAGCAGGCCGGCCAGCTGGATGAAGTTCTCCTGAACAACAACAACACAAGAAAGAGAGAGAGAGTGTGTGTTTGTGTTTTAATTTGTTCATACTTTAAAAATATAAATGAAATCAACTGTAAATGATAAAGAGCACAAAGCAGGAGAGATAAACATCTCCATATAAACATCTCCATATAAACATCTCCATACACAGCTTCCTGAAACAGAAACACTCACTCACACTCACTCACACACACACACACACGTATTCACACACTCATTTACACACACACTCATTCATGCGGAAAAAGAGATGAGAGGCGGAGGAGGGACACACACACACACACACACACTCTCTCCAGAGTTCTATAGGACAGTGAATGCACATTCCCTAGCAACCTGATCAGTGTGTCCTCAGGAATGTGTCCATCTCTCTCTCGCTTTCACACACACACACCAGTTTGCTGCTGAGAGTGTGTACTCGGGGCTCCCTCTGTAACGTTACAGCCGCGTGAGTGAGCTCGTGTCCGCGTGTTAAACCCCCGAGTGACGTGTGAACTCACGTGTGTGACGGTTTTCTCCGCGGCTTTGCTCCGGTTGTCGAGGCAGCGTTCAGGAGTCCACTGTACGTGGAAGCGTCTCGTCTTGGGATCTGAAAATCATGAAACTCTG
Organism: Platyallabes tihoni; assembly: GCA_030068045.1. NCBI lineage: Eukaryota > Metazoa > Chordata > Actinopteri > Siluriformes > Clariidae > Platyallabes > Platyallabes tihoni. The sequence goes on along the minus strand of JAQQZS010000035.1, from coordinate 460,690 downwards.
TCAGAGACGATGAAGAAAAAACACACACACACACACACACACACACATCATTACAAATAGAAAGGATGAAAACACGACACGTTCACTTCAGCTTCAGGTCTTGGTGTGAATCCTTCATCTTTCCCATGATGCACCTCGTGTTTGTGTACTTTTGGGTATTTTATTTTAACATCAGTAAAATATATATCTATAACAAAAAACCCATAAATGTATATTTGTTCTTCGCCAGATTTCCTAAAGTATGTGTGTGTGTTAGTGTTCCAGCTGAAACACACCTCAGATCCTGTGTTTATTTCACTCCTCGTCTAAACGCACCGTTTCAGTGTCTGTAGCTTTAAATGCTAAAGATCTCCTGCCCGGCCACGCCCCTTTCATAAAAGTGCATTTTCACGGCCAGCCACAGTGCAGGAATGGGATTTCCCCGAAAAAAAAGTCGAGGTGGAGGAGGGAGGGGCTACGCAAATTGCCCGTGATGACATCACACCAGGCGGGACATCACACCAGCAGTAGGAATGTCCTTCATTAGCATTACCGCGCAGCCCTCGAGTCACATCCTGGTCTATAGCGCCCTGAGGCGGACTGAAGGGCCACGCCCCAACAGCCTGAAGGGCCACGCCCCCGACGCGCACCGTGCTGCTACCGGATTTGTGTCGTCGTCTCGTTTGAGGTCAGATTTACGTCACTAGCTTTAGAGATAAACATGGAGAGATGGTGAAATGCGAAGTTCACCTGCTCTGTTCTTCCAGTAGAGGCGGAGCTGCAGCTGTCCGTCCTGGTAGTACGGAGTCCCCGCCTCCAGCGAGCTCGCCGCGCTCCGCCAGAACGCTCTGCTCAGCTTCGACACCAGCTCTGATCACACACACACACACACACAGGTTTATTATACAGTGTTATACACCACAGTGTGTGTGTGTGTGTGTGTGTGTGTGTGTGTGTGTGTGTGTGTCGTACTGCCGTGCTCGTTCTCCTGAGTGGTGCTGAACTGCAGAGCGGCTTTGGGGCTTTTCATTCTGACTGATCCCCACACGGACACGGCCTGGAGCTCCACCGTGTACGAGCTGTTCACCGCCAGAGCGTCCAGAGTCACGGAGCTCTTCGCCTACAACACACACACACACACACACACACACACACACACACATATACATATATATATATGAATATATTGTATATATATATATATATATATATATTATAAACTGCAAGGTAATCACGCTGCACATGTCCTGTCTCCACTGTCTTGTGTGTATGTGTGTGTGTATGTGTGTGTGTGTGTGTGTGTGTGTGTTGTAAGTTATGCATTTGATTGATTTAATTGAGAAAATAAAGTGGGCTGTTTATACTCACAAAATTCTCACATCCACTCCTAAAACACCTTCAGGTTTAAAAGCAGCCGTTATTAAAAACACGTGCGTGTGTGTGTATGTGTGTGTGTGTGTGTGTGTGTGCGTGTGTGTGTGTGCGTGCGCATGTTTTAGAAACTTGAAGCTAATTGGGCTGGAGTTGGTTATCGACTGTGCGTGCGTGTGTGTGTGTGTGTGTTTCCAGTGGTCAGTGGAGCTACACGTGTTAACAGAAACACTCGGATTAAAGGCTTTGCTAAAACATCTGCTTGCGGTTACACAAAATAAAATCTAGTGTTACGCTTCTCAACCAGTAGCGCTACTCTGTTACTGTACAGTGAAATTCTTTATTTCCCAGTTTTTTTTTGTTTGTTATTAGTCTGGGGTCAGAGTGCAGACGCCCCTGGAGCAGACAGGGTTAAGGGCCGTGCTCAACCTGGCGGAGCTGGGGTTTGAACCAGCGACCTTCCGATCAGTAACTCAAAGCCTTAACACACTGCTCCTCTCTAGTGACCACTACATGCTGAGCTCCGTCCCTGAGGCTCCGGCGTCTCACTGAACAATAACGAGTTACACACTGATGAACTGAAGAGCGAATGGGATTATTACCGTCACTGACATAAAGAGAATGAGGTCAGGAAGCTCCGACCAAATATGGGGAGCAAAAAGAGGCAGACAGTATGGAAAGTAGGCGGGGCAAACTAGACTCGAAAGCAGAGTATGCATGGCTGTCTTAAATTCATGAAAGATTCACACATTATACTTTTTCACCTGCGTGTAGTTAAATTGAATCTCGTCACAGTAAACTACTTCCTGGTGTTCCAGCAGCTCTAAACGCCGCTTCCCTCATCGTCACGTCACCTCGAAACCACAAAGCAGCGTAAACTCCACCGTCCTGAAGGTTCACACTTCTGACACTGGAGACTCCTTCCTTAACATCTCCTCTCAGGAACCTCACCCCCCACCCCCCCCCCCTCCCCCGCATGCTTTACATTTAGTTAGAGGTAAGGAGAGTTCACCCCATCGATGGTCTTTCTCCTCTTCTTCTTGGATGGAATGGTGTTTTTTCCAGCAGCGCTCCAGCTCCAGAAGATCTTATAATGATGGACGGGGACGTCCGGCTCTTCGGGAAGAGTCCAGTCCAGATGTGCCGTCACAACACCGCCACTGTCCGTCGTCACGTTCACCACCCTGAGTCCAGACGGGCGTGGAGGAGGAGACGGATCTGAGGCGGATAAAGAGAGAGCGCTGTGATGATGTTAACACTGTGATGGAGCATTCAGGAGGCGTGGCTTTCAGGTGAAATGTTACAGGAAAAATCATTTGCAGAATAAAATAATCCTGTTAGTGGAACTGTTAGCTGTAGCATGCTGTTAGCTGTTAGCAACATTAGCACCAACCTTCAGACATGTGCTGAACTACAGTGTCACAGTGCTATATGTTATTATAATGATTTAAAAACTGTTCACGCTGTTATAGGAAAATAATTACTCATGAAAGTGGAGTTACTGGGCCCATCGTAAAGTAACCCCTAATGTACCACCCTAAAGTAGTACCCTAATGTAATACCCTAAAGTACCCCCTAATGTACCACCCTAAAGTAGTACTCTAATATAATACCCTAAAGTAGTACCCTAATGTCACACCCTAAAGTAGTATTCTAATGTACCACCCTAATGTATCAACTAATGCACCACACTGAATACCCCATAATGTTCCACCCTAAAGTAGTACCCTAATGTAATACCCTAAAGTAGTACCCTAATGTAATACCCTAAAGTAGTACCCTAATGT
>JAQQZS010000035.1:440489-451164 GCA_030068045.1 Platyallabes tihoni | reverse complement strand
CCAGTCGCGGGCCGGATTGAACGGCTCAGCGGGCCGGATTCAGCCCGCGGGCCGCCAGTTGATGATCAGTGCATTAAGGGATGGGTTCCAGGTGCCACTCCAACACAGGAATCACAGTGAAATTTGATTGGTGGAGAAATACATTAATAAAGCTGTGGATTCTAGTGTGAGTGTGTGTGTGTGTGTGTACCGAATGTGTCCTTCCATGATTTTCTGTTTCAGCAACAAGAAGTTACACTCCTGGTACCATTAGTTCCATCAGCATTGCTATCAAGTACTGAATGTGGGGCCTAAATATTTGGTTAGCTGGACCTCCATCGTGGGTTTGTGAAGAAGCCTCCTCATTACTTCAGGGCACTGTGAGCATTGATGTGAGCATGCTCAGGTGCTGTTCTGCTTCATTACAACAGCTTGAGCTGTCCGGACTTTTTGTTTGAATTCTGCAATAAGAGACCTTCAGGTTTGCTCATGGCTTCAGACCTGCGGCTGTCCTCTTTACTTCCAGATCCAAAAAAACGGTCTAGATCTCAATCTGAGGAGACAAATCTGCCAGGACAGGGGTGAAGGTGGTCACATGACAGCTCATGCTCGGATATCCTAGAGCTCAATGGACCAGGATGTCCCCTAATTAAAGTAGCTCTTAAAGGCTGTCTGATTTCTGCTTACACAATCAGGACAGAACTTACTCAGCTCACAGGGTTCAGTTGATCAGGGCTCATGGTTCTACTGGACGTCCCTTGAATTCGGACTGAGCATGCCCCTTAGCCTGAACCTCCCAGAAACCCTGCACCCAGTCTGTCAGCACCACTGTAACCATGTTCACAGATTCAGTTGCGGCGCCGGTTAGTGAATTCCTCGCTCTCACCCTCTGGACCAGCCTGATGGAACCATGTCGATCACTTTCATCTGCAGTTGTGTGTATCTCATGGATCTCCTAAGGATAGCTGTGGATCATCCCACTTGTATAGACTACTCAATAAGAGTCTCACTTTCACTCCAGTGTACAGTATAATCTGCGCTTGATACTGTAACTGAGACACAATTCTGTCATCCTGAAAATCCCGTAAACACACTCTGTACTCAGGTTATCTGTGCTCTGTCACACCTGTACGCAGTAATCATTTATAAACTGGAAGGGTTCCCCTTTAGAGTCCGGCTCCAATCGAGGTTTCTTCCTGGTATCATCTCAGAGACTTCTCCCTCGCTACTCTCACCTCCAGCTGGATCGTCATTATGGATCTTCTTACTCCTGTAATGCTGCTCAATGCCTTTGTCTATTGTAAGGTTTGCTTTTCTTCTTTGCGCATCGGAGCGTGGGAATCAGATAGGAATGAGAGCTTTGCCACAAGCCCAACAGTGGCAGTTTACGGGGGCTTGAACCCCTGACCTTCTGATCACCAACCCAGAGACTCGGTTTAAAGGTCGTCACTTAAAGGTACCTTGACACAGATCACACAGGGGGCACTGAGATCTTGTTCTACAGTCATACGCTTTACCTCTGAGATAGTCCTCCAGAGAAGGAGCTACACAAACAAATTAAAAATATATTACGATGAGGTTCCTCACTGATCTGAGGAACATCCCATGGCTACTGGTCTTGTCCCGACAGACATGACGAGACCATTTATTGCCACTCACAGTGCGAAGTCACTGACTCAGAAGATTAGTGGGCATCCCTTGAATTTGGATTGATGTTCAAAGATCTTCAAATCAATTTGAGACGAGAGGACCGGCTGAACTGAGCCTAATGTGAGATGAGGGGGGAAGGGGGTGGGTCTTCTTACACCATTAGTCATATTCTGTATAGTATACATATTCTGGTTGATTTGTCTGCCATTTTTATTGGAGAAGAAAAGAAGAGACTTTTTTGCTGCATTTTATATTCACTCATTACACTGATGTTAAAATGCTGCTAATGCTAATTAAAACAATTGAATAAAAGAGCTTGTACTGCTCCTACACTGCTCCTCAGGAGTGAGCTACACACAGCAACAAACCTCTCAGCAAACCCCTGAAATAAATAAAGGAATTAATTAATAATCAAGCGGAGCAGTGAAGCAAGAAACACAGCTGATAACTGTTAACTGGCCAATAAACCACAAAGTCAAGTGATAAAACAGAGGTAGAAACAGAACACCATGCTGCCTGTGAGCCTTGAGCCTTGAGCTCTCAGCGGTAGAAAAGAAAGAAAAGGTCACGTTCCATTCCGATCCTCGGCGAAGGACACGCCAGAGACGAAGGTCCTCCACCTGCAGGTTCTCCACATCTGACAACGATTTGGGACGCAATGCTCAATTTCAAGTTTAATGCTCTACAGCTTCACACAAATTGCACCCCCTCCAGCCCCCCGAGAGGAAAAAAGGAAAAGAAAAAAGGAAATAATTATTTGCTTATTGTTAAGAGGTGAATACGCGGTGACCTGCAGAGACAAATGAGAAACAACAACAAAAATCTGAGTTCTATTCAATTAGTTCACACCCGTGAAGTGTTCCGTGTTGAGGAACGTTCCTGTGAGATAGCTGTACCTTTATAGACGTTCCTGGGCGTTTGGCAGGTCCGCCCGCAACCGTTTGAGCAGCACTTCTTGTGGGAGGAGCAGTGGTCGTCGCTCTCGCAACTCTCCACGCACGCGGCGGCGAATCCGGACGCTCGATCTGGAGCTGAACACGCCCCCTGCTTCACCGTTTCCACAGAGAGGAAAAACTCGCAGCTCACCACACACTCTGACTGTTTATTCGGGAAGACAGACTGTAAAAGGACAACATGGAGAAGATCAGAGCATGGCCAATAGGCGCTAGTCTAATGCGTTAGCAATAGCCTGAGTGGCGCTTACCTCACACAAATCCTGACACTCGTTCTCACTGAGATCCCAGGATGCTTTGCAAGGCTCGAGACACTGAAGACACACAGCAGAAAGCAGAAGCATATGCAGCGCCATGTGAGCCAAGATGACACTCGCCGCTGAAAGTTTCACAGAATGCTAATGTGGACGTGTGGGTGACTGATTAGCACAGTTCAGAAAACTGAAAAAGTGAAATGAAAGAAGGAAAGAAAAACTGTGGCAGGACAAGCATTTTTCCCTGGTCAAAGGAAGCGTGATTATTTTTTATAATAATAATAATAATAATAAATAAATAACAGACCAAACAACAACAATTTAGAATTACTGAAGGAACTGGAGCAAATAATTAATTGGGTGGGATGATTGTGTGTGGGCGGGGTTATCGTGTGTAGGCGGGGGGTTATGATGTGTGAAATCCAATGGCCTTATGTCCCATTCAAATTAAAATTTTGACGATAAGCGCACACACAGTAACAGTGCTCATACATGATAATCCCGCCCACACATAATAACTCCGCCCACATTATGACCAAAAGTAAAGTGTGTTTAACAGTACAGTTTAGTAGAGATGAGGGAAAATGTATTCTATTATGTATCGTGATTATTTAGTTATCACGATTATGTATTGTGATTCGTGCATCTCCACACCGAGGTCATGTGATAATATCATATCAGGTGACCCCTGGTGACGCCACCGCTTACAGCCTACAGCTTAATCTGGAGTTTGTTGTGGTCTGTAGCATAGTGTTTAAAATAGCGCTTCATTCTACAATTACGCATCTAATGAAATTAATTATATATTTTTTTCAAGAAAATGTAACATGTACTTTGTCTAAAAAAATGCAATGTTTCTAATTAAAAAATTTTTTTGGAGAGAGTTAACAAGTGATGCAATAACATACACACACACACACACACAAACACAAGCTTTCAAACATTTACAACAACAGAACACGTTTCTACAAAGCATTAGAGCAGTAAACCTGAGGAACGTGGGATTTTCTTCTGCTAATGAAGCGAGGCTCCTCAGCAGGTGGCGTCAAACGCTAAGTCTTAGCTTTAATTATTGATTTAAATGCAGCCGGAAGAAACCGACAACAAAGAGGCCTCTCGAAGAGAGAAAAAAGAACGACTGAGAGAGAATAGGAAGAATGAATTATTCATGCGACCCACAATTGGAGGATCGTGGGTAATTTATGAGCGGACAGAGCGAGCTGGAGAAGGCTAGAGCACCGCTCTACAGTATTAACCACCAGCGCATTAAACCACCAGCTCAGGTCAGAAGCAGCTCCGGTACATGCAGAGTGGAAGGAATGCATTTAAGCAAACAGGAAACTTTGATCTAGTCTCTTAAATAAATGCATAAACCCGTTTTCTTATAGTCCATTAAAACATCCAGTGCAAGCTAACGAGTGTGTTCTAGCCGCTGTGACCCGGTGCTGGTTCTGCTTACGTTACTTAACACTCAGTGTAAACACGTCAGAATAACTACGCTGAGAAACCATACAGGAACTGTAGGAGTTCCTCAGGGCTTTGTGTCAGGCCCGATCTCTTCCACACACAGGATTTAAATTGTTACACTCAGGCTACCTCTTTCATTCACAACACACACACACACACACACACACACACACACATAGGTCTGTCATACATTATTGTTAGAGAGGTGGGAAGGTTTGTTTTCTTAACTGAAAGTAATAAAGTGTGTGTATATTGTACTGAATGCACTTTGCTCTCACTCGTCTCCTCGTTTCTGTAATCAGCGTTCATCACACCTCCGCACTCGCACGTCAGTATTCAACACATTTCAGTCTGTCTGCTTATCAGTCTGTCTACCTGTGTGCCTGCTCATTTGCCCATCTGTCGACCTGTCTCCCCATCTATCTTTAAACCTCTCTATCTGTCCATCTGTCCACCTGATGACTACCCATCTGTCTGTCTATCTGTCCACCTGTCTGCTGCTCTTTCCACCTACTTGACTGCACTAATAAACACTAAGAGGGAAAAAAATCTCTAGTTGTTTTGTAACACAGATTTTGTATTTCAATAGAATTTAACCGGTCGCTCTCTCTCTCTCTCTCTTTCTCTTTTGTCTGTCTATCCTCCTCTATAAAAGCTAAGTCTTTTAAAAGATAAAGAAACAAAATGACCAAAAAAAGGACAAAAGCCTCAGTGCATTCTGGGAGGCCAATGTTGGTGAAACAGCATGTTAATGAAGGCCATGTCACCCCCATCCCCTCTCTCTCATTCCTCTCTCTCTCTCTCTCTCTCTCTCTCTATCTGCTTGTTGTATCGGTTGTACCGAGCGGTTGTACTGAGCGGTTGTACTGAGAGGCTGTACCTGCATGTGTTAGTAACGAAGAGGTGAGGACGCCCCGTCTCTCTACAGCGGTGAGAGTTTTCTCATGTGACGCTTTAAACTAAGGAGGGAACACCACTCATGTGGAGGAGCTCTGGAATAAAAGTCATGACATCACAGATCGTTTGACCTCCTACAGGTTCTTGAGAAGTTTTGTGTACCTTTAGTGTCCACTACATGGCCATAAGTATGTGCACCCCTGACCATCACACCGTTCCAGGTTTATTCCCCGTTACTGTTATGATGCGCTCCACTACAGTAGGACGTGTGGGTCCCTGGCTAACAGAAATGTTTTTGGACAACTCTTATGATGGAGGTGATGTCGAGCAAACTTCACGTATAAACTTTATAGCATAAATCTTGAAAAAACTTTAAATGAGACTTAATAAGAAAGTTAAAATGTGAACTAGTCAGTGGCGTTGTTCTCACAGCAGCCGAGAGGTGAGACAGTGACCACGAAGCGCAGAGAAAGCGCTAGCTGCAGCTGGGAAAGTGGACGTTTCAAGTGCCTCTCTACCGTATTATACTCAGGTTCACATTTCAGGGACTGAACACGTTGCTAAGCAACAAGGTAACGACATTTCACGTCAGTAATAAACGTCAGGTCTCATTCAGCTATTAGCTCAGGATAAGTGCTTAGCTTAACGCAGGTTATTTTTGTCCTTCCTGTATATCTGAACTTTGACACTGTTTGAAAACCAAATCATTCACGTCACAGAAAAAAAAAAAAGCAGCACATAAATGGAAACCGACGTGAAACGAAAGAAAGCATGAGGAAATAAAAGGACGCCCTGTCTCCGCCTGTTTATTTCCCGGGCCTGAGTTTTCCCCGAGTGACTGACGTTGATAAAATAAACAGAAAAGAAAAGTGCAGCAGTAAAGTGACTGTACGTCTAAATGACGCCACCCGAACGTGAAGCTGTGTCTCCGGTGAAGAATAAAAATCATTAGAGCTCAGGTCAGGATTATGGCATGCGATTGTTAGTGATGAGCTGAAGCAGATCAGTGTGTGCTGCGTGATGAGACGGGGTCATTACCTTCGAACACTGCTTGTGATTCTGACACCAAACCAAAGATCCGTTTCCCTGCAATAAGAAAAAAACAAGGCATGAAAATCGCAGCTTTGTAGCTGTGTTAGAAACATCTGTGCCGAGTAAGGCCGCTCGGAGTGCGCTCTCTACGTCACACTAGGTCACTCTGCCGCCGCTCGGCTTGGCTCGGCCGCGGGGGGTTGATCAGTTTCCCGTAACAGCAGCTTTATACGAATGTGCGTTACATAAACCCGGAGACTGAAGCGATACAAATCAAACTGCTCAATAAATCAACATGAAAACAATAAACTGTTCACGTTCATCATCAACTTTAAAGGTTTTCTGGAACAAATCTCCAGAAAAGCTTGAAAAAGTATTTTATCTTGGGGGCCTCCGAGTGGCGTGGTGGTAAAGTTCTCGACCTATCATCCGGAGATCGTTGGTTCGGTTCCCAGGTGATGCTGTAACCTCTCACAGCCGGAGGCATAGAGAGAGTTGATTGGCCGAGCTCTCTCAGAGGGGAGGGATGAAAGGTACTTCGTGCTCCCACATTAATCACGGCTCTACAGCCAATCAGGGGCGTCTGTGAGCTCACGCATGCGGAAGGAGCGGATAGCACTGTCCTCTGAGTGTGTTACGCCGCCCCTAACGGTGCGTGAGCGAGCAGTTCGAAAAGATGCGGTCGACTGGCGTCACGTGATTTGGAGGAAACACGTGATGGACTTCGGCCCTCCCGGCTGAGTGGTAGTAGTAGCCTCAATGTGGAGCCCCCTAGTGACGGGGAGGAATTGGCCACGACTAAATTATGGAGAAAATTGGGGGAAAAATCCAAAAAAAAAAGGTATTTTATCTTTAAACAGAGTGAAGTGTGTGATGCGGTGCGCTCCGACTCACTGAGAGACTGTAGTCTGTGGTTGCTATGGTATTCCAAGTAGTTACCTGGGTGTTGCTGTGTGGTTGCTATGGAACTCCAGGTGGTTAATTCTGTGTTGCTATGTGGTTGCTAGAGTATTTTAGTGTTTACTTGGCTGTTGCTACTGTATGTGGTTGCTCCAGAAAATCTGGTACACCACCTGCTATGGTATACCAGGTGCTTACTTCCAGGTCCAGGTTTGCTATGAAACTCCAGGTGGTTACTTTTCCTGTTGCTATGTGGTTGCTATGGTATTCCAGGTGGTTGACTACGTGTTGCTATGTGGTTACTATGGTATTCCAGGTTACTGTTATGGTGTTGCTTGTTGTATGTTATACCAGGTAGTTCCTAGCACATGGACAGGTAGTTGATATTCCACAGGATTAACTGAATGTTGCTAGGTGGTTGCTATTGGTGAAGCTCTAGGTGAAGTTAGAAGATGTCTAGGTGATTGTGTAAGCATTTCAGGTACAGTAGTTGCTAGGCCGCTACTACATGGTTGCTACGCTGGTCCAGACAGTTGCTAGCAGGATGCTGTGGTATTCCACACAGTGGAACGGTGGTGGTGCCATGTGACGTGTAATTCTCTTGAACATAGTCGAGTTGACCAGGTTCTGAGTGGCACAGGAGGTAGGATGGCCGGACCTACAGGACATTCCTGTGTTCATTTCCAGGGAAAAACAGAACTCTAATGCTTTGCTAAGTGGAAACTACTGGATGCTTGAATGATGTGGTGTTAGCGCTCGGTACGCTGTGGCCGTGCCCAAAACATCTTTATGGTGTTTATCTTCCCTCGGATTAAAGTGTTGGATGAAGAGAGAAGAGGAGGAATGAAAGGCTGAATTTAAAATGCTATATATTTAATAATTCCCGATGGAGAAGTGGGAGATCTGTGACACGCCTTCAGCTTAATAAAAACAGAACAGAGTCGTATCTCAGGCATTGGGTGTTCCCCGTCTCTGTCCGTCAGGAAACGTTCCTTTAGCAGCAGGCAGTCAGGTTCTCAGTGGAACGTTACACTACTTATTTATTGATTTTTTAAATCTCTGTACAGAGGTTGTCCTGCACGCCGGGGACGCGAACAGTCGCTAGCTTAAAGAAACCGCTTGGGGAATAAAGGTCTCGTTTAGTGATTCGCTGTAAAGGGGTAGTTAGCAGAGACCATCACACACACACACACACACTTCATGTTTGATTCGCTCCCCAAACGATAGGGTATTAAAGTGAACACGGCCTGAAGGACTTTACGATGTTTATCTTTCCCTCAGTTTGAGACGAGAGACGGGGAGAGAGAGAGAGAGAGAGAGAGGAATGAAGGGATGAATTTAAAAGGCGATATATTTAATAACTCCCTGAGGACCAGAGGGAATTTGCAGACCGCTTTAATCGGCCCGAGAATAAATAATCAGACGTAAAAACATACTTTTTGTGAAACAGAGCATTTCTTTCACTTGGTGTTTTACGGCGCGGGTGTTTCCCGCTCTGTGTGTTACGGGTAAAGTGCACACACTGAACACCTGGTTTATTTACACTGCGTTAATAATGACTATTACTCAGTGCAGTAACTGAGCGTGCCACTGAGCGTGCTCTACACTCGCTCCATGCTGATCAGGAAGGAGTCTCCAGTGTCAAAGGTACAGCTCAGAAGCTTTCCAACAACAGCAACAACAAACCTAAACAGAATGTGATGATGTGATAAACGGTGGTGTCACGGCTCGTTAATTTAGTGTTTTCTTCATTTATATTTCATGCTGCTGTGTGTCTAGACTATTAATTATTAAATATTCAATTAATGTTAGACATTGTACTGTATTAAACATTCAGAAGGTAGGTTCTGTTTCTGTGTGTGTGTGTGTGTGTGTGTGTGTGTGTGTGTGTGTGTGTGTGGGCATTTGACCCTCCTGACTAATTAGACAAAAGAGCCAGGGGGTTTGTTTTTGCAGCTGACCTGATCCTCTAATAAGCACTTGAAAGGAGTGTGACCTGCGCGGCCTGCACAACACACACACACACAATCAGACAAGGCGTCGACTCATTTAGGTCACACTAAGAGCTGACTCATACTGTACAGTATGTGTGTGTGTGGATGTGTGTGTGTGTGTGTGTGTGTGTGTGTGTGCTTAATACTTTATAAGTAAGTGTTGTTATGTTGTTAGTTAATCTGCAGAGTAACACTTAGTTAGTTATAAGGAGTCGTCTGGGATCCGAATGAGTCGACCCTTCTAGATGAGTCGAGTCAAATGAACCAACTCGGTGAACAGATACAGTGTAAAGTGAGTCCTCTACATACAAATATTCGAGTTACGAACTTTTTAAAGATACGAATAAGCACTGACAGAGGTTAGATCACATGTCTGGTGTACATCATCACGTGTGTGCAGCGTCCATCCCAGGAGGCCCAGGAGTGTGAAAGCAGCGGTGATGAAGCCGGTACCGCTGATGAAGCGCTGAGCGATAACGATGGAGACAAGCGGAAAAATAACTGAGAGAATGGATCGAGGTTAATTCTAAAGAACACTGTAGTGTAATTTACTGTGTATAGACAAGTGTGTGAGGATCCTAGTACATAGACCAGACCTGGGCATTTTAAGGCCCGCGGACCAAATGTGGCCTGCGGACCGATTCTGACTGGCCCACGGAAGGTTGCTTGGAATTAAGAAAATAAAACCTACTTTCAAAATTTTGCATAAATGACAGATGCAACCTAAACATTCAACCTGACCTTGATGCTCTTGTTAAAGCTCAACAGATAGATTTCTCTCACTGAACAAGAAAAAACACTGAAACATGTTTACTTAGATTTTTTTCTGCACTGTTTGGCAGTTGGACAAAAATGTTGTGAGTTATGTTACATTATTATTGGCATACAAAGGCATTGTGGTATCTTAGTAGAACGTTAAAGAAAGTTAAAAACAGAAAGCATCGTGGTGTAAATGTGTAAAGAGTAGATTTCAAACTTTTGGCCCTCTACAATATTTTCCGCTTTCCATTTGGCCCTTGAGGAAAAATAATTGCCCACCCCTGACATAGACAGTGTGTGTGTGTGTGTGTGTGTGTGTGTGTGAACGGAACTCACTGTTGGACTCTTACTGTATTTCATTCTCATCAAATTGCTACAAAGCACTGAAACTGGAGACTCCTTCCACAAACACAAACAAATCATCTTTTGTGTGTCAATAAATGTAACAGTTATGTATGTAACTAGTCTCTCTCTCACACACACACACACACACACAGAGTAAATGATCCTTCCTTGTATTTAAATGATGACGTTAGCTGAAATGTGAAAAAGTTACAACAGCATTTAACAAGTTTTAGATATCAGAATTGTGCAAGAAAACAAACAAACAAACAAACAAACAAATAAACAAACAAACACTTGTGTAATGGACATGAAGCGGTGATGAAGCGGTGTGTGTGTGTGTGTGTGTGTGTGTGATGTCCGCACCTGTGTGTGTGTGCTGATGGCGGTGATGCGGGTGAGGTGCAGGCTGAGGCACCGGGAGGCGCAGCGCGCGCGGCTCACACCC
>JAQQZS010000035.1:378127-388537 GCA_030068045.1 Platyallabes tihoni | reverse complement strand
TTTTCTACACAATTAAACATTTGAATGAACATCTTCTGAGAGGGGTGATTCCATACTTTTTGCCAGGGGTTGTATACCCATTCTTAAACACTCTTCATCTCACTCGAACCTCTAATTTTAGAGTGATTTACACATATGCGTGTGTGAGTGTTGACCAGAGGTCCTACAACGGGCGTAAAATAAATAATAAATAAATACCATAGTCACCACTGGCCTTCTACGGTCGCTAGCTGGACTACAGAAGTTCCTAGATAGATGGATGGATGGATGAAGATAATAAAAATAAATAAGAAATAAACCACTGTGTCGAGTTAATGTGTTAATTTATTGTAACCATTACATTATTGCATTATTGGATTATTTTCCAATTACTGCGCACACACACTATTTTATTCCTTTAAAGTTACATTTAATTTTCTAAAAAAAAAAAAAGTGAGTTCCTGTCACGTACATTACAGGAGCTACAAACACTCGTTCCATCAACAGCCTGTTTTTATTCTCTCTCTTTAAGTCAATATGAAACATTGAGACACTGGAATAATTCTCACAATCAATCTCAACTCAATGATATGCACGTGCTTTATTTATTTCCTAAATTAAAAGTTATTGACGCTAAATCAACCGAACTGGCAACACACATCATCGCTCGTTTAGGGCGCGATTCCGTAAAACAGCTGTGTGTTTCCCGAAACTCTCAACTTCTTATCCGACATCATGATTCTCGGAAACTGGGACCTCATGGGCGCCATCTTGGCTCTGCGAAGAAAATCCGTTGCTCCTGCGCAGCCTACATACATACAGTACGTCAAGATTCGTAGTTTTAATTTGTTTATATTAAAGCAAGCAAAATGTTTTTATTAAAATAATATATATACTGAATGAATCGTTTTGAAAATATATTTCTAAAAAAATATAATGTGAGTATTAGGACAAGCCCCGCCTATTCAGCGCTCCGATTGGATAACGCTACACGAGGATTGGATAAAATGTTTTTTTGGTCCAATCAGATTCTTGCTTCCTCCGGTAAGGCAGGAAGTAGCGGCATGCGGAAGCGGATGGGGCGGGGCGATGGTTTGGCGGGAGAGAGAGGTACAAACTCTGTCTGTGGTGTTTTTCTCGTGTTTGTCCTTATTATTGAGTATCTACAGTTTAATAACACTTACATGAAATTAATTAAACACTATATAATATTGTTTCCTGAAGTAATTATGTTGTGTACTTTGTTATCCAGCTTATCTGTTGTTTGTTTCCTTCTTTTTTCAGCTTTCATTGATATTTAAGGAGGAAGAAGGAAATTTTGCAAATGTCTGCCATGACTGAAATTCCTGTCAGAAATTCCTCAAAACTTCCTGAAAAAGTCTTTTCAGGCTCTACACAACTCAACACTGATGTCTCGCTGTCAAAATCTCTGCCGTACCCTGAGGTGTCATTTGTGGGCGTGGCCTGTCCAGCTATATGTCGTCTTTATAGCTAGCTTACGCGAATTAATTGACACACTAATCAGTGTGAAGCTTGGTTGCTTCTCATTTTCAGATCAAGTAAACTACCCCTAGCTACAAACACTTTGCTAAGACACCAGCTGCTAAAGTCTCCATGCATGTTTAATGAGACGTCATGTCCATCAGGATAAGGTGGAACTAAGCTTTCGGGTGTCGTGGTCTCCTTCGTAAGCTGTTCGTGTCCCCTTTTCGCCATTTCTGCATAATTCCTATCAAATCCGTCGCAGCTGTTGTACCACCTGTCTCAACTAAACCTGTCTAATCACACATTCTGTCACGACCATAACTGAAAAAACTTGTCAGGTCTTCAGAACTCCTTGTGCTTTGTCTGTTTGGTATAAAGTACCAAAGATGTCCACAGATCATCAGGTCCACATGGTCACATTTCGTGGTGACCTTCTCATCTTTCAATGCAAGCACCCGAGCCCCAAAGCTTCTGAGGTCACGTTCTGCCATGCGTCCTTCAACCCGGACTTGGGCACCTTCATGAATAAAGACGAAGTAATTCCCATGTATAAAAACGCCTCAAGAGCGGTTAGCATCGTCCGCTGCGCCGCTGCCATGAACGCGAGGACAAGGCAGAGAGTCCTGTGCGTGTTGCTGAGGCTTCAAAGGAAAGCATCTCAAGGGTTTAAGTACATGCTTTACTCTTTGACCGGTAAGACCCATGCAAAACTACACGCAGAATTCTCATGGCCATATGAGATAGGAGAAGACGTCTCCATTTTGCACGGCCCCACTTTGGTCTGGAGTCACCAGGATGTTGTCTTCTACACGTCTGCAGAAACTGGTGGCGTGAAGGAAGTCCCGATGCGTCTCAGGGTCAACTTTATTGGCGAGTTGCTCCTTCCTCAAAGACACATAGCGGTTCTTGGTTCAGTAAAGACAACAGAACAGGACGGGGAAGATAAACCTCTTCTTTATTTGTTGGAGGATGGCAGAACTTTTGCCGCCGATCGTCTTTTACCCGCTGCCTACAGTGCGGTTGTTCGATGTATGCTGGTGCCTTCAGCCCAGGCAGTAGATGGATCACTTGGATCCACTGTGGTAGCTGTTACCTCTCGAAAACAGCTGGTGTGGTTTGAGAACGGACTTCCGGAAGAAGTGTGTCCGCTCCCGTACAACGAGCCGCAGAGCGTTCGACTGGTTCATACGGGAAGCGGCTGTCTCATCGCTGTCGTCTTCGGGCATGGAAATGTCTGTGCCGTGTGGAAGGATAGCTTCAAGGTAGTTTCTCTCCTGGGTTCTTCACAGCACTTCTTTGGTTTGCCATGTTGAACGTTTTGTAGATGTCCTCTCAGTGTGACATATGGGGCATTGACTCTTGTGCTAGTGACTACGTGCCTTCTTTAATAGTGAGGGAAATCCCCACAGGCCTCCTGATACGATGAGGGCCTCCCGAGTGTGCAGAGCAGGGGTATGGGGGGTATCAGTGGTTAGTACAGTGCTCTCTGAACTTAGTGGCGCTGACGTGCTAAAGCTTCTCCGCTCTCTCTATTAAACACACAGTATACATATGTAATGGTGTTTTATCAGCTTGTATTGGATAGAGTGCCTCCTCCCTTATTTCCATTACTTGTGAAATACAACGAGGGTACGTTCCATAGGTATCACTTAATATCAGGTAGATGTTGGTATCAGTGCATCTGGATGTAAATTAGCACAGTGTGAGTGAAACTGGTCTCTGATACCATCTGATACGTCTCTAAAGAAACATTAAGGAGAGCCATGAGCCGTTAGGAGTCGAGTCTGAGAATCGAGGTCACGTTGCCTCTCCTTGCCCGTGTATTTCATCATGCCTCACAGAGCTGATATTTTCCTTTTAACGCTCTAAATACTCAGCGCTCAGAGTAAACCTAACTGGAAGGATTCCAACCATGCCACAGCTCCCTCGGGCTTCACGACTGGTTTAGTCCGCTATTCTGAGAGCACTCCTGTGTGCGCGGCGTTGTCCTCTGAGGACTGGCCAATAGATGGAGCAGTTGAATGCTAACACTTGTTTAAATTCCATATGAGTGAATCCTGTTAGCACTTTTCAGGGCCGTGTGATGACTCTCTCCATTCAAGGTGAAGACGTCTGAAGGTTGTGTCTATCCCGAGTTCACACGCAGGGGGTTGGCGTTTATGTAGCTTTCTGAAAGAGATCTGTGTAGAAAACGTGAGCAGGAATAACGTGATACAGTGGGGTTAGCGATCACGCGAGTGAGCTTATTACGTGGCTGATTACTTCGATTAGTTTCAATAAGATTGAAATAGTTTATTTTATTGAAGCGAACATGTTTAGTTGCTGCCCAAAATAATGAAACCTGCGTCAGTGACCTTGGTCCTAATTAGATCCGACTTGCGCTAGTCATATGATTATAATTAGGTTTGTATTAGTTTTTGATGTTATGATGACGATGACTATCTCTTCCCAGGTCGCTGCGTGCTGGACAGATGTGCGCCTCTTGCTTGTGGATGATTTCATAGGGGCGGGGTTTGAGCAGATGTTGCTGGTTTTTGAAGAAAACGACTCAGCAGACGAAACCCTGGGGAAATTCCTCCTGACGGACCTCGCCGGCGTCTGTTACTCGGTCAGTATGTTTAGTTTTGTTAACAGTGATGACTTAAGCTGATGTGGTCACCGTGTGGGCGGTGGGGCTGTGACTTTCCATTCTGATGAGCTTCTACTGGTGTTTTTGTGTTTGTTCACAGCACGGAGGACTAGAGGGTGGAGACGGACACCGGTGCGAGACGGCAGAAGAAAACATGACCTTAACGATTCAGGCTCTAGAAGCCAGACTCCGGGTACAAAGATCACTGTAATAACCATTTAAAGGGGATGTGTTCAGCAATAATTTTTTTTGCTTGTTAGATCTTCAAATAGAACTGCGTAAACAAACAAAAAACATTAAGCAAGCAAATCAGATTTTCTCCCTATTGTGACCTCATATTCCAAGAGACCCGCCCCCAACTCAGTGCTCAACTCTGCCCAGCCCTGCCATATGTTGTTGTTGGGCTTTCGGCTGCTCCCGGCAAGGGGTCGCCACAGCAGAATATCCAGTCCGCACTGGAGGGTTGCGTCAGCGCCGGATGCCCTTCTTGATGCAACTCTCCTAATTTATCCGGGCTTGGGACCGACACTGCATCCAGTGGCTGGAGGGTTTGGGCACTGGCTGAACCCGGGCCTCCCGCATGTGGGGTGTCATTATTAACAGCTACAGTGAATAAGGCTAGGCTAGTAGGTAGAAGCGGATTGTTAATCAGCATGTCTTCAGCTCTAAAGTAGGGCTTGGTTAGCCATTAGCGGTTGGGGTTAAGTCTCGTTAAGGTTTTGGTTCGTTAAGGCTATCTTTAGCAAGATAAAGCAATCTTAAACTGTCTAGCCATTAACCGCTAACTTAGCCTTCTCTTGTGTATACAGTTTTAAATTTTTTTTATTTATTTATTTTTATTTATTATTTTTTTAAAAGAATGTGGGTGGGAAAAGCCAGGGGTCGGGCAGGATACAGCACCCCCTGGAGTAGACAGGGTTAAGGTCATTCCTCAACAATGGCAGCCTGAGGGTGCTGGAACTCGAACCCCTGACCTTCTGATCAGTAACCCAGAGCCTTAACCAGTTGCGCTACCACTGAAAGAAGAGACACAGAAAGAAACTCGAGCAGGACGCAGAATGTGAGGTATATTTCAGCTGGAACATCTGGACCTCTAAGTCTTACACTAACTTGTTTATAAAGGAGAATCGTGTGTGAGCTTTAATCAAGCGTAGTGCGTTCCTGAGTCCGGTTCTCACTGTTCTTTAAAGATTGACACAGACCATAAACCAATCTCAAAATTTATATTACGTTCTTAGTGTGTAAGAACGTGTGTTTCAATATAAAATAAAATAATTTCTTTATAGGAAGTACAGATTGTTGTATACAGTGGGGCAAAAAAAGGATTTAGTCAGCCACCAATTGTTCAAGTTCTCCCACTTAAAAAGATGGGTGAACCTCAACTGTGAGAGAATAAGTGTCAAAACAAATAAGATGAAACCCAAACAAATGAAGTTCTTTTTTTTTTTTTTTTCCTGGCAGATTCTGTAAAAAGCTTGTGTATTTTTGTTTGTTTGTTTGTTTTTGATGATTGTTTTGAAGGAAATTATAATGAGGTCTCAGGTCACATGATCTCAGTGCCATGGAAGGGACGTACAAGGCCGAGACGACGGCGGTATCGATCGTCACTTTTACGAATACTCCTTATACTGTATATATTATAGACTTGTGTGTAGTCTGAATCAGTCTTTAATTAGTTTCATGTTACTCACATGTGTGTGTTAAATGGTGTGTGTGTGTGTTGCAGAGCGGTTTGGTGTTCCTCCAGGAGCTCCGGAGAGATGTGTGTGTTAAAGATCGTGTCATCCAGCAGTGTGTCTCCGCTCTCCGTGACCTGTTATCAGACAGGAAGTCCACCACGTCTCCAGCGCCGCAGGTCTCACAGTGTCTCTCACTCGGTTTCACTGCTTTTTTTTTTTTTAACAAAGTTTTAAATGACACAGTATAAGTGGTGAGCGATTAAACAGCGAGTTCTGACGCAGCAGACAGACTTGTTGGTCTGCCTGATCATTATATCTTATCTAGACGTTAGTGTGGTAATGTCTCTGTTAGTGTGCAGGTCAGAGTGTGTCGGTACAGCGGTGTGTGTGAGCGCGGCCCGTGTCCCTGTGTTACAGGAAGGACTGGTGTCTCTGCTGGACGACCAGAGCGAGGAGGACGAGTGCGCCCCCCCCTGTGTGAGGAGGGAAATGACTTTTAATGAGAGTCTCCCGAAAGTTGAGCGAGTCTGGCACAGAGTCATTGCACAGACACTGGTGTTTGGGGCGCTTCTAACTTCGACCAATCAAACGTAAGGTTCATAATAATAACAATTAATAATAATAATAACAAATTTCATATTGAATGTCCAAGCACATTATAATAAAACATTTGTTGTACGTCAACAGGAAAATAATCATCACTCTGTCAATAAATCACCGTTCATTAGTTTCCTCTAACGGCTCACCGCGGTGTTTATTCGTCTCGTACCACGGCAGCGTCTCACAACATTCACATGTTTATTGGGGACAGAAACACAAATCAGGTCTGAATCATAAACGTGTGTATGTGTGTTCAGCACTGCTGGGCTGGTCACACACCCTTGAACACGCACGTACAGTATCAGTTGTCACACACACTTGTCCTGGAGTCGTCCCTGTCCCTCCATCACGTCCTCAGAGGGAAGAGACGGAGACGTACACGAGGAGACACGCTGAAAGACACGAGTCTGCACTGAATGAACAGATCTCTCACTCACAGCTAAACAAGTGTGTGTGTGTGTGTGTGTTTCACTTCCTGCACATTTATCTGTCCTTCAGTTACGAAACATCCTCCCATCTGGTTTCTATGGAAACGGCCTGAATCTCTCCATCTCCCTCTGTCTCTTTCAGTCTCTCTCTCTGTTCTGTTATTTCCATCTGTTTTCTTTTTCTGCTTGTCTCTCTCTCTCTCTCTCTCTCTCTCCCCCTCTGTCTCGCTCTATCTCTCTTGTCCTTTTGCTCTCTGTTCCAAACTTTCACATATCCGTCTCATTCTGAATTCGTCTCGTTTCTCTCCTCTACTCACGTCTCTCTTCTCCATGTCCTGTTCTCTGATCAGTCTCTCAGGCGTGCGGTCCGTTCTGGACGTTTCTGTGGTGATGTCATCCCCCCTGTCCGTCTGTCTTTTGTTCCTTCATCATGTGGCCTGTCTGTCTTCACTCTGTCCTGTACAGTTATACATGTGTCCTCGTGCTTGTCCTCTTCATTCTGTCTGTCGTCTGTTCTTCTCCAATCAGATATCACCTCCTTCCTGTCTTCTGATCCTGTACTTCCTGTTATATTCTCGTGTTACTGTACAGTTTATCCTGATGTCTCCTGAGTGTCTCTGGTCAGGAATAGACGTCCCCCGGTGAGGGACAGGGACAAGACACTGCTGTACACTTATTCTCTTCCCGTCTTCTGTGTGGTGTTCCCTCAGGCCTTCAGGACGGTCTCACTGCGAGGTCTTTGCGCTGTACTCCATCGTCATCTACAGCTGAAAGTTTTTTTCTTCATTACGATTAAAATGAAGATTTCATTCAATAATTAAAAAGTATTTTATTACAATTTTACATTGTTGTTTTTATTTTGTTACGTTTTAAGTATTTTTCCCGCAGGTTCAACTAATCCAACTAAAAACTGCATTTTTTACAATTTCTATTATAGTTTTAAATTTCCATCCGTCGTGTTCATATTTCAAACTAATATTTTTACATAAACATATTGTGATGTTTAACCTTAAAGACGCCACAGTTCACACTGAACCGCTTCTCCGTTGTCTCTGCATTACGTCTCGCTTCATGCTCCTCGTCTCTGTCTCGTTTGTGTCTCAGGACGGAACCTGGAAGCGTCATGATGACGGCTGCTGTTATAGCCAAGCCCACTATGGTTCAAAGTCTGAACAAAATCCTTTGTTACCCCGAACCATTGACCTCCGGACCCCCAGATGCTAAAAGGAGCAAGTTGCCTAGCGGTACAGCCATACTCCTCACCGCTGACCTCGCCCCGTTGTTGACCTCCGACCCCGATAAGTGCTCTGTCCTGCTGTGCTTTTCTACCAGCGACACAGGAAGTGCGACTCCGCGTTGTGAATTAGTGCGCTTAGATTTAAAGGGGGCGCTAGAGGGCAAATTTCAGCCGTGGCTCCTGGAGGACTGCAGCCTCGACTCGGGTAACCTCTGTGTGTGTGTGTGTTAGAGTGTGATGATTAACACCTCAGTGTGTGTGTGATCTACCAGGATAAAGCTCTTTATTTTGTTTGTTTGTTTTTGTTTGTTATGGTGTTCAGACGAGTCCAGGGAGGACCTGCTGAGTCTGATGGCAGCGTCCCAGTTTTGGGGTTTTCACATCGTGAGTACCGATCGCACCGTGGTGGACGTGTCGAGGTTTCTGGAGGAGAAGTTCAGAGCTAAACGTGTCCAGATCAGCCCACAGTATCTCCTGAGTCGGTCCACACTCTCGTCCAGAGCGTCCATTCTGTTCCACTGGAAACCATGCAGCTCCTTCAGCGGAACCTTGGACGTATATTCCAGGTCTGAAATCTCATTTTTAAATCATACGAATAATCCGCGGTTTTGTTTATCCAGTATTTCTGAATGACGTTGGTCTCCTCCTCTGCAGCGATCATCTGGGTTTGCTTGGTTTCCTTGACACTTTCTGCAGCTTCCTTCCGTCTTCTCATCGTATTACACTCCTCCGAACCGGGCAGGGCAGAACCGAAAGCCCCGCCCTCTTTATGGAGCGTGAAATACTCATGATTAAAGAAGGCGTGGCCAAGCTGATCCATGGCAACATGAAGGAGCCGAGCGAGGTTCTGGGCGCTCACGTCCATCCTGGGCGGTGGCTAAAAGAAAGGAGCGCTCAGCTCCGCCCTCTTGTGGAGGTAAAGCGTTATCAGCGGATGGTGGAAAGAGCGATTGACCTTAAGATGGCGAGCGACGTTGCGGTCCTCGTGGAGGCGGAGCTTAACGGGAGTCGGAATTAATAACTCGCACTCCACAGTGCAGCTCGTTACAGTTGTGTAATTAAAGTGCTTTTGTTTTGTGGAAGTCGTTAATTAGCAGCGCTCTCCATGCGCTACCACGGCTAATGAAGCTAACGACTAGCCGAAGATGGGAAATCCGAATGTCCTGTGTGTGGATGATATATTTTATCAATGATGTGTGTATTTATTGGTCTTTTTGTGAATTAATGTACATGTAAAGTGGTGTTTAATAAACAAAAACAGAAATGTGGCCTTTCCTCTGTGTGTCTCTTCACCTTTCACAAAAAATAAAATCACAACATTTTGGTTTTACATTGGAACCTTGGATCACGAGCATAATTCGTTCTGGAAGCGGACTCGTATTCCAAAACACTCGTAAACCCAATCGAGTTGTCCCATAAGAAATAATAGAAACTTAAATTATTTGTTCCACAGCCGTTCAACAACGTTCCTCCAGGACACGTGGCTACATACATGCAACAACATGAATTTACAACACAATTTACATTTTTTTTTTTATTTTTAAGTTAATCTAAAACTACTTTTATACAAAAAAGAGACAACAATAGACAGCAGACAACAAAGTGCGCGTGTAAATGTGCAAACGGAGCTACAGAGTGACAGACAACAACGTGACACGTTTCAGTACTTTTGTAGTAATGAGGTATGAGTTGAGGTAGTGGGAGGAGAAACAGTAAACATTTGACATTCCTGAGTAGCAGCAATGATTTCAAAATATTTTGTGCAAAACAATAGCAAGAAGATAAATATTGTGCAATACAGTGCAAAAACAGAAGTTCAGGTTGGTAGGAACAAATTGTGAGATGGTTGTAGATCAGAGTGTTTGCGCATGTGTGTGTTCATCAGTTCAGTCCTGATGTTATTTAGATCGTCTGAGTGAATTCGCTCTTTCACTAATATCTTTGTTTTATACTTTGGAAGATCAGAAAAATTTCTGTCTGTCTCACTGTCTGTCCAGTCACAGCATCACACAAAACTGGACTGGACAGAATTTAATGAAACTTCGCCAGTACGTAGGTATCTGCAGGAAGTTGCAGCATAAATGAAATCAAAATGTTTAGTAAAAGTGAAGTCATAAGCAGTTTCTGTGCCGGATTATAAACTGGAAATTCTAACAAGCGTACTGCATGTGCGTCAAACTGTGGTCGTGTCTTAAACAGACTTTACTGAATCTTTTGCAGTACTTAAATCTCTGCCTGAAGTTTAATCTGCACCATAAGTGAAATGAAAATGTTGAGTAAAAGTGATGTTATGAATAGTTATGTGCTGGATTTAATAATCTACTTTAAAATAATCTACTAATGCGCTACTGTCTCAATGTAAACAAACACCTG
>JAQQZS010000035.1:187090-206369 GCA_030068045.1 Platyallabes tihoni | reverse complement strand
TGGGATAGGCTCCAGGTCCCCCGCGACCCTGATCATAGGATTAAGCGGTATAGAAAATGAATGAATGAATGAATGTAGGTAAATAACAATAGCCCACGTTTAGAAAAGCATTTTTCTGGCATAATGAATGAGTCCGGTCAGGACTGGTCCAAAAAACGGTAAAATCCACTCGACGTGGTCTTCACTCTCTCTCTTGTACATACACAGCGCTGTCTCCTCCTAATCTCTTCACCCGAGTTGTTTCCCGGGTCCTCTTTTATATTAGATCACATGACCCGACACGTCGATATTCCCTCGCGCCGCAGCCGCGCATGCTTGCGAGAGCTTAGCCCCGGAACCAAATCACCGATAATGGGGATCATGAGACACGGCAGTTATTTTTCTTTTTTGTTAAACTACTTAAACCGTCTATATAAACACTTTATGTGGCAGTGCTATAACTTGACCTAACTTAAATGGTCCAGGAGCGCCACATATGCACAGTGTAAATCATACAATAGTGCACCATCTACCACTGACGCACACTACTTTTACAGGGTGCCATTACTTTCATCATGATTAAATTTAATCTTATTTGCTTTAATTTAGGATTTTACTTTGAAATGAAATAGTTCACAAAATTTTCCTTAAATTGTGGTGAATCAAAACACTGAGGGATGTGAGTTTCATTGTGTGTGTGTGTGTGTGAGAGAGAGAGAGAGAGAGAGAGAGAGAGAGAGAGAGATGGTGGTGAAGAAGTGTGTGATAATCGTACGTTGATAAAAATCCGTCTCTCCTTTTTTGTGCCACAGCATGGAGAGAGACCCGGTGTGGTTCTGGAGAAATCGCCATTCACACTCCACCACTGACTGTTTCTTCATCAGCGATACAGTATCATCATCCTCCCTTATAACATCCTGTCGTGCTTTTCCTCCGGTGTGAAGTGGCCCGAGCGTCAACACGCTGAACTGCGAACAACCAAAAACAAGCTAATCTATACCAGAGCGCCTTTGTTGGTTGTGTCCATTAAATGAACCGAAGAGTCAGTTTCTGATTCGGAATGGATTCACTCTTTAATTAATTGTGTAAACTTGCAAATGTAAAATGCTTTAAAATGAACGAATTCCTTAAAAACACACCACAGTTAAAAACAACTGTTTCCATCTTCCACATGGACATGCTACCGCTTTGCAGGCTTATCGCTTCTTCTTCTTCTCGAGTTTATGGGCAGTTGATAAAACACCGCCACCTACTGGACTGAAGTGTGGAGAGGAAGACTGGATTATGGCTTTGTATGAGATATTTAAGCACTGAGTTACACAGCATTGTTATTACAGTAGTTATTAGATACTGTTGGTAGTTTTTAATACTTTAAAACCTGTAAGAAACCTTCTGGCTGCTCGAGACAAAATCAGACAGTAAACACTAGTGTGTCTAATCAAAAATCAAATCAAAGTGACAATTTACCCATGATGCACAGCTCTAATCTACACTCAGCAGATTACAGTCATAGATTATATGATTATAACACAACAGACTGCAGATGACTGGAAGCTCTTGCAGCAATTATAAGCCTGTTTTTTTATGCTATTCACTTTTATTTACAGAAATTTGTAATTTGTTTAATCAAATAAATTTTGCTTTTAAATCCTCAGATTAAAACTATATTAAATATATATATATATATATATATATATATTAACTATATTATTATACAATTTAATAAATAATTATTTTTAGATCTAATCTTGTTTTATTTCTCAGTTACACATATTGTGTCAACAACAACAAAAGTTGACTTTATCATCACGAGCCTGCTGATGAACCCTGACAACATCACAGTGGAGGGGTGAAACATTCAGGGTTGTATGCAGAAGAGGGCGGATAGCGCTCTCCTCCGAGTGTGTGACGCAGCATGAGCAGCAGACTGTGTGTGTGTTTTTGCAGGAAGCACGACAGGACAAAATGTCTGTTTTTACAACAATGGCATTTATTGCTAAAATGCACTTTTTACATGAAAAAAGTCACAAGTAGTCAGTACAAGACGATGTGTAAATGAACACACTGTCAAAAGTTCACGAGGCAGTTTTTCCTCAGTATCTCAACTGTAGCACCAATGGCCTATAAATATGTTTCCACAATATATATTTTTTTATATTTATATATTTTGACTTTTTTTTTTCCCCAACGTAGTCGTTTCTGTTTAAAACCAGGCATGTACCCCGGATCTCCAACATGGAGACGCACTTGTGCTTGTGAGAACGTTGGCACTAAATTCACGAATGAGAGAGAAAACGAGATGAAGACAGATGGAAAGAGTCCGACATGGTCGTCCATGGCAACTTCATAAAAAAGCAACCAAAAACCCGAACGTGTTTCAATATCTAGAGAGCTCCAGCGCTCTAAACACAGCAGCGACCCCAAACACTGCAGTTAGCTGTTGCCGTGGTTACGGTTGCTAAATCAATGTTTATTCCCACACTGTTCTGGTAAACATTTTTTATTCGCCTGGATGAAAAAGGACAAAGAGCCTCTGTTTTGTTGCTAGCTAGCTACAACCAAGAAATCATTAGCTAACATCGCTTTGCTTGCTAGCTGTGCTAATCAGTATGTTTGTAACAAATTAGTGCTAAACTAGCTAGCTACAAATAAAAGTTAAATATTTGAATCAACAGGCAAAAACAAGTGACTCACTAACGCCAACATAAGAGTCTTAAATGAATAAATCAGTGAATCCTGTGTTTATATTGAGGTTAATAGCTACACCTGATGGAGTTTCTTCTAGATCTTTAAGTAACTAGCTAGCAACAAACCAGCGCCAAAGAACACTTAGATTGTAGTAGAGAATTCTCATAATCTGTGGGAAAAGCGATGAGCTAATGTTAGCTAACGAGGCTTGACAACATGATTGTGACAACTGAGAAGGAGAAGGAAACAACAGCCTGAGGCGACGGAGCTAGTTAGCATGCTAATGCACAAAATCCTGTGGTGGTGCAAATGACAAGCAACATAAATAAAAGGTTTGAACAATTTATAACACAAAAAAGGTACAAAAAAATTACAATAAAAACTTTAAAATAAAGCTAAATAAATAGAAGCGTCTGCCTGTGTGGTTTGGCGACGTGGACAGCGTTTAATTTGCTTAAAGAAGTTTGTTTTATTTTTTTTTATGGAAAAGGCAGAAATGGTGGATTTATTTATTTGTTTATTTGTGTGTGAATGCAACAGCTGTGCTGAGAATAGGGTCTAACCCAATCTGGACTCTCTTTATTTATTTATTTATTTATTTAAAAGTAAATTGCTGCTGAGTTTGTGCTAAATTCTTTCAGTTGCTGGTAAGCTGATGCTAATGTTTTTGTGCTGCTAAATATCATGGAAAGTTCATCGAGTCTCTGTTAAAATTCATGCAAAATTCCGTAAACGTGCGATAAATTCCAACAATTATCGCTAAGTCCATCGCTAAGTCTTCATAGAAATCTGGAGCTCATTTCTGACTCTACAGCCGTCCGTAGTTCGCCACCTCCAGCGTGAATCTGTGCTAATGCGATCGAATTTGTGCTAAATCTGTGGATCCGGCATACCGTCCTGCGCTAATCTCATCACAATCAGCGGGATTAGTTCACACTGATGGAAAATGAAAAGTCTGTAGTTTCTGCGTTTCCCCTGCGATGGAGACGTGGGCGAGACGGAGAGACTCCTGGAGTCAGGTGATTATTACCTGCAGACGCGCGGGGGATCGACACGCCGCGCATGTGAATGTCACGTTACAGAAAGGCTGGCGTGTGATTCTGGTCTTAGAGAACTTTCTGTGCTTTAATGAAACAAAACTGTTCCTTACATATGGATCAGGGCTGTTCTCTAAAGGTTTACGGTGTTTAAATCACAAACACATTCATTAAAAACATCTCCAGCTGGAATCCTGACAAAGACAGACACGTCATAGCTCTCCTGTCAATCACAGCCATGTACTGTATGAGGAAGAGGGCAGAGAGCACACACCCTCCCTCACCCGGCGTAATGGAGGTAGAGCTGGAGGGGTTTAGGAGGCGACCAATCAGGGAGAAGAGGCGGGAAATAAAGGTCTTTAGACAGACGAGGAGGGACGTTCTCACTTCGCATTAGGACGGGATTTCCGATAAAATCTCTTTCTTTTTGTCGTGTGTGTGTGTGTGTGTGTGTGTGTGTGTGTGTGTGTGTGTGTGTGTGTCAAAGCTCACTGTACTTTAACTGTGTTTGTTGTGCTCGCAATACGATGTTAATTAAATGAAACTAGAAAAGTTTTTGCAAATCTTCATGCTTGTTTGAGTTGATGTTTAAGATTAAGGATTCAAAAGCCGTTCGAGTTTCAGTACTGTGTGCCAACGCCAGGCCGGTCAGATGAGCGCTGGCGCTGCTCATGTCTAGCTGCTTTCTGTTTCCCTGATATTTTGAGTTCTCCCCATTGTTGTGCCATTTCTCCAGCAGTGTGTCATTAATATGAGGAGTGTGTAACCGAGTGAGTGAATTACATTCATTAATAAAACTAAATAAACAGATGTGAAGGCCCAGGTTCGATTCCCACCCAGAGTCCAAACCCCAGCAGTGCCGTCCCAAGCCCCGATAAAACGAGAGGGTTGTGTCAGGAAAGGAACCGGTGTAAAACCTGTGCCAAGTTGTTGTGGGATCAAATGGTCGACTGTGACACACGAGGAAAAGTGGAGGAACAGAACGCCAGAGATACT
Organism: Platyallabes tihoni; assembly: GCA_030068045.1. NCBI lineage: Eukaryota > Metazoa > Chordata > Actinopteri > Siluriformes > Clariidae > Platyallabes > Platyallabes tihoni. The sequence goes on along the minus strand of JAQQZS010000035.1, from coordinate 201,669 downwards.
ACAGCGTGTTCCAAACCTCTCCATACACACAAGAAATGAACACTGTTTAGCAAAATGTCTTCTCAAATATATATATATATACACACACACACACAGCAGTACCTCAGCATGTGGATTTAACCCATTCCGGAGGCGAGTTCTTAAGGTGAAACATATTACCAATATTACAAATTTCCAACATTAAATCATATTTCTGCTTCTAAAAACTATCAAAACATTTAGAAAAGACATGTAAATTAGATAAAATATGAAATAAATAGACCTATTAGATAATTAAACCTGATGCCGAGGTACCACTGTATTATATACACACACACACACACACACACACACACACAGTATATATACTGTTTATCGTGAGTGTTAGAGATGACTCGGTGTGTGATCATGTAGACGAGGTTCCATCAATAAAGATACACTTAATTAAAGAGTGTGTATGGATCAATCTGGGACACGCTGTATAATCACTCCGGTGGTTCTGGGCGAGTCGGTGGTTCTGTTTTTAGGTTGTCAAAATGTTGTGGTGACGTTAATTTAGTAATGTTACAGATGCTGGGACAGAAGTGGTATGTTTTATAAGTTAGCGTGACTTTGATAAAATGACGTGAGAACAACATCGAGTACATGATGATGGATAACGCTGACGAAACGCCCCCAACACCATCCTGCAAAAACACACTTAAAAATGACATTAATACCAAACCTGTCAGTCAGTGAGAGCGCTGCATGTCTAACACTGAACCACTAGGGGGCATGCTGCCTATGCTAGTTAATGTGTTCTGGAGTACTAGGAGTAGTATATGAAAGAACATGGAATAGAGAGTTACATTACGACAGTAAGAGATGTGTGACGTGGGGTACACACACACTGTGAGCACACACAAGCTGTGGCGTCCATCCTGATCTCCAATCAGAAGATTTTCTAACCCTGTTAGAGACTTAAGGGAGCGTGGATGCGCTCGGACGTTGTGCCAAAGGCTCTTAACTGGCGAATGCGCTCCAAATAAATGAGTAAGTACGTTGTTTTGGGGTTGTATATGCAGCGTTCATTCAACATTATCTCACCACCGTTTTATCAAAGTCATTCTAACCTGAACATCGGTCCAGCTGTGTCCCAGCATTACGGCTCCTGCTGGGGTCTTCAGATTGTTCAAGAAGTAAAACAATAAAACAATGAAATCTTTACAAACCGAGTCTGACACAAGACACATGCTGTAGGAGACGATTTGCTCTGATTATTTCTGCAAGGTTTGTTCTTGTTGCTTTTGTATTTCCTTTTCCTGTTTAAGAGTTTGGGCGGGTGTGTGTGTGTGTGTGTGTGTGTGTGTGTGTGTGTGTGCTTTACTCTGTGCTTGAGTACCTGTGCAGATGGAGTGACTCTGAGGTAAGAGTGAGTGTGCAGATGATGAACCTTCCTTGAGGAGACTCGATGGACCTCTGATGGTTTTCTGACGGAGCTGCTGCTTCTGAGATGTTAGATATTTTTTTTAAATAAACCCAAACATTCTGTAAACCTTTTTCTTTCATGAACATTCTTCAAGCTGTTGAATTTTTCATTCATAGACTTGAACACGGCTAAATGTTTCTGAGCGCGCACAGGCTCTCGGCAAAGCTGCCAAGGTGAAGCCGTGAAACCTCGCTGAGTGTCTCGTGTCTGAGCGTCTCGTGTCTGAGTGTCTCTCGATCCTCAGAAGCTCTCGACGAAGCTCCCGGGGAAAAGGCCGGTGCGGCCGGTGCGCTGCAGCGTCCCCTTATACCAGCCGTCGTCTCTCTTCTTGTGGACGAAGACGATGTCGCCCTGCTTGAGCTCGATCTCGGCGTCGCTCTGGGGAGGGTACGGCACCACGGCGCGATATCTGAGGAGGAAGAAGCGTGAGCGGCGTGAGCGGGAAGAACACGCGAGGGTTCGTTTTCAGCTTTCAGCTACAGTGCTGACGGACCTGAGTGTGTTGTGTGTGTGTGTGTGTGTGTGTGTGTGTGTGTGTAATCGATCTGTTACATCAAGTGCTTTATGGGTTCGTTTAATATATTTTAGAAACAGATCTGCATTAAAATTGCATTAAAAATAAACGACACATCTGTCTCCCATGGAAAAAAAACAAAAACAAAACAACAACAAAAGGACAGGTGGTGATGTAATGCCGGTGAAATGAGGGCGTGGGACAGAGGGGGCGTGGCCAAACACCTGCCGTGGATGGGAGGAGTTTGGAGAATGAGCGAGTAATGGATGAGTGTCTGAAGGCCAGACACTGTTTTTATTTTTCAGCACATTATGAGTGTGTCCTGTGATGGATTGGCCCCACCCCATGCCCTGAGATAGGCTCCACCCCCCAGGGACCCTGTACAAGATCAGCGCTACAGAAGATGAGTGAATGATCAGTGTGTTTCTTTCCCTTTACAAGAGAGAGCGAGGACACAGTGTGTGTGTGTGTGTGTGTGTGTGTGTGTGTGTGTGGGAGTGCTGTCTCTCCTGGTGTCTCCGGGCGTGTCTCGTGTTTGTTTGTCTTTCATCACAGTGAAGCAGGCTAATGAGGGTCGCTCATGTTCTGCGCTACAGTCTGAGCTCTACGTCCTCTGAAGGATTTTTTCTCTCTCTGGTGTTTATGTTCACGGTGTTGATGATGGTGTGTGAAAACAAAACTCCTTTTATCAGCACTAGTGCATTCCTGGTGTTTGATGAGATGTGGAGAAAGCGAGACGTCGCCTCGGGAGAGACTTTACAGCTTTACAGAGTGCTTGGTTTTAGAGCAAGTGTTTAAGGTATTAAACAGAAACACGATGCAAAGCCTTCTGCTCTCCAGACCTAACAAGACGACCTTCAGAAAACATGAGGATCTCAGGACGTCTCTGTTGCAGAAGCACTAAAATCCTCCAGAAACTCCTTGTAGATGAGAGAGAGAGTCGAAAGCATCTCAACATGTCAGTCAGACCTGGAGCTGGATGAGCTAGACAAGCACAAGAGCGCGTCTCATGTCTGAGCGTGTCTGTCTCAGGTTCCTCTCAGTCAGGACCATAAAACATAAACACATCTAGAATCAGTCTAATAATCTTTTCTATTATTATTATTATCTCGTGTCAGGGCGGAGTAGATAAACGTGACTGTGTGCTGGATATCGACACGAGGTGAGACGAGACGAAACAAGGTGTGACGAGATGAGGTGAGACGAGATGAGGTGAGACGAGACGAGGGGAGACGAGACGAGGTGATGCAGTTTTTGTGATGTTCAGTGATCCCTGAATTTCGCTCCCTGAAACGCTAAAATCGGTGTTTGAATATGAATCATGTTTAATGTGTTTGATGTCCCACCTCTCACGTGATAAGGGTTTGGGTTCAGGACGGATGGCCAGCATCGCGGAACAGGAAGTGGAGGACGAGGAAGAGGACGTGGGAGAAAAAAACGGCTGGCGCGGTGCCAGGTCGAGGTCGAGCGAGCCGCACTTCCTGTTGAGAGGTTCGATGCCGGCGGCTCCCTGCATGTCGCTCTCGATAGGACACGAGCCGGCGCGGCTGAACGCCTGGAAATCCGCCGCCGTGGCCCCGTGTACGGCCGCGGAAGAGGAGGAGGTGGAGGACGAGGAGGAGGCGGACGTGGACGAGGACGTGGGGTCATGAGTCGGGGACGAGGACGGCGGCGAGCGAGACTTCTTCTTCAGCAGCTTGAGGAGGACGCCGCTCTTTTTTTCTTTCTGCGGGAAAACAGACACCCGGATGTTACGGAAACACTTTGAAGGGTCAAAGGTCATTTCTGAGATTGCTTCAATGAGGAACCCTAATCTGTATGGCACCGTCACCGACACGTAACAATCACACAGACAGGAAGAGACACGCTCCTGTGTCCAGTTCTACTTTCTTACACTCCGGACAGACAGACAGACAGGACATTAGGCCTCAGAGGAGGTGGAGTCGTCCCACACTCCTGCTTACCCGCTGTGAATGTCCTGCTGCTCGGAGCCCTCGGAGCTCTCGGTTCTTGTGATAAGGTGATAAGACTGACGATGTCGCGGTGCTCGAGGCAGTGAGGTCAGGGGCAGAGCCGTCTCTCCTCGAACCCGCGATCTGAGTCTAACCTTCTGTTTCTCACCTTTATTTTAAACAATTCTCTCACAAATCCGGAACAGCTCCTACGTGTGTGTGTGTGTGTGTGTGTGTGTGTGTGTGAAGCAGTGCCAATTAACACTGCATAATGAACCACACAGACGTGTGTGATACGCAGCATGTGTGTGTGAGAATCTCACCTCTCGCCTCTATAGCTAAACCTGGATGCGCTCTAATGTAGCATACACTCGAGTACACACACACACACACACACGCGCACAAACCAAGTTACACAAACCAAGACCTCACAAGCAGTAATCACACCTGTGTGTTATTTTCATTTCCACCATTTGAGGTTAAAGCAGTGTTGAGGACGACGTAATAATAATAAATAATAATAATAATAATAATAATAATATTAATAATAATAATAAAACACCTGTACATCTGACTAGTTGAGTTAGCGTGCTCGCTAGTGACGTGTATATAAATGTTCTTCCTGTAATGCTTGTTCAGTCAGTTGAACTCAGGAGCGAACTCGAGACCTATACACACCTTCTCGACTTTCTTTTCCTCCATCTTGGGTGATGACGGACATTCCGGAGGCGACGCCCCGTTCAGGTGGGCGACGCCCAGGTTGAGTGAGCTTACTGGGTGAACCTGAGGTGATGAGATCATGGCGGAGCGTGTAGACAGAGGGGTGGGGGCTCGAGAGGGGGAGGAGTAAGGACTGCCCCCTGAGAGAGAGAGAGAGAGAGAGAGAGAGAGAGATAGAACATCATCGTTTTGATCATTAATGAGCTTTTGTACTAAATGAACAAATGCAGGTTTGATTATCAGATCTTTGATCATCATTTTTGGCAGAAACAAAATCGTGCTACAAACCCTTTCTGTGACTTTTTATTAAAGAATAAACGTTTCCATACCCAGCTGGGTCTGACCGCACATCCGCAGACAGTTCTTCAGGTGAGGGGAGGAGGCGGGGCTTGAGCTTAGGGAAGGGGCAGGGCTTGTGACTAGCGAAGAGGCGGGGCTTGTGACGAGTGAAGGCGCGGGGTTTGTGGTCATGTGAGGGACGGCGCGGGAGGCGGGGCTAATCAGGACCGGGCTGGAGGGGCGGGGCGACCCGGGGGAACCAGGGACCGGCTTAATCACTGATCCAGGGATACAACCACGGGACTGTCCGACTGCAAACGGAGCTCTGTAATCACACACACACACACACACACACACACACACACAGCTGTTTGACCTTCACATCACACTCATCATCGTTACTCGTCTACATCACTGTTTTAAATCATTTTCTTTTCTAATTCAATCATGCATCTGGTCAAACTGTTATCCAGATGTTCTCCCTCACACACACACACACACACTGTGTCTGATGTCCTGAGAGCGGTTCTCTCGGTTCTTGTGCAGTACAGTAGACACTTTCACCACGTCTCCACCCGAGAGCCTGCTCCAGTTCATCACCCTGATATACACCCCCCCTCCCCCAGCACACACACACACACACACACACACACTGACACACACACAGTGTTTTTTGTAAATGGATTTTTAAAGTGTGTTGAACACGCAGTATTTAAAGCCCGAGCTGTAGACGAGTCGTCTGTTACAGAGACAGACTTATTGATGGAGCTGCTGTAATCCTGAGACACCTGTATTGATTTCTTGCCACAACAGAAGAACTATCGTGTGTTTGTGTATGCGTGAGCGTGTGTGTGTGTGTGTGTGTGTGTGTGTGTGTGTGTGAATAATACAGAGTTCTGAAATGAAGTCTGACTCCTTCAGGGCACAAATGTAAGAAGTACTTAAGAGACTGATTACAACCGAGACCCTGCAGCGGGCTGGACCATCTATTTAAAATCTGTGTGTGTGTGTGTGTGTGTGTGTATGTGTTGCATAATGTTGAAGCATTCATCGACTTCCATTAACTGTCCTTAAAAGGGATTTATTATGCAAAATCCACTTTTTGATAATTTTAGACATTTACATGTTTCTTCATGTGTGTGTGTGTGTGTGTGTGTGTGCAGATTTATTATTATTATTTTTTTCCTTTTTCCATGTTTGTCCGTGTTTAACATCACGTGGTTCGGAGGAAGATAGTCTTCACCCTCCCTGACTGACTGGTAGGCGTGGCCTTAATGTGGGAGCCCCCTAGTGGCGGGTGGGAATTAAACATGACTAAATTAGGGAGAAAATTGGGGAGAAAAAGAGAGAGATTAGGGATTCAGCCTCGTGTTAGACACTAGTTAGCTCTTTGTGGCTAAGCGTTAGCTGTGAACAGAACGACACGGGTGGTTCAGATCGACTTAGAGGTGATTAGTGCAGAGACGGTGTGTCGTTTAAGACGACATAACATTATCAACCTGCTGAAAAAAAACAGCATAGACCAGCAGAGCAGGTGACCAGCTTGACCAGCAATTATACCAGAATATGTTGTGTTTTGGTGCTGGTATGTTGGTGTGCTGGTCAGATTACTGATGCTGGTCCCCAGCAGACCAGCACCCCATACATATGGGCCCATACATCCCAGAATACCAACATTAGATCGTAGGCGGTTCACCCCATCTAATGTTGGTATGGTATAAAAGTCAGAATACATGCACACATTACAATGCTTCTTTTGCTTCAGGTATGTTAGTAACTCCCTAGTAACAAGAGAAAATTCAGGTTTTACAGGATGGTCATCCAATGACTCTGTAAAAATATAGACTAGAATCAGTATAAAATCAGATTTATTGGCCAATACAAACACTATTAACAACGTGTAATATGTAACAATATAAACAATATGTACATTTGTAACAATATGATAATTTAACAATGACCAGCAAACAAGTTTTGATAAAAAAATAAAAAAAATAACAAAAACAAAACATGAGAGCAACCTCTCAGGGACGCATTCACACAGTTACCTTCACACCACTGTAGAGTAAACGAGTGAGCTTGGGCCTTAATCATTATTTAGGGGTCTGCAGGTTTATGATCCCTGAAGTAGTTCTGACACGTCCTGACATTTGTGTATTTTTCTTACTCATAAACATATAAATGTCACCTCCTTCACCTAGTGCAAAGTAAATGTACAGGATTGAGGGAAGAGCGACACAGATGATCTTATACACAGAAGGCACATTTATGGCCTATACTGTAAATATGGCCGTGCAGACAGACATTCAATGTAAAACAGTGCGAACAGGAACAGTGCACTATGAAGAAGGGGGGTTAGGTTTGTAAAAGCCCAACACCCTATACACAGTCATACATCTTTGTGCCTCTCTCGAAAAAACAGTTCTTGTTTAACTCAAGACACAAGTGAGCATTGTGTACCTGGCATTTACAGTGGTGTTTTTTCACACAGACCCTGTGACCAGCAGTGGTAACATTCCCCTGATCTGAGGTCAGTCCATGTGCTGGTTGTGCGCAGTCACAGGTGAAGCCTTATCGTGTGGCCAACCGCTTAAAAAAAAATATACAAGAGATCCGTCCCGAATCCAGACGCCAGTCGTGGTCCAGGTTCCCATGGGGCAGGAATCACAAAGTCTGTGTTTTCCATGACGTAGTGATGGTCCGTCTGTATCTTGTTTGCATTTGGTCTCTATAAAACAGGTGGCTGATCATTTTCACGGTCACAACTGTTTAAAAAAAAAAGGAAAAAGTAACATAAGCATGATAAACATGATAAAGCAACAATAAAATTACTGTATATTATCATCAAAAACTATTGACCATGGATAAAGACAACACAAGCTTTCGTAATATTATACAATGATTTATACTTTTGGCATTACGATTTACATTTACACCTTAATATCACAAACATCTGTAAGCTACATAGCTAACGTGCTGAAGTGTTTGTGCTAAATAACATTATAGATAGCCGTCTCATAAACTAACCAAAAACTGAACCAAATAGCCATAACATAACGCGATCCAAACCAGGTGAAATATATTATAAACATTTACACCACAGCTGATACTGACAACCATCTGTCATCTACATACTGTAAGGCATTAGCGTAGCCACCGTGAGCTAACCCGTTTGTGCTAAGCTACATACAGTAAGGCAGTATGTTAGCATGATTTAGCAGTGTTATCTACATGCTAACCAAACCATGTAAGTGACATTAAATGACAAAGTTTCACATAAACTGGCAAAAGCTTGTGAGAAAATTAAGGGGAAAAAATATATTAGTTTTAAATTATGAGAATAAGGATTATATAAGATTTAATAACTTACCCATGGTTACAGCTTGCTGGATTCTCCTTCTCCGTTCTCTGTTGGAGTCTCAGTGATGTTCTGAGTAGAGATGAGCGAATCCGGATTGATGCGGGTTAAATAAGCCGATCCTTTACATCACTCACAAATCACGACTCCTTCTCTTCATTTACTCGGACCAGTTGAGTCCCAAGTTATCTTGTTGCTAACAACAACATACATAAATACAAACTGATAATTACACCATTCAGTTGTTCTCAGTAGTTGTTAGTTAGTAACTGTGTAAAGTAAGTGGCTGACTGTGTTGTTTATAAAACTTCCTGCAGGCCAGAAACGTGAGAGACTCAGAACAGTGGCTACTGATTCATCAGAACCGGGGGACTCGGCGGATCCGCCAGAACTCACAGCGCAGAGTGGACCAGCCGGATCCGGAGACTCGGTGTGTGTTCATGAGTCCAAGGGTTCGGTAGATTCTCAGGATTCGTTGAGCGCCCTGTTTATTTTCTTTATTTTACAAAAGCACAATGTTTTATTGATTTGTGAGTTTACATTAACAAATAAAGACCCTTTACAGATTCAAATGATGTGTATGATTCAGAATGATGGAGCATTTTAAGTTATTTTCATGGTTACCAGAAAAAATGCAAGTGGTCCCAACAGCTGACCCCATGATGCTGGTGCTGGTATACTGGTCACCTTCCTGATGCTGGTCCCCAGCATACCAGCACCAAAACACAACATATGCTGGTATAAGTGCTGGTCAAGCTGGTGACCAGCTATGATGGTCTATGCTGTTTTTTTTTTTTTTTCAGTTTTAAAGGATTTCCACTGATTACTTGTACTATTGCCAGTGCATTTATATAAAAGGTTTGTGTTGTGCTTTTAGACAAAGCAGCAGATACTTAATGTAAAATAATGTATTTACATGTTTTTGGTAAATGGATTATTTTTGTCTCTTGTATGTAAATGCATTTAAAGATAACACTGAACAGTCCATGTATTTACATCACACACTATTTTCAGTACTAGCTATTAAAATACAAGATAATGAGCTAAAATGGTAACCAATTTTAATTTAAATCATGCCTATGGACTATGCTGGATGTTTCAGCAGGGCAGATGTGTGTTCTTACTGAAAGTGCTTCTGTGACTGGTTTCGGCACCGGCATCCGGTCCGTGTCACCATCCAAAAGTGGGCGGGACCATGGCGGACAGACGTCATCATGTCACGTGCAAAGATCAATATCTAAATCAAGTTTTTGATTTGCCTTTAATGAGTTTTATTTAAATTTGGTTTAACCCTTGCAGGTGTTTCAACACCAACGCAATAATGTGATGAGAATCGAAAGGACAGAAACAGTTAGCATGCTAAGTGCTAATGAGGCTAACAACAAGCTAGCGTTGTTTAGTCTGAGTGCTAACACCATTAACAAATGCTAGTGCTAACAACAAACTAACACAAATACTGACCAATTAGCATTATGCTAACTAGTAGCCAAATTAGCACTTAATAATAAAGGTAATGTAATAAATTAGAAAACTGAACTAGACATTACAAATCATATGGTGTTTACTTGAAAGGTTTGTAAATAAAGCTAGTGTAATCTAGCAAAAAAAAAAAAATCTGGTTGTTGTTTAAAATAAAAAAATGCCATGTGTTGGGGACGATAACGAAACGTCAACACCAGAAATACCAACATATACAATATAAGGGGAACTAGTATAGCTACAGGTTAGATATTAGCTTTAATTCACTGTAACACTGTAATGACATTAGCATTACATTATCTCTCTCTCTCTGTCTCACACACACACACACACACACACACACACACACACAAAATGATCTTTGTTAGGGAGTGTAAAGCATTAAATTCACAAGATGCTAATGATTAGCTAATTAGCTTGTGAAGGGATTAGCTAATAATGCTAAGTGTGCAGCATCAGCGTCGCTCTCCTAATTACTACTAATTTCCCTCTGGGATTAATGAAGTTCTTTGAATCTTCAATTTCCTGTGTGTGATAAGAAGAACAACACATCAAAGTCTAAGGAAAACAAACAAACACAGGAAGACTAACACTGACACGGGTGTTGATTCCACTGTGGTTCTGAGTGTTTAAAGTCGCTTGTAAACCGTTATTTAGGTTTTCGTTTCAGCACTTTAGCTTTCTGGAAGCTTCTTCAGTAATTATAGATTCTGGAACGCTGTGTGTCCTTGAAACATCTTACAGCTCAAACACAACCCTGCGTCTGTGCAGAACATATAACGAGTGTCTCAGCTGGGAATATCTGAGGATATCCACTCACATGTTCGGGTACCAGATGTTTAAAACCCCATCTGTCAGTGCAGGATGTCTCTGAGAAACGTGATGAGTGTGTCAGATCTGCAATGTGTGTGTGTGTGTGTGAGTGTATGTGTGTGAGTGAGTGTGTGTGAGTGAGTGTGAGTGTGAGAGAGAGAGAGTGAGTGTGTGTGAGTGAGAGAGAGAGAGAGTGTGTGTGTGTGTGTGTGTGTGTGAGTGAGTGTGAGTGTGTGTGTGTGTGTGTGTCTGTGTGTGTGAGAACGTTCTGCAAACCAAAGCTAAAAGCTGCTTTATGTCTCCGGCAGCACTGCGTCCTACATTAAGTGGCCTTTTACTGTAACAGCAGCGCGTGCAGCCACGAGGATGAGGACGATGAAGAGACTGTGCTGATTATAATGATGGTGATGATGATGGTGATGACAGTGACGATGATGACGATGATGATTCATCCTTGACCTGAACTGCTGTACACACAGCATTAGGGGGCGGGGCTAATGGACAGACACACATGATTGGCGTGAGAGTTCACCCCTCCCCCTGACAGCTTCTAGCTACAGATGTGTGTAGTGGATCCGAGCTCATGATCTCTGGACGAGAGAGTAAATGCATTTCAACACCAACGCAATAATGTGATGAGAATCGAAAGGTCAGAAACAGTTAGCATGCTAAGTGCTAATGAGGCTAACAACAAGCTAGCGCTGTTCAGTCTGAGTGCTAACACCATTAACAAATAAAACTTCTGAGTTAAAATGCTAGTGCTAACAACAAACTAACACAAATACAGTTGGCATTATGCTAACTAGTAGCCAAATTAGCTCTTAACAATAAAGGTAATGTAATAAATTAGAAAACTGAACTAGACATTACAAATCATATGGCGTTGTTTACTTGAAAGGTTTGTAAATAAAGCTAGTGTAAGCTAGCAAAAAAAAATCAGGTTGTTGTTTAAAATGTAAAAATGCCATGATGTCGTTGTGGAGAAGCAGGAAGTGGTGTTGGGGACGATAACGAAACGTCAACACCAGAAATACCAACATGGAAAACAATATAAGGAGAACTAGTATAGATATACAGGTTAGATATTAGATAGAGAGAAAAACGCATTTCTGCTGTACCACTCAGGTGTGTGTGTGTGTGTGTGTGTGTGTGTGTATGTGTGTGTGTGTGAAATCAGTTATATCTGAGTCTGATCACTGGGGCGTCTCTAAAAGATACAGATATTTAGTCCAAATAAAGAGATATTTTATATTAACCAAAAAAAAAAATACTGAAACAATAATTTAACAGTAATTTAAAGTCTAAATAACATTACAGTAATTTAATCACATTAATAATTTGATATTTCCAGAGACATAACGTACAACAGAAACCTTAATTTATACAATATTTTGATATTATGATTTCATGTATTGTATTATTGAAAAAAAATTATTATTATTTTATTTTTTTTATTAATACACAGCCGTGTGTTACATTTGGGACTTGATTCATTTATAAGGTTAATACATTTTCAGAGTCCCGTTAACGCTACGTGCTGAGTGTGTCGAGTGTATCGCGGTGTTGGTGTACAGCACACAGCCGCATCACGGACAGAGTGAGCACTTAAAAAATAAAGCCAATATTAATAAATCAGCTCATGTAAAAGTAAACAATAGTTTAACACTAAAAACATTTAATATCATAAAAACAATCTTAAATGGTATCACATGTTAATAGCAATTTCAACGTTAATTATAATAATCATAAATAAACCCCTCCCCCTCACCTGGACACAGGCGTGACGTAATTCCCGGGGAAAACTCCGGAGGCGCCGCTGCGCAGTGACGTTCCCTTGAACCAGCCGTCTTGGCACTTTTCCGTCACGCGGTACATTTCTCCTTTCCTCAGCTCCAGCTCGTCTGCCTTTTGGGGTTTATACGCGTACAAAGCCAAGTAGCTGCAAGAAAACAATCCCACATCTGACTCTTAGACGTGAGCATCTCAGAGACGTTTTACTGTAACACACACACACTCTCACACACACACACTCTCACACACACACACACACACACATGGGTGAAGATGCAAAGGCGAAGGTAAAACACAAACCCAAAGTGCTCATGTGAGGGAGAGTCACATCGCAACACAAAAACCAGAAAATGATGAAAACACCAACATGAATGAAATGAAAGTTTCTCTGAGAACCGTAAGTGAGATGAGGAACCTGGAAGAAGAAACAGACCCAGGAGGGGGTGAGTTCTGTACAGAAGGAGACCCCCCGCTGTCAAATCCCATCATACTTATTTATATATTACATTATTTATATATTATTATTTATAATATACATCGATAAAGTCAGCGTTACCATGGAAACCATCTGAACACACTGACTGGCTTCACATGAAGGAAACTTTAACACGGTACAAAGCATGAAATTAGATTTCTGTTCCACAAATATAATTATTATATTAATTATAAATACAAGCTCTGATGTTGCTCAGACAGTGACAGGCCTCAGGTCTCTGTAGAGCCGTACACTGAGACGGTGCTCTTGGCAGTGAGACAGGTCCGGTCTGAGGTCTGTCGAAAAACACAACATTTCTGATTGTGGAATCTTTACAAAATTACGTTAAACCCCCCCCCCCCCAAAAAAACAGACAATCGGAGAGTTTATTAAGGACACTGAGTCGTCACTGGTTGTGAACGGTTCCTCATTTCACAACACCACTGGGGTGCTATTAATGCCCCCCCTCCCCCCTCACATGTTTAGAGGAAGCTGAACTTTAGCCGCAGCGAGAAGCTCTCCAGACGTAGGAGTCACTCGAGGCTGCACTGCTGCTCCTGCGTTAAACGACGAGTCCTGGACAAGAAGGAAATATCTGGCTGAATTAATTAAAAACACAACACACACACACACACACACAACACACACACACACACACCTGTGAGGTTGGAGCACTGGAGCTGAGATGCGCGTACTCTCCGACCCTCGCTCTCGGTTCAGACGCGTTGATTTCCATGGAGTGGCGGTTGTTATTAGCGAGCGCTGTGCGCTGCGTCACGCTTAGGGCCGTGAACGAGTGACGCTTCTTTGCGTTCTTCTTTCCTTCCGCCCGTTGCCGTGGGGCATCGCCGTGGCCCTCACTGAGGCACGATGCTGGGGTTTCTGAGTCAGCACTGGGCCCCGGGGCCGGTTTATCCATCTCCATCAGCTGCTTGGCTGCTTCGTTCAGCTGAGAGAGAGAGCGAGAGAGAGAGAGAGGAGGAGGAGAAAGAGATGAACTGAAGACACAGATTCGACATGCGCTGACCCTGTAAAAGTAATGAAGTGAAAGTATATTAATGTATTAAATACTGAAAGAGATGGATGTTTTAACACTGAATATAAAAAGAACACTAGTGTTGATTACAGTGCACGCATGTGTGTGTGTATCTGAGGATTTAAATTAGATTTATTTTATTGAAATTGTCCCGTTTAATATTAATAAGTTACAGTGGGGCAAAAAAGTATTTAGTCAGCAACAATTGTGCAATTTCTCCCACTTATAAAGATGAGAGAGGCCTGTAATATTCATCATAGGTATACCTCAACAAAATAAGAAAAGAAATCCAGAAAATCACATTGTAGGATTTTTAAAATAATTTATTTGTAAATTATGGTGGAAAATAAGTATTTGGTCACCTACAAACAAACAAGATTTCCGGTTCTCACAGACCTGTAACTGTAAAATCCCAGAACCACACGGGGGGACCTTGTGAATGACCTGCAGAGAGCCGGGACCAAAGTAACAAAGGCGACCATCAGTAACACACTGCGCCGCCGGAGACTCAAATCCTGCAGTGCCAGACGTGTCCCCCTGCTTAAGTCCAGTACATGTCCAGGCCCGTCTGAAGTTTGCTGGAGAGCATTTGGATGATCCAGAAGAGGATTGGGAGAATGTTATATGGTCAGATGAATCCAAAATAGAACTTTGTGTTTGGAGGAGAAAGAATGCTGAGTTGCATCCAAAGAACACCATACCTACTGTGAAGCAT
>JAQQZS010000035.1:149782-163044 GCA_030068045.1 Platyallabes tihoni | reverse complement strand
AGCATTTCACTGCATTTCGTACTGTGTATGACTGTGTATGTGACAAATAAAATTTGAATTTGAATTTGAATTTGATTCTCCTCCTATCATCTTAAACCTTCTGTGTTTACACTCACGGCGTCTCTCAGTTGTAGACTTGGACACGGACTCTCCTTCCTCCTCCAGAGTGTTCCTGATCTTACTAGATGTTGTGAAGAAAAGAATTCCTCCAAGTGATCCTCCACCTTACTTGTCTCCTGTGCTCTCTCTCTCTCTCTCTCTCTCTCTTTATGTTTTCAGACTAATGATGGCCTCCTTCAGCCCCAGCAGCACTGAGAACAGCACTAGGGTTAAGGTTAGGGTTGGGTTAGGGAAAATAATAATCTTTGAGAGAGTATGTATACTCTTCTGTGCACAGACCAATTATATATTTTTATTAAAAACTAACTTGGTAGTAGGTACGACCAAAAATAAATGAGTTTTAAAGTTATTATTCGGAAGAAAGAAGGATTGGGGTTGGGGTTAAGCTTAAGGTTAGGCTTGGGGTTTGGAGTTGGTGTTAGGGTTGGTGTTAGGGTTTTGGTTTGGAGTTGGTGTTAGGGTTGGTGTTAGGGTTTGGGTTTGGGGTTGGGGTTGGGTTTGGTGTTGGGTTTGGTGTTGGGTTTGGGGTTGGTGTTGGGTTGGTGTTGGGTTGGTGTTGGGGTTGGGTTTGGGGTTAGTGTTGGGGTTGGGTTGGGGTTGGGATTGGAGTTTGGGTTGGGTACGGGTTGGAGTTGGAGTTTGGGTTGGGTTGGGTTTGGGCTTGGGGTTGGGTTGGCGTTGGTGTTGGGGTTGGTGTTGGGGTTAGGGTTGCATTAGAGCTTAATGTACGTGTGTTAGCGCTAGTCAAAACAAACAGCTGTCCAGACGCGAGTTATTCTCCCCGGGACAGGAGTACTGGTGTTCTGATCCGGCCTTCAGAACTCAGTTGCCTTCCAAACCACAAAACGCACCATGTTCTAGCGTGATGTCAGACTGGGGGGCGTGGCCTGGAAGAGCTTTTCCCACCAACAAGGGTTAGAATTCAGCCATGTAATGTCAATTCAGTAATCAACAGCTTGTTTCAGCGTGTGTGTGTGTGTGTGTGTGTGTGTGTGTGTGTGTGTGTGTGTATGTGTGATGTATTTTACGTTTGTCAGCAAAATTAGATAACTCCACTTTTTGCAGTTTTGAGATGAAAATATTTGTATAACAAACAGAATATTTTGTGTATAGTATGTCTCACTATGTCTCACTGAGTCTCACTGAGTCTCGATGCTCTTAAACAGCACAGACGTTACAATAGTTTGTACAGTTAAGTTGTTTTGAGTTATACAGTATCAATGTGAATTGTGTGATTTAGAAAAATGCTATAACTCCTCTTATCACAGGTTTATCTCAGTGGATAAATCAGGTTGCAGTGTGTGTGTGTGTGTGTGTGTGTGTGTGTGTGTCAGTGTGAATATCAATAATACATTGGTTGAGTTTTGAATTAAAAGATACGACACACTTTGACACCGGCAGCGGATTCCGCTCACACAGCGTGTGTGTCTCATGTACAGAAAGTGATGGCTCGTCTCCAGAGTGTGTGTGACGTCCCTCCCTGTTTAATTTGTGTCCAGAACCCGACACTGATGAATAGAAGACGATGAACAGGGAACAGGTTTGTTACTAATTAAAGACCTTGGAGGTAATTATGAGAGTAGAAGAGTTCGGGCGGGGCACCAAGATAAACACGTCCAACTACAGACTGTTTCTAAAGCACATTCTATTAGTTATTATACATTTAAACAGTAAAAGGAAAGCGTTTAGATCCGAATGTGTAATAAGCCTCAGAAATCAGAGATAAACATAATTTAATGAAGAAGAAATGAAGATGAGTAGAATTATTCAAAATGCCTAAACCATGATCATTGTGGAAAAACAGCAGCATCATATTATTGTTAAATAAACACATTAACACAGCGGGATCCTGAGATCTGCATCGCTTTTGTCACTCATTATCTCACACACACACACACACACACAATAACAATATTTGGTGAGAAACAGAACATTACGCCATTAGAAAAACTCCATGAGCCACAACGACTTAGATATAATTAAAAGCTTTTTGTACCTCATGAAACCGCAGACAGTTTATCTGTAATAACACTTCACAGAACTCCACCCCCTCCATCGTCCCGTCTACATACAGGGCCATCCAAAAATACTGGAACGGTAAGGCACGTGATGTTGTCTTTGATGTTCGCTGAAGAAAATCGGAATTTCAGCCTTTATTTCCTGACATGTTAAACACAGAACGTGACACAGGGACGTGGGCATGGTGGGAATGCAGGTGAGTGTTGAGGCAGGATGTGAACACTAGTGGGCCTGAATCAGATGGTGGTCAGGTAGTCCTTTAATAAACGAGTCTGTAATCCGCACTGCTGTTGATTTATGCGCTCGCTTTGATGAGCGATACTGAGATTAGTTCAGCTGTGCTCTGTTACACCAGCAGGTCTCGGCAGGTCCTCACTCGGAGCCGAGTTCCCAGGCTCCCGTCTCTCCCTCCTGGACCTGTACACTAGCGTACTATCACCATTTTAGGCCGTACAGTCAGCCTGTTCCTGCAGATGGTGTGGACTACATGTGAATCTCTGTAAGGGGACGTGTACAGGCGTGTGGTACAAAAACATCCTGGGCTGAAGGACATTACCCAGCATTCCATACACCAGAAATCCCCGAAGACACCGAACTGACTGCTACACAGTGGGACACGCTGGTGATGAGAGACGCAGAGGCCCAGACACGCTTCAGCGCGGCTTCATGCAGACCTCGTATTGATCAGTTAAGAAGCTGCTTCATCAGCTTTTCCTAAAATGGAGCGCGCGGTCAAGTGAAAGCTCTTCCATCTCCATTCCACAGCCAAGCCCTCCACCTCTCACACTCTCGCATCCTTAAAACTATTCATTCATCTTCACTAGTGGTGTAACGGACCGGTGCTGATCGCTGATCCATACGCGTCTCTACCCACAGTTCAGCTCGCTCGTGAGCCGAGGATTAATTACTAAGTTTAACTATAACAGTGTGGAAGACGGTTTTACAGACACTGTACCGTCTCATAGTGCAGATTTATTAGAGTGGAAAAACTCAGGGTTTCTTTTGTATTGTATTTTCACTTGTTCAGACACTCTTGACTCAACAGGGTTGCTAGATCACACTGAGACAATCTCACTGAGGCGGAGCTGGAAAAAAGCAGCCTAAATAATAACATCAGTACTGAACCTAATACTGTACTGTACCATACTGAACCTCATACTGTACTGTACCTCATACTGAACCTCATACTGTACTATACCTCATACTGTACCTCATACTGAACCTTATACTGTACTGAACCTCATACTGCACTGTACCTCATACTGTACCTCATACTGTACTGTACCTCATACTAAACCTTATACTGTACTGAACCTCATACTGTACTGTACCTCATACTGTACCTCATACTGTACTGTACCTCATACTGAACCTCATACTGTACCTCATACTGAACCTTATACTGTACTGAACCTCATACTGCACTGTACCTCATACTGAACCTCATACTGTACCTCATACTGAACCTCATACTGCACTGTACCTCATACTGAACCTCATACTGTACTGAACCTCATACTGTACCTCATACTGTACTGAACCTCATACTGAACCTCATACTGTACTGTACCTCATACTGTACCTCATACTGAACCTCATACTGTACTGTACCTCATACTGAACCTCATACTGTACTGTACCTCATACTGAACCTCATACTGAACCCCAGTTATCTACATACATGCAGCCTGGAAAGAATAAGGCAGATCAGAATTACCCCGCCCCCAGGCTCTGACTGGTTGGTTGTGTAAGTGATGTATAATAACATGGACACTGGCAGTTTATTTCACTTACTGTACTGTTGCTCAAAATCGATAGATCAGGACCGTCTTCCTCTGAACAACAGTGAGTGTAAAAATAGCCAAGAGTTCCTGCTGTATATGTTCTTAAAGCTGTTGTTAGTCCTTGGCTGTTCCCGTCGAGGGGTCGCCACATCGGACCATCCGATACGCACACACACCCATTGGCACAGGTTTTATGCCGGATGCACTTCTCCCATTTTATCTGGGCTTGGGACCGGCACTGCGTCCAGCGGCTTAGGTTTTGACATTGGGTGGGAAGCGAACTCCTGAAGTTCTACCAGTAAGAAATAAAGTAAAGCAGAGCTATATCCTGGATGGGATTCTAGTCCATTACAAGGCAAAACACACACACACACACACACACACACACACACACACACACACACAGCGGACAAGGCTAAGTACCGCAAGAATACAAGTTCAGAGTGAAGCGGGGATGCTGTGAGACAGTCACTTATTCATTTTAAGGAATGATTTAAAAAAAAACTGTCTACTAACGTCATATTAAGCAATGACTTTATAACAGACCTCCTCCAGTACAGCGCCCCCCAGTGGCAGCCTTGGCCTCCAGGAAGAACACTACTGTTTAAGTATTTCACCAATTACTGACTTAAGACTGTTACTGACTTAAGCTGACCGATGGTGTAGACGCTCATGAACAGCCCCTTAACTCCTTCTGTTTAGGAGAAATCCTTACGACTGTGTGTCACATGATCACTTCATTCATTCCATCTCTCCTAAAATGGCTTCATTGAGCTTCAGCTCCTCTGATCCAAAACTCACAGCTCAGAAAGACCAGAAACCCCCTGAAACCCCTCTGATCTTCCTGTTCATTTCTTTTTAAACCTCGTGTTAAACACCGCTCCGTCGTTAGTGAGAACGCGAACGAGGTCATTCAGACACAAACTGAACAGAAGATCAGAGCTTCCTGGAGGCTCTGCCATAAATAGGTCACGTTCACCAGGGAGGAAACCAGCAGCCTCGTGTTCCCTGTCTCTCTGTTAAACACTGCAAAAGAATAAAAACAGATGAGTGGAACGGTTCCTGAACACACACACACACACCAGTAAATTATAATAAAATTATGAAAATGCGGACCTGCTATTCAGAGCCACCACAAACACCTCAAACACCCCAAACACTCCAAACACCCCAAACACTCCAAACACCTCAAACACCTCAAACACCCCAAACACCTCAAACACCCCAAACACCTCAAACACCCCAAACACTAGAAACACTCTAAACACCCCAAATACTCCAAACACTCTAAACACCCCCAAATACTCCAAACACCCCCAAATACTCCAAACACCCCAAACACTCCAAACACTCCAAACACTCCAAACACCCCAAACACTCCAAACACCCCAAACACCCCAAACACTCCAAACACCTCAAACACCACAAATACTACAAACACCTCAAACACCCCAAATACTCCAAACACCTCAAATACTCCAAACACCCCAAACACCTCAAACACTCCAAACACCCCAAACACCCCAAACACCTCAAACACCTCAAATACCCCAAACACCTCAAATACCCCAAATACTCCAAACACCTCAAACACCCCAAATACTCCAAACACCTCAAACACTCCAAACACCCCAAATACTCCAAACACCCGAAACACCTCACAGGAAAAGCTGATCTAGACATCATAACAATGCTGAGCTTCTCCAACACAGTTCATGCCAAAACACTGTATACACCAACAATGACTCCACAGAACAGTATAATAATTAATAATAAAACACTGTAGATACCCTACACACAGTCCATGCTAAAGTACATTAGTCCTCCTAACACTGTACACACACTACACACACTGTACACACACCGCTCTTATATCAGATTATTGGCCGGATATCTAACAGCTGGATCAGGTATCAGGTATTAGTAAACCAATCTATTCACCTGAATTCTACGACACATGCTACGTCATGCACCAGCCGCACTTGCAGGATGCAGGTATACTAGACACAACAACGACAAGAACAACAACAACAACAACAACATGGAGCGTGCCAAAGACTCAGCTGGAGGTATTTCATGCTTTCTCCACTGAGTTCAACAGCTACTTGCGATATCTGCAGAGGAACTGCTGGGGCAGAGCGAGGGGCGGAGCGAGGGGTCGGTGGGAGGGGTCGGTGGGAGGGGTCGGTGGAAGGGGTGGGGCGAGGGGCTTATTGTATATGCAGACATATACAATAAGAGTGTTAAAAGATACAAAAGCAATGCGCTTCACCACAAATATCTGGAGCCCGGACGAGGTTTATTCCGCTAACGTCATTTTGAAGGACAGCGCTAACACCGTTAAAAGGGCCGCACTCATCCACTGCAGCTCGTAATGGATGAGAGACCACTGGAGTGTGTGTGATGCCACTGCAAGCTGTAGACCAGGAAAGTGTAAGCTCAGACACTACCTCCACCGCACATGTCGTTCCAGCTGTCACTGTCCACAAAGCGATAAAAACAACGCGGCTGTAAGCTGGCAGTATGGTGAAGATGAAGCTCTGTACTAGAAGAGAAATGGGCTGAGATCACATCACCACCCCGAGTGACTCAGTTACATATTTTCACTGTAATGTGCCACAGATCAGATTTTCTTCTTCTGTCTAAACACACAAATCTGATGTTTTTCAGATCAGAGCAGAGTCACTTTGGATCGTAGTCCGAGATCGTGACTTGAATGAGAACGGGCAGATTCGTGTGACTTTGTGACTCCGCCCATGTGTAGGGCGTGACGTTGTCAGTCAGCGCGGGGATTTCACTGACTAACTGCTCGCCGTCGTCCAGAGCGAAACCCCACAATCACATCCAGTGTTCAAATCAACGATCATCACACAAATATGACGTGTTTTATCCCAGACGGCACGACCAAAGACGTCTTGAGGTGCACGTCCATGCAGTTTCACAGGACTGACGTGTTCACATGAGAGTCAGATAAAAGTCAGGTTTAATTATGAACGTGAACCGTCATGACACGTCTGACCAAACGCATCAGAAATGAGCGACGTGAGCGGCGTGTGACGTGAACGCAGTCTTACAGCAGGAATACCAGTGATGTGCAGTGTGTGTGTGTGTGTGTGTGTGTGTGAGAGACTGTAACCACTGTTGAGTCACTCAGTTTCAGCTGATATACTTTATATTCGATTTTAAATTCCTGTTCACACTGAATGTTTACAAGGACGTTTATGAATTATTTCGAAGGCTGTTGTACAGTAAGTTCCGATGACGCACAATTATTTATTATTTTTATAATATATAACAGTTCAGTACAGTTACCTACATGTTCATTTATTACATTATGTTTTACAAAGTTAGAAAGCAATGCTTAATTCAGGGCTGATGTCTTCAGTCTCGTCCACACAGCGAGGTTTAGAGTTTATTAATTCCACAAGCGGATCGTGTCAGTATCAGGTACAGATGAAAATCAACTGTTTCAAATACCGTATAGGGGGTTTGTTGGATTTTCTCCCTCGTTTTGGAGTATCCAATTCCCAGCTGTCATGTCTCCCACATCAAGGCTACAACTACCAGTCAGAGACGGCAGAGACAATCCTCACACGCTTGGAGGACACACTTGGAGGACACGTCCTCCGGCTGGAGGAGGCTGCAGCATCACCCGGGAATGGAACCTGCGATGGAACCCCCGTACGTTTATACACACACACATTTGTTTGCATTTGAGGTGGTAATATGTTTCAGTTCCTTAATAGTTCTACAGGTGGTGCTGTAGAGTTTCATACATTGGCAGGGGGGGCAAGGCATCCCATGTGGTTGGCCAAGTTTGCTTAAACTTCTTACAAAATATGACAATAATATGAATTGGGGTATTTATAAAATCATAATCTCAATATAAATGGAATCAGAACATCAGTATCATGATAATATCGTATCGGTCGGTCCCTAGTGATTCCCGTCCCTTGGATCAGACATTCGCCAAAGACGGGGACTGAAAATGTCAGATCGGTGCATCTTTATTTTAAATACCCCCATACTGTACATTTCTGAACACTATCCCTGTTCCAGCACTGTTAGTACCCCAGTGTTACCCCCAGTCTCAGGTACCCCAGTGCAGGACAGAACCTAAACATGAACTACATTAATCCTGATTATTCAGTATTTACTCCGCAGATGGTTCGCCAGTAAACAGACTCATGACTCTATTAGTGAGTTCAGAGCAACAGCTGGAGCTGTACAGTCTGACTTTCTCATCACACACACACTCGCGCGCACACACACACACACACACAGCAGAAGCGGGCCTGAACATCCAGCTGTGCACCATATGCACAAGCCTTCACGCTAATCAGAAATATCAGATATCAGAGCAGAGATCAGATCGGATCAGCACCGAGCCGTTCAGAGACACATCTGTCCTGAAATAACCATCAGAATCTGGACTGTTCTGGTTCCTCTTTAAAGATTTCATAGCTCTGGTTCGGTCCTGGTGGGACTCATAGAGCTGTTATTAATAATATCGTGTGTGTGTGTGTGTGTGTGTTTGTGTGTGTGTGTGTAAGCCTGTGCCTGTTTACTTTCCCTGGTAACAGGTGAGACAATCTGTTGCTGCCATGTGATGCTGTCAGTGTAAATGTATATTTATTGATTTAACATGAACCACAGGTGAGACATTAGAGTTCCGTCTCAAACCAAGAGTTCCGTCTCAAACCCGTCTCATGTGGAAGTCTACAGATTCTCCTAAATCTTATTAGTCCTTTATTACACTATTAATCACGATGTTACTCTCGGGGATGTAAAGGGGCCAATCAGAAGTCGTCGTGGTTTTATTGTCATTTCCGCCATATACAGTAGTACAGAACACCGTGACAACAACGTTCCTCCAGGACCACAGCGCTACACAACCCAACAACCACATGAGACTAGCAGCGCGTGTTCAGGGTCTTGCAGGTTTCCGGTTGTGTCCCTCAGGGAGTGCTTTGAGGTTCTGTGTAGGTTCCTGTAGCGATCCAGTTAAAGAACCCTTTTAGTCTCTGCTGGACTCGACACTCCACCATACTGTAATACAAACGGAATGCAGAGGAAGGAATGTGGGGTCTGTTTCTGCGCAGAATTACGCCTGATCCACGACTCCTCCTCACAGTCTGGGACTCGTCCTGCAGGACAAGTGTTACAAAGAACACAGTGGAGTACCACTGTGTGTGTGTGTGTGTGCTGTAGCTTTCAATATCATCTCTTAAATTTTATTATAACCGAAGTTAAACCACCTCACATGGACTTGATCCACATCTGTAACTGTTCCACACTGCAGCCTTTAACAGATGTGTGACTGCTGGATCAACAGCTGCGTTCTGTCCAGTGTTCCTCATCTCCTTCATGTTCCACTTAGTCCATTACAGAGGTGCTGGGGCTGGATGGTGCTGGAGCAGAGTTTGGATTATGAAAGTGTTAAAATTGCTGTTTGTTCGTGTTTATGAGTTTGTCCCTAAGGGCAGAAATTTCGTAATCATGTAAAATCCGCCAGTCAAACCTATGTTGAGTTTGTGTGTGAGAAATCTGTACTGATTGATAAATGATAACTTTAACTGCCTTCTGCTGAAGGATTTTAAGGGTTTTGTTGTGGAGAAGGTGGGAGTTTATCTGAATGAGCAGAAGATCACTTCACTTTCCAGTGCAGCCGTCTCAGCTGATGAATTCACACTGACTCATAACACCACTTTCTTTCTCCCACGACGTGAAACTTCCCAGCGTTAGTGTTAGAAGCCCTCCGAGTCCTCATAAAGTTACTCCTGAGAGTCGGGAATGTTTCTATGGCCATGAAAGGGGACATCTCATTGCTGCTTGTCCCATCTTAGAGCTCGTAAAAACCGTAGGACAATGCAGACCCAGTCCAAAAGTGTGGCATTAACACACGTACCAACCACCAGCAAGATAGTAAATGCTCACAATCCTCTATAGGTCCTGCTTTTAAACCTTTCATTACGGAAGGTGTTGTGTCCATAACTAATTCTGTACATTGTACATGGGCACAAGACCATGTATCTAAGGCTTATGTACATGGCTCAGTCACTGCACACTCTTACCTCAGAGACATCATAGAACCCGTCATCATCCCCCAATTCCGCCAGCACACCCCCGACGTTCTGTTCATGGATGATGATGCTCCACCACATCGTGGCAGAATTGTCACAGCTCGACTTCAGGAAGTTGGAGAGCCTCATATGGTCTGGCCGTCAATGTCCCCCCTGACCTGAACCCCATAGAGCACGTCTGGGACCAGTTGAAGCAGAGACTGGATGATCGTACCCCACCCCCACGTGACGTGAAAATGGTGTTTCTTCTCATACATTATTAGTAATATCAAAGGGAACTTTTACTTATTTCATTCAAATTCAGAGCAAATAGGAAAAGCACTCATGTAAATAACAATGTCCCTAACTTATTGTCCTCTCACACCACGTGCATCTGAAATCTCTGTGTTTGTCACCCCAGACGGTTTCCTTCAGTACACCATGATAGCCTCTGGCCTTAGAAACGCACCTGCCACATTTCAGCGTCTGATGTTCTTGGTGATGTGAATAATTGTGAAGCGCACCTTGATGATCTGGTAGTATTTTCTGATACTTGGTGTGCACATGTTCATACCTTAGACTGTGTATTTTCTCGCCTTCAGAAAGTTTCTTTAACATCTAGTAAAATGTGAGTTTGGTCATGCCACCGTTACATACCCCGGTAAACAAGTAGGACAAGGTACAGGTCGCCCACTAGATGCCAAAATTAAGGCAACCGTCTCGTTTCCAGCCCCCAAAACAAAAAGAGAGCTTCGTCGCTTTCTCGGTATGGCAGGCTATTCAGAAGTTTTTGTAAAACATTGAAAAAAGATGTTGTTTTACCCCTCGCATGTCTCCTCTGTAACTCCGTGTCCCTTTTGTGTGGTCCCCTAGTTGTGAAGCAGCGTTTGAGTCTGCTAAATCACTTTTATGTAGTGCACCTGTCCTTTCTGCTACTCATTTTTCGAGACCTTTCAAACTTGAGGTGGACGCCAGTGGTACTGGTACTGGTGCTGGTGCTGTCCTGGTTCAGGAAGATGCAGATCGTATAGATCATCCTGTAAGTTACTTTTCTCATAAGTTTAACCGTCACCAGTTGCACTACAGCACTATTGAGAAGGAAGCCCTTGCCCTTTTGCTTGAACTTCAACAATTTGAGGTTTACATCGGTTCCAGCACCGAGCCCATTACTGTTTATACAGAACATAACCCCCTTGTGTTTTTGCATCGTATGTCAAACAGCAACGAACGTCTCATGTGTTGGTGCTTAATCGTGCAGGGTTTTAACCTATTCAGCATAAGAAAGGGTCCGAAAATGTGATGGCTGCCTCATTATCTCGACGCCATGTTATAGTTGTGAACTGGATGTTCACTCTTAAGGGAGGGGTGTATAAGGTACAGTATTGGATTTATTTGTCTCTGCTATGTCTTACTCACTGTACTGTACTCACTGTACTGACTGTACTGTACTCACGGTACTGAACTCACTGTACTGTACTGTACTCACTGTACTGTACTCACTGTACTGACTGTACTGTACTCACTGTACTGTACTCACTGTACTGTACTGTACTCACTGTACTGTACTCACTGTACTCACTGTACTGTACTCACTGTACTGTACTGTACTCACTGTACTGTACTCACTGTACTGTACTGTACTCACTGTACTGTACTCACTGTACTGTACTCACTGTACTGACTGTACTGTACTGTACTCACTGTACTCTACTTACTGTTCTAACTGTATTGTACTCACTGTATTGTACTCACTGTACTGTACTGTACTCACTGTACTGTACTCACTGTACTCTACTTACTGTACTGTACTCACTGTACTTACTGTTCTAACTGTACTGTACTCACTGTATTGTACTCACTGTACTGTACTCACTGTACTGACTGTACTGTACTCACTGTACTGTACTCACTGTACTGACTGTACTGTACTCACTGTACTGACTGTACTGTACTCACTGTACTGTACTCACTGTACTCACTGTACTGTACTCACTGTACTGTACTCACTGTACTGTACTGTACTCACTGTACTGTACTCACTGTACTCACTGTACTGTACTCACTGTACTGTACTGTACTCACTGTACTGACTGTACTGTACTCCACAGAGTGTGTTAGTGCCGCCTGTGCTCCCGCGGCTCCTCCTCTTCCTCCTCTTCCCAGCAGTCAGGTGTTTAATCAGGTCATGTGACAGTAACAGGTGGTGTAGACAGATTTCTCTCTGCTTCATTTTCTTAACATTTTCTTCACCAGTTTAATTTTATAGATTATTTTTTATTGAGTTTTAAGCTTAATGGATTTCATAAATCTAATATTGCAGTCGGCTGCGTCCAAGAGCACGGGACTCATTTTAAAATCTGTTTGAGTTATGAATGTGTGTGTGTATGTGTGTGTGTGTGTGTGTGTGTGTGTGTGTGTGTGTAGCCTCATAAATGTGCAGTAATATTGTTCAATGGCTGTAGACGTTGCTGCTGCGTCTGTTATGGAGAAACAGGGTTATGAGAAAAGCATCTCATTATTACAGCAGAGGATCATGGGTAGTCTGTCGGTTCCAATCGATTTCTGGCCGATGTGATTTTTGATTAGATTAGATTCAGCAGTGTTAGTGTTTACTGTCTGATTTCCCTCGAGCAGGTGTATTTGTTAGGGGTTTATACAGGAAGTATCTAATAAACACTGAGACGCTGTAACGCGGGCTGTCGAGTGTTTAAATGTCGCGTCTCGTACAAACCCCTAATCTTTATTTCCTGCACATGTTGAGCTAAGAAGAAGAAGAAGAAGAAACTGGGTGGTTTAATTTAAAAATCAATTTTAGAGCGTTTAATGTTCGTAAGTTTACAAAAATAATTAAATTACACTGGTGTTATTCCGCGTCACTTTCGGTTAAAGAGTTAAAATGTCAAATCTAATAATAATCTGCTGATCTTTAATATAATCAGTGATATTATTATTATTATTATTATTATTATTTAAGGTTGACGTACATGTCTGTCTGTCTGCAACTACGATGAACCCTCACACTTTTTTTAAAACTGCAATTTCACAAAATTTGGTTTTATGTGACATTATACAGTATGCTATTTGTTTCCACTGATTTGGTGCCTCAATATTAGTAAACTGTACAAAATGTATCGAGTTCACACTCTACTGTCATTTCATCTTATTACAATCAACAGGAACAGAGGCTATAGAACAGGTTATGTTTACACTAAGTTGTCCTTCTTTGGTGCTCAGACAAATACACTCCCTGTTCGGTAATCGGAGAGAGAATCACAGA
>JAQQZS010000035.1:85794-96972 GCA_030068045.1 Platyallabes tihoni | reverse complement strand
AGGTCCTGACACTCGGGTTCTTACAGGCGGGTTCTGACACTCAGGTCCTGACACTCGGGTTCTTACAGGCGGGTTCTAACACTCAGGTCCTGACACTCGGGTTCTTACAGGCGGGTTCTGACACTCTGGTTCTGACACTCGGGTTCTTACAGGCGGGTTCTGACACTCAGGTCCTGACACTCGGGTTCTTACAGGCGGGTTCTGACACTCTGGTTCTGACACTCTGGTTCTGACACACGGGTTCTGACACTCGGGTCCTGACACTCGGTTTCTGACATGCGGGTTCTGACACTCGGGTTCTGACACTCTGGTTCTGACACGGGTCCTGACACTCGGTCCTGACACGTGGGTTCTGACACTCGGGTTCTGACACTCGGGTTCTGACAGGAGTTCTACGGACTCATTTGATACGAACATTAAGTTCCCCGCTTTATCCAAGCGGTATGGAAGATGAATGAATGAATGAATGATGGAATTCTTCCGTCACAGATTCAGTTGGAGGAGATGAACTTCAAACTACTGATTGACTACTGATTAGTTTTGATTGATGTATTTAATATGTGTCATTTCCTGTATTGTTTCTGACTTCCTGTTCCACTTCCTGTCAGGTTTTCCTCTCGGAGGGACGCGATGGTCCGAAACGTACCGACGGTGGGATTTAACCTGCTTTCATTCCTGTTGGTGAGTCGAGCTGAACAACAGAACTCCGCCCACCGACACCTTCAGCCAATCAGAAACGAGCACACACACACACACACACACACACACACACACAGTGTATATTTATATTTTACTGTATAACATACTGTTCTGTTCATCATGAAATTGTAACTATATATAATTTTTATAATGAAATAATATTACCACTAGTACTGATGCTAATATTACTACTGAATATAATAAAACTATTAATCATAATAATAATCATAATCATAACACCATTGTCTCCGGTGACTGACACTAATGAAGAGATTATGATGTGTGTGTGTGTGTGTGTGTTGCAGGTCTCCAGTGTGTACCCGCTGAGAGCTGAATACTCCACCTGTGGAGAAAATGAGTTTTACAACCACAGCAGCAGCAGCTGTCGGCCGTGTCCACAGTGCCAACCGGGCCGGGAGCCGTACATGGTACACACACATACACACACACAGACACACACACACACACACACACACACCTTTTAGAAACCAAAACAACCCAGTCTGGCCCACTGCATGTGACCAGCGACACAGAGATGAAAAGAACGAGTGATCTTAAACGAGTACGGACACATCCAGCCTCGACCCTCCTCTCTCACACACACACACACACACACACACACACACACTATTTCTCTCGCTCTGGTTTCTCACTCTTCTGTAATTAGCTGCTCTCAGTCTGTAATACACACAGTGTGTGATCTTGATGCAGCTCTTTCGGAGAGCAGATCACACACACACACACACACACACACACTTGATCTTTAGTCTCTGAAGCGGCGACTGAGGGTCCGACATCAAAACCTGTGAACTCAAATGTAACCAAAAGTTCAGCCTCAGGTGTTTGTGTTCTACTAGTACAGTGTAATACGTGTGTGTGTGTGTGTGCAGAACTGCGGCTACGGTGTTAAGGATGAGGACTATGACTGTGTGTCCTGCCCCCCGGGGAAGTTCTCCCGGGGCAAATACGAGATCTGCCGTCGCCATAAAGACTGTAATGCGCTGTACAGAGCCACGGTGCTGACGGTCGGCACCAGGGACAGTGACGCAGAGTGTGGACCCTGTTTACCCGGGTGTGTACGCACACACACACACACACACACACACACGTTACTGTATGCTGCTAAAGAGGAACATCTGAGGTGTGTTTTAGTGTGTGTGTGTGTGTGTGTGTATCTAATGCGTATCTGCTCCTCACACAGGTACTACATCCCGGAGAACCGTCCCAGGAACATCTACGGCATGGTGTGTCACTCCTGCCAGAACGCTCCGAGGAACACCAGAGAGTGTGAGCTGGAGCTGAACCGCACCTCCCGAACGTTTCACTCAGCACACGGGTCGCTCCTCGTCCGTTCGTCGCCGTATCAAAGCCGAACGGATGTATCGTCACACGCGTGTTTGTTTCGAAGTCAGAACTAGAGCGTCTTTTAAAAATACTTTAATTAAAGACCTCACATGGAGCCTGGAAGACGTTTAATGGTTAAAACATCGCAGACGAAAACACGGAGGCGAGGACGAGCCGGCGCTTGCCAAGCTAATCTGCAAATTACAGTTGCGCGGAGCAGAGCTAGCATATGATAATTAAAATGAAATGAAAACGTCCGGAGGGCCTTTAAAAAAACATGATTAACTTGTTTCTGCAGGCAGAGAGACGGTGCAGTGTGTTTATAAAGTGCTAGGAACATCCGGAATAATAAACTTTAAACACTGATAACTTCTCTAATAATAATAATAATAATAATAAGGATTAGCTTTCTGCTCTTTCCCTTCAGCATTACAGGGTGTTTGATACAATTAGCGTTAGCGGTGTTAGAAGAACACCATCTTAGCATTGTTAATAAATACTTATTTATATAATAAATACTTCTCCTTAGCCTTAACCTCAGGGTTGCTGTTATTAGAAATAAATGCTAGTGCTAACAGCTACAAGTGAGAGACGAGGGAAATTATTCACCACCGCGAGTGTCCCAAAGCATTTCAAATCCCTCCAACACAAGCTGCTTTTTAATCTTCTGCCAAAACAGCAATCAGGCTACACTTAGCAATTAGCCTTTTAAAGGTTTTCTGCACACATCACTCCGTGTCAGTCGGAGCTCTGAGCTAAACCCAGCCGCTGAGCGACGTGCGTGAGAGCAAGGCTCGGCTTGTCGAGGTCTCCAGCAACAATCCGCTTTTATATCAAAGCGTAAAGCCAAGACATTTTCTACAAAGTTGCACAGAGCTGTTTAAGAGATGTTGAGTTTTAAAGGTGATATATATTTTTGCAGGTATGCGAACGACACCAGTTACATCGCACCGTGGCTCGGGAACATCGTCCACCAGCACCACTACGTTCCCCCATGCAGAAAAAGGTACGGGACATTTACCAGGTACCATGTAAAACAAGTACCAGATTGTCTTTATATAAACTGCTCAAAAGAATTCAGAGAACACATAATCATCAGAACACCCGGTCAGTTCAGAGACATCAGTCTGTGTGGAAGCACCAAGAGATCAGTATGTATCAGCTCCACCTGCTTTGGTGCAAATGAAAGGAACAAGAAGTGCAACAGAGAGGTAAAAGTAAGACAAACATATGGTTTTGCGTGTGGTGGGGGCAAGATGGCACAACCTTACGTGCAAGAAGGTTGGCTGTTACTTCCAGTCCAGTCTGAGGACCAAGGAGGAGATACCAAGAGACCGGGACAGGGCCAGTGTAACAGTGGTACAGCAGGAGAGCTGGACAGCACTGGAGAAGGGCACCAACCCAACAGCGGGACTGGTATCTGCCCCTTTGTGCAAGGAGGAACAGGAAGAGCACTGTGAGAGCCCTACAAAATGACCTCCAGCATGGGACTAGTATGCATGTTTCAGACCAAACTGGCAGAAATAGACTCCACGAGGGTAGCGTGAGGGCCGGATGTCCTCCAGTAGGACCTGTGCTACCTCACAGCCCTGCACCATGCAGCCTGAATGCATCCTGCAGCTCCAGAGAACACCAGAACTGGCAGGTCAACCATTGGCACTTTGTTCTCTTCACAGCTCGTCTTCACACTGAGCACATGTGACAGGCATGAAGGAGTCTGGAGAAACAGTGGTTGAACATTATTCTGCCTGTAGCATCATCAAGCATGACCGGTCTGCTGGTGGGTTGGTGGTGGTTCAATTCAATTCAAAGCGCTACTCTGACTGGTGTGAGGTACCAGGATGAAATACTCAGAGCGATTGTCAGACACTGGTGCAGTGGGCACAGAGTTCTTAGGGGTGCAGGGCACAGTGTCCGGCCTCCTGTGGTCAGAGTGTGTAGGCAGTTCCTAGATGACAAAGGCTTTGATATCACTGACTGGCCCTCGTGTTCCCTGATTTTCAGGTACAAAAATGGACAAACTGAGTGGAACGGCAGGCTAAATTTAAGCTTTTGTGGGTTCAACCTTATTGGCTTGAGCTTAATTCAATTGAACAAAGACCAATCCTGGTGAGAAGAGTGGTTAAATACCCGAGTTCTGCCAGAAGCTTGCAGATGGCGACTAAAAACATGTTCTAAAGGGGAAACCTGATACGAGATGTTCAACCAAATGTGAGGTATGTTTAATGTTTGCTCTCCTTCTTTGCCTTACAGATCCAACAGGGCAGGGTCACCTAGCAACAGCCCTCATCATCGCCATGTCGACCATCTTCATCATGTCTATCGCTATAGTGATGATCATCATGTTTTACATCCTGAAAGCTAAGCCGAGTGGCCAAGGTGAGAGAACGGACGACTTCTTGAACAACATAGCTACGTGGAGATCCATAAAGTAGCTCTGCAGATTTACTAAATGTGTATAGTTGCACTTACGTGTTGTTTAGCGAGAAGTGTATTGTACATCCGGTTTACTCCACACTGTACACAAATGGGTTAGCTTGCTAAATGCTTCTTAGCAAGTGACCCAGTAAAACCTGTTTAAACCCATCCAAGATTTCTCTGGGTTCCTAACGAGGTCGGCGGTAGTTTACCAGCTTGTTCCTTGTTCTTCATTTTGTCCAGATGCTAATGATCTATCAGGAACTTTATGGAAACCATTAGAGACTTGTGTAGTGGCCAGTGTAATTTCTAACCTACCGCTGGGTACAGGGAGCACCGTGAACAGAAAACTAATCAACAACGAGGTGGTGCGATGCAACATGTCACAAGGCGAAGTTAATGAGTGGCCGAGCATTACAGCTTTTAATTTATGAACTAACAAAAAGTCATACAGTTTATCCGTCCTGTCGTCTTCACCACATTAACTTTCACACACTTCCTGTTAATGACACGGTGTTATAAAAACTGTAATGTATCTGGGCGAGTGCATTAATATAAGCCTGCTCTATAGAGAGCTAATCAGCACCAATCAATGGTGGTCAAATCAACTGGTCAATGACCAATCAGAGCGCAGAACTCAGCACGTAGCGCAAAACTATTATCACACACACACACACAAAGATGTTTGCTTTGAGTTTCCATATAACTCTAATAAAAAACTCACATTAAACAAAAACAGCAGCTGGAGGAAGGAGACAGCGTGTTAGCGTTTTAGCGTTTTATGTGTGTGTGCGTATAAACAGCTTTAACTTTTTGAGAAAAAAGTCATTGTACCAGTAAATGAATAATAATGACCTGAGGTAGTTATAATAAAACTGTCTTATTGTCTTGTTTGTTTGTTTTTTCCCAGCATGCTGTTCAGGCCAGATGGTAAAAACCGTAGAGGCTCCGGCGAACAAGCAGGAGGAGAAGAAAGAAGCCCAAGGTGGGGACGGGAACATAAAAACAAATCATCAATTAAATAAAATTACCCCACACCTCCCCCGAGACGCCTCCACTCGCTCACGGAAGTGTGTGCTGGAATGTTTGGCGTTCGTTTCTCGCTCCGGGCCATAAATTCTCCGACTTAGCAGCAGCATAATCACCCTCTTTTCTGTCCCGGCTCAATTATCGCGCTCCTCTTCTCCTCGCTGCGATTACAGACTTCAGCTGTCACTTAAAGACGAGAGGTCAGAAAGCTCCTGCTGTTAGCTGAGCGACGGAGAGACCGGGTGTGTCGCTGGATAATAGTTTTGTTAATCTTAGTTTTGTTAATATACTTGGTACGCATTGTATTGTTTTGGCCAACTTAGCTAACATGGCGTAACCTGATAGACAACTAGCTACGTAGTGTTTAGCTAAACAGGACCGTGTATTTAGAAAACGAGTTTGTGGATCGTTAGAAAGCAATGAAGCTGTTCCAGTGGTTCTGTTCATAAAGCTAGCTCTGTAATGCTACATTAGATAGCTAGACTTCAAACACAAATTTGACGAAAGAAAAAGACCATCAACTAACGTACATTTTTAAATAATGTGAAGCGTTCATGCTAACAGTGCTAATGCCCACACTCGCTTATGAACACGTCTCATAACTGCACAATAATGCTGCTTTCCTTTCCCACGTTTGTTCATTTGAAGAAAAAAAAAACAACAAATCTATTTAATCCTGAGCTAATCCCGAGCTAATCCTGACTCGTTTGTTCACGCGTTAATAGAAAGTTGTTAATGTGTTTGTTTTTTCTTTTTTTAGAGAATGCTGTAATTTTTACAGAAAAGGATGAGTTCAAGCCTCCTCCAACAAAACCAGTGAAAAGGTAAGGGTTAAAAAAAGAACACACACACACACACACACACACACGTCTTTGTGGAGAAAGCTGCGTGGCGAGTGGGTGCGCGAGCGACGCCGGGGAAGTTGCACTCTGCGTGAACCTGAAACAAGGAGCTTTTCTTCATAGCAGATTCTTTTTTTTTTTTGCCGCTAATTAAATCACCACAGGACAAGTTCCAGCAGCGAGGGTTTAGCTGCTAGCACTTTCAGCGTGTTCAGGAGCGAGAAATAAGCTGAGCTCACTTCAGCTTCCTTGTCTTCTTCTTCTTCTTCCCTTTTGTTTTTTTTTGGACTGGAACGCTCCTGCGGTTTGACGTAACGGTAGTTTGATAAAAAAAGCACCTCGGGGCGAGGGAGAAGTTCATTTTGCACAAACAGTTGAAACACAGCTTTCAGGGATAAATGAGGTGAGCGTTTCGCTGCAAAAGCCCCCCCACTCAACACACACACACACACACACACCCACACACACACACACCCCATACCCCCCAGAGATGTCTGGCGCAGAGTGACAGGCCGTTGAGTCAGACGGCGGTAATTACACTCATCAGCTCCACCTCAGTCTCACACCGTCACGCGTTAAAGCCTGTGAGAGTTTTAGCCTAAAGTTAGCTTTAACAATCAGATCTAATGAAGGGATTTAATAAGCCCGCGTAGCCTCCGGTGATCGTGTACTCGCGGTGGAGCACGCTGAGAGTCGTGTGTTTCCTCTACCTCGCACCGCGCGGGCGGCCGTGTAGGCGGCTAAGTGGCGCATGCCAGCTAATTCGCTAACGCTAGCGGCTGCCAAACCCTGGCGCGGATATCGTGTTTCTGAGGAACAATGACGTTCTGTGAGCGACTCTAACTCGCCTTTGTCAACAACGAGCTTTTATTTTTCTGGCCCGGGATGAAGGCGAGCATAATTCCAGAGTTTGTGGAGTTTGCTTAACTACGGGTCACTGCTTGGAGATCAAATAAAACACTGAGCTAAATAATAATAATAAACACACACGCGTTTAACCAGCAGGGTTTCGACTTACACACGGACACGATCTTACCGTACAGTGAAGTTTTAGCTTTAGCTCACAATGCTACATTTTAACACGTTTTTAACACGTTTCCTGCTATGTTGTGTAGCGATTTCTATCTGTGTGTATGTGTGTGTGTGTGTGTGTGTGTGCGCGCGCTTTCAGGAAAAGTTCTGCTAATGCTGCCAGCTAGCATGGGCGGAGTCTGTTTAGTTTTGAATTTATTTCATGATTGATATTAGAGCAGTGAGGCTATAATAGATGCTAATACCGCGGCTGCTGAACATACGCGCGTTTCCTTTCAGTGAAAATGACGCATCGTCTGAGAACGAGCAGCTGCTGAGCCGCAGCATCGACAGCGACGAGGAAGCGGCGCAGGAGAAACAGGGAGCCACCGACCTCTGTCTGTTGTCTCTCGTTCATCTGACTCGCGACAAGACCTGCTCAGGCAACACCGTCAACAACAACAACACTGTCAACAACAACAACACCAGCAGCAGCAGCAGGACCGTGGGGGTGAGACGCGAGCGCATTCGGGTTTCAGGAACATCAGCTAAAGACATGAGCGTAACACGCTAATCCTGGACTCGTTTAAAAAAAAAAGAACATTTTAAATAAATTTGAACTGAAAATGTGGACAAGAGGAAATATACAGTAAATACACATGTAGAAATAATCATTTAACTAAAGAAACTGTGGATTTATTTATATAAAAATGTAAATTGAATTAAAATGACAGTGTTGTACGATGCAGTAAATACAGGTTATAAATACAAATAAATATATAACAGTCAGTGCAATAACAAAAATGATAATTAAATGTAAAATGATTGTGAAGTTATATATAAGTATGAATATTAAAGTAAAAATAACAGTGTGGTGAACTTTACTACAGGTTAATATATAAATAAACAGTAAAATTAGATATAAATTAGTAAAATGTAGAATTAATTACACAATAAAAATAAGTACAAAAACTTAAATACCATAAAACTAAGTGAAAAGTGAAATAAAATATTCATTTAAAAAATGCGACAATGTGTTGCTAAAAATAAAATGAAATAAATATGATTAATGTTAAATACTTTAAAATTAGATTTAAAAAAAGAAAAAAATAGAAGAGTGATTACTAAAGATGAGAATATTTTACTATCAAAGACACACACACACTAATCCGTCTTGTTTGCTGCAGATTCACAGCCGAAGGAAAAAGATCCTGGAGCTGTACGCCAGAGCGTGTGGTGTGGCCGAGGGTGAGACGTCTTCTCAATTCAACACAAAACAAACCAGCAGAATAATGAACATTACACCAAGTCACAACTACATTAAACAAATGGATGAGGTCGAGCTCCTTCACCAGTGTCCTGACACACACACACACACACACTCTCCTTTAAACCTGAAACTAATTAGGGATAGAAAAAGACGCGGACAGTTTGGTGAAGCTACGAGACACTGAATCCAGGACATGAAGGACGTAACTGATTTAATCAGGATTATAGTTCACTGTTTTGAGTTAAATAATGAATAGAACCATGCCAGGGTCAGCGCCCAGTATCGGCCCATAGGTGGCGTCAGCCTGCCAGAGGGTGGCGCCGGACGTCTTACCGCTCGTCACTGTCCTCCCTCATCACCTCTGTGGGTCTGTAGTGAGGTCTGAATCCTGATGTACTGACTCTCGGGACTGAACCCACAGGCAGTGTTTGGTGTTCTGATGGCGGTATTCCAGTCGTCTGTCGTTTTTATACAGGCGTCTTTCGTTTTCCAACATAAATAAGAGAAACTCGCATTAAGTAGCGTGCATTATGAAGCAACGACCCTAACCCTAACCCCGAGTACAACTCGGTCTCTTCCCTCTGAGAGGATCAGGAATAATCAGTTTCAAGTTTTAGGAATGCAATAAAAGTTTTTTTTCGGAGAGAGCTCTGAGTAAGTGCGTGTGGAGAAAGTGAACTCGAGGACATCTGTCATGCATCTTGTGTCTTGAACGCATTAAATCTGAGCAAACAGAGCAGGACGTTTCGTACCAGGACTTTCTGCAGGGATCAGCTCGCACATGCTTTCTTTAAATCCTGATGTTTTGACAGCGAAATGAATGCCACCTGCAGCGCCTGGCACGGCGCGGGACCCGCGCTGACCCTACAGGGGCTCAGGGTAATGCGTTCCGGCAAACACAAGTCAGGCTCGGTTTTCACATTGGCCATGATTGGGGCAAGGGAACGGTTTAAGCCCGGGGAACTTTATGAAGTGGAAATCAGGACGAGCGGTTCAGATCAGGCCTCGCCCACAGACCTGGACTTAATCAATCACAAACATAAAGATGAAAGATTTGGGATTGTAACCCCATGGAATGGCAAACCGCACATTTTACTGACTCTAAAGTTCATACACACGGCCTTGAATAAGTTTGTACACCCCTTGAACTCTTCCTCATTTTTCTTGTTACAACCTGGAAGTAAAATGGACTTCCCTGAGACTATATGTCCTAAATCATACACACAGTAACCCCTTACACTCTGGGCAGAAATCGAGACTCTTCAGACCAGGCAGCGTTTTTCCAACCATGTATTGTGATTTTGGCCCATGTGACCTGTAGCCCCAGTTTCCAGTTCTGAGCTGACTGGAGCAACACCTGGGGTCTGAGTTTATGCTCTAAATACTCTTTAGATCTCTCATTTATCAAAACAATAAACAATATCAGGTCTGATACCTCGAAGAGAACAATATTACGAATCCTTGATCCACCTTTCCGAATATAAATGCCCCTCCTCAGGCACCCTGACCTGTGCAGCATGGGGTAACTAACTAACGGCTAACAGTTCAAATAGTTCTGTGAGCTGATTTTAACCCTTTTGTGTGTTTCTCCTCTTCAAGGCATGAGTCCGGTGGAGCTGCCTTTTGACTGCCTGGAGCGGACCAGCCGCATGCTGAGCGCCACCTACAGCGCGGAGAAGGCGTTGGTCAGGACCTGGCGTCACCTGGCTGAGAGCTTCGGTTTAAAACGGGACGAGATCGGAGGGATGACGGACGGCATGCAGCTGTTCGACCGTATCAGCACGGCCGGATACAGCATCCCGGACCTGCTCGCTCGACTCGTCCAGATCGAGCGGCTGGATGTGGTCGAAGCGCTATGCCTTGATATTCTCGGAGCGCCCCCTTCTGTCCAGCATCTGACGATTACTTCACGTTGCGCTAGTGTTTGAAAGAAGCAAAGCAACAAAAGAAAATCCACTCCAAGCTTCTGTATTGATATTCTCAGACTGTCAGTACGATCAGCGCCCCCTTCTGGCCATATATTTTTAAATGTGCGTGTTCTTAGCACAGTTTTTTCTTTGAACGGTCCTAAACATTGTGCTGGACACGCAGACTTAAGGACCTCTTCTTCACCAAACAGTGTCGATATTTTTGTCCTGAATTAAGTGACGAACTAAATTTTATGCAAAGTTTTTTTAAGAATCTTTTTTATTCTATAATGAAGGATTTCGTCTGAAACGTCATGTTTCTTGTGATGTTTTCCAGAATTAACCTGCCTCCATTTTTTTCTCACAGTTAAGATACTGATAGGTTTGTAAATTGACGATATTAACAATTATGATTCAGAGCGTTACATATAAAACATACATGATATGTGTGCAGCATTTAAACTTAATGATGTAAATTAGGTTTTAATAATAATAATAATAATAATAATAGTATTTAAAATGCAATATCCATTTACCCTTGTCCAAAATAAGGCTCTAAGGAGAACAGTCCTTCCTGTGATGGCTTCCAAACACAGCAGGGCTTCAGGATGGACCCGAAGTATTTTGAAGGATGTGTGTATATACACAGTAGTGTGCA
>JAQQZS010000033.1:37084422-37098461 GCA_030068045.1 Platyallabes tihoni | reverse complement strand
CGTCCGAATGCAGACATGAAATCACAGACGTCGTCTGAAAAAAATTCAAACTCAAACGTCGTTTGGAAAACTAGTCCTGTCCGAATAGTGCTTTACTTACATACATGCAATTAATTTATATGGTGCTTACACAATACATATGGATATGGTTATCTCGCATTTCATACACATTGCCATATATATATTTTTTTGATTCTTTAAAGCTTCAGAAAGCGGAGGTTTAATAGGTGTGTGTGTGTGTGTGTGTGTGTGTGTGTGTGTGTGTGCATATGTGTAGGTGCTATGAGGATCAGGAGCTGAGCCGTGATGATAAGAATATACATTATCGCTTTAAGAAAGATGGGGTGCGCCACACACTGATAATCCAGGAGGCCACCCTGGATGATACAGGAATGTACCATGCCTTCACCACCGGGGGGCACACTAAAGGAGAGCTGATTGTGGAGGGTAGGTATATGGCTGTCTGTCTCTACATCTGAAGATATCTCTCCCCCAAAAAATAAGTTCTTTCCTACAGCTATATTCCACCCTGTGCATGTTTCAACACATGCTACCTTTTCCTCCTCTCTCTCTCTCTCTGTGTCTCATCATCCCTGTGTCTCTCTCCCCACCTTGTCTGTTCCTCTGTCTCTGAGCAGAGAAGGAGTTGGAGATTTTACAGAGTATAGCCGACCTGACGGTGAAGTCAGCTGAGCAGGCCATGTTTAAGTGTGAGGTCTCAGATGAGAAAGTGACAGGAAAGTGGTTTAAAGATGGCGTGGAAGTTCTGGCGAGTGACCGCATCAAAATCACACACATCGGCCGGTAACACACACACATCCACACACACCCACACACACTATTTTACTTATACCAAAGCTATGTGCCAATAATTAAACACTGCCCAGTCAAAAAAAGTCACTTACTGGATGTAACTTAGCTAATAGTTAAGTCTCTTCCATTGTATATTTAATGTGGTGATTAATACGGTTCAGCTGCAACCAGTCATTTAACCCTAACTGATCTCTTACACAACCATGTCAGAAGACATATTCTTTGGGTGTGGGTTGGGGTAAGAAATTTTCAACACATTATTAAAATCTGGCAGGTGTGTGAACCATCATCTTTGAGGAAGAAATGTGGTTGGAAAAAAAAAATGAGCGTGATGGGAGATCACTTAAATGTAAAATAAAGCAACAGTCAAACTCTGTTTAAAGCTATGTTTAATAGTGAATATGAGAGCA
Source organism: Platyallabes tihoni (assembly GCA_030068045.1). Taxonomy (NCBI): domain Eukaryota; kingdom Metazoa; phylum Chordata; class Actinopteri; order Siluriformes; family Clariidae; genus Platyallabes; species Platyallabes tihoni. Next base: position 37,097,238 of record JAQQZS010000033.1, on the reverse strand, counting down.
TTTCCTCACAAGGGACTGAACAGCTGTGTAGCCTTAAGAAAACCACTTATCAGTGAGACTAATCGAGATAAAAACGCTTCAGTTTGCTATTATTTTTGACAGATGCATGAAAATGTTAAATCTTATATTTCTTGTTATTATAATGTAATAAACTAACATTTTTCTTTATTGGAAGCTATCACTGATTGGTTCAAGAGATAAATGCTCTATAAGAAAAATTTAAACCATCTTAAAACATAATTACAATAAATATGATAAATATTTAACAAAAATAATTTTTTTATTAGACATATCAAAGTATGTGTGTGTGTGTGTGTGTGTGTGTGTGTGTGTGTGTGTGTGTGTGTGTAGGATTCATCGTTTGACTATAGATGATGTAAAGCCGAGTGATGCTGGTGATTACACGTTTGTTCCTGATGGCTACGCTCTATCCATCTCTGCCAAACTCAACTTCCTGGGTGAGATTTTAGTATTCATTAATTATTCATTAATTATTTGTTAATTATACAATGGACATTTAAAAAAGATGAAAAGGTAAGATGAAAAATGTACCATCTTTTACCAGTTTTTATAAAAGTTTAAGTGACAGTCAGTTATTTATTAATTACCTTTGTTATATTTCAGAACTTTCTAAAAAGTCATGTTAAAATTCGTTCTCTTATTTATTTATCTTCTTTCCTGCTTCTTGTTTCTTCTCAGAAATCAAGATTGACTATGTGCCAAGGCAAGGTGAGTAATTAACCAATCAATTAATCAACCAATCAATTAATCAGATAGTCAGTCATTCAGCCAGTCAATCAGTCAATCAATCAGACAAACACAGTCAATCAGTCAATCAATCAGTCAATCAATCAGACAAACACAGTCAGTCAGGCTATCAATCAAGTTATCTATCTATCTATCTATCTATCTATCTATCTATCTATCTATCTATCAGATAATCAATATTAATCATTTACTTACTTTATCTGTTTGCCCACAATTCAACAGTCCAAATAATTTCTTCTTGTCTCTGGCTTTTTGTATATCTTTCTCTTCCTGTCTTTCTCTATTCTTCCTCCTGTCTTTGTGTCTATCAGAACCTCCTAAGATCCATCTCGATGTATCGGGTAACATGGTCTCTCAAAACACAATCATAGTTGTCGCTGGAAACAAGCTCCGCCTTGATGTTGAGATCACAGGAGAGCCTGCCCCTACTGTGTGCTGGAAGAAGGGCGAAGAAGTATACACACACATACACACACATACACACACACACACACACACACACACACACGGGTAATACAAATTTGAAACAGGTTTAAGACAGATTTGAGGAGACTTATTTTAAATGAATCTGAGATACGTTTCCGTTTGAGCCAGACGTACTGTAAGATAGATTTGAATGAGACTTGAGAGAGATCAGAGATGAGTTGGAGACAAATTTAAGATGGATTTAAGAAAGATTTAAAAATACTTTATTTGTAACTGTCTTCTCCTCCTTTACAGCAAGTAACAGCGACAGAAGGGCGTGTCAGAGTTGAGACTAGGACAGGCCTGAGCTCATTTGTCATTGAGGGGGCAGAGAGAGATGATGAAGGAAACTACTGCATCACTGTGACTAATCCAGCAGGAGAGGATAAAGCTAACCTGTTCATCAAAATAGTGGGTGAGGAATAAACAACAAACAAACTGTAAAGCCTTATCACCAGTGCATGTGTGTAAATTTCACACATTTAATCCATTATAACACTGTGTGTGTGTGTGTGTGTGTGTGTGTGTGTGTGTAGATGTTCCTGATCCTCCTGAACATGTAAAGTGTATCGCAGTAGGAGAGGACTGCGCTACTATCATCTGGGAGGCACCCAAATTCGACGGAGGGGCCCCACTTAAGGGTAAAGTGACTATTTGTAAAATAAAATATTATATTAGTGATCAGTGAGGGATGAATGGACGATCAGATTGGGATGCTCAACAGAAACATTTTCTTCAGGTTATCTGATGGAGAGGAAGAAAAAAGGATCATCACGATGGACAAAACTGAACTTTGATGTGTATGAGGACACAAAGTATGAAGCAAAGAGAATGATCGAGGGAATTCTGTATGAGATGAAAGTTTATGCTGTCAATGGTATCGGAGTCTCAGCACCAAGTGTCAACTCCAAACCTTTCATGCCAATTGGTAATAAACCCCAACCATAAACTCCCAGTGTGTGGTGTAATCCCTTCATGATTGACTGGTGGTCTTGTGACCTCTGATTTCTCTCTCTCTCCTTCCAAGCTCCTACTAGTGAGCCCACCAAGCTAACGGTTGAAGATGTGACTGACACAACATGCTCTTTAAAGTGGCTGGCTCCAGAAAAAATTGGCGCTGGTGGTTTGGATGGATATGTTATTGAATACTGCAAAGAGGGAGGTATGTATAAATCTGCATGACTGCTTGAGAACCAGAGGTTCAGATTACAGACAGACCAGGGAACTTGCCACTGTTTTTGGCACTAAATCCTTTACATCACCAGATGCTGCTGTTAGGTTATGGGAAAGTGGGACAGCTGGAAACTACCAACTCAGGCCAGTGTGACAGAAACTAGAACAGGAGAGAACTGGACATAAAAAAAAGGTGGATCCACTTCAATTTTAAGAGCTCATGTATAAGAATAGAATAATGGGATAAATCAAGATCAGGGGATAGATGAGTATCAGAAGTGAATCAGGATCTGAAATTGTATACAGATCAGGTTCATGATCAAGATCAGGCTGACAGATTAGCTGAGGATCAGAGGTGAGATCTGTATTAGATTCAGATCAGAATCAAATGTTCAGATAGGATCAGAGTATATTTTAATAATCTCTAATAATAAACTAGTTATTTCTCTTTACTACAGTTCCTTCATTCAGGTGTGTTTTTACTGTTTGTTTGTCAGATACGGAGTGGCAGGTGGCAAATACTGAGCTGGTGGACCGCCAGAACTATGTGGTAAGGAATTTGCCAACAGGAGAGAAGATGAATTTCCGTGTTGTAGCAGTGAATATTGCAGGCCGAAGCGCTCCTGCGTTCCTTGCCCAGCCTGTCACAGTCAGAGAGATCATGGGTAAAAACTATATGATAAGAAAATATACATAGATATTAAAGACTTACTAAAAAATGTCATATTTGGGGGACTGGTATCTAACAGTAATTTTGTCATACCTGGCATAATGGCTAAATGGGATAAAATAATAAAAGTGTATCCTGTTGCTGTCTTAAATTAATTCTTCTTTCTTTCTATCAGAGCATCCTAAAATTCGCCTTCCTCGCCATCTGAGAACCAAATACATCAAGAAAGTGGGAGAAACCATCAACCTGGTCATTCCCTTCCAGGTGTGTTTGTGTTTTGCTGTACATGCGGTCTTACCATGAATTTCTGAAATGATCATGAAAGCAATCTCATTACAAGATCATATAATGTAGATTTACATTAATCACACCTTAATGCTAAAGTGGTAATTTAACCAATCAATTCTTTGTATGTTTTGTGTGTATGTGTGTTTAGGGCAAACCTCGCCCTATAGCTCAGTGGTTGAAGGATGGAGAACCAATCGATCCTAAGAAAGTGGGAGTCAGAAACTCCAATGTTGACTCAGTGTTGTTTATACGGACAGCAGATAGAGAACATTCAGGAAAATATACATTAGTCCTCCAAATTGAGGGCATGGAAGACCGCGCCACCATTGACATCCGTGTTGTGGGTAAGTTATAAGAATAATTAGTCTAAAAATGTCGTTTTTTTTAAAGTCTATTTGCTGTATTCAGTGAGGGGATCGCAACATTCAGACAGCACTTCTCGTTCCAGTAAATGTACAATGTATCTCAGGTGATAACACAGTGGATAAGATGTTGGATTCGTGATTGGAATGTTGTAAGTTCTAATCCCAGCAGCATGAAGCTGCTACTACTGGGCCCTTAAAAAAGCCCCTTAAAACTCAACTGTTCAGTTGGTATAACAGTTCGATAACTTTCTGTTGCACTGAATAAATGTACTTGTAGACAACCATGATTTTGACCATCAAACCCATATGCTGCAATCTTAAACTTTTACACAATTGTATGAAATATCTGCTGTCTTCACTGGACTTCAGAGGCCCAAATCCTGCTGGAGCATGATGTCCCTATGAGATCCAATAAGCCAGCTCCATGAAGACATGGTTGGTGTGGAAACACCCCAGTGGCCTTTACAGCACCCAGTGAACAGGCTAAGCACTACAGCCATTCCCCAAGATCCTTCATTATTGTTAGTCTGAGTGTGTTGTGATAATTGGCTGTAATTTCATTTATTTATTTCTTGCATATTGACTATACTGACAGGGATGTTTAGGGTTTTCCTGCTGTTGCTCGATAACTTTAAACCTCAAGTAAATTGAATTCAAATCATGGAAATGGACATTGTATTAAAGTTAATTGTTAAATATTAAACATTAAATATGTATGTAGTGTTATTGTATTGTTTATTTTATTACTTTACAGATAAGCCAGGGCCACCTATTGCTGTAAAAGTGACAGATGTTTGGGGCTTTAATGCGGCACTGGAGTGGAAGCCACCTAAAGATGATGGAAACTGTGAGATCACTGGCTACAGCATCCAGAAAGCTGATATGAAAACCAAAGTGAGGAATCATTCTATTCATATCATTTGTTCATTGCTTATCTGGTGATTCATTTAACCCTTGTGTGGTGTTCACATTTTTGTTATTCAGCCAGTGGACCCGCTTTATTTTGTAGTTTTTAATTCAACATAATAATTTATTTTTAAACAAAATACTCAATAGATGTTTACTTCATCCTGATTACAATGGGCTACTCGTTTTTTTTTTCTTTTTTAATAAAACATATGATATCAATATGAGTGAAAAAAATCAACAGATTTATCATTTAAGCAACTATTAATTTTGATTTATATAAACTTAATTAGAAGTTTAACCCTTTTATGTCATTTTACACAACACAAGCTGAATAGTCTAGCCAACACATCAGCCCCACTGAACACATTGCCTTTTCATACCAGCCTATGCAACACATTAGGGGCAGAGTTTTACTGTGTATGTGTTGCTTATGTACTTATTAATATATGTACATACAGTAGTGTTTCTCTGTCCATCTTGGGTCTACACACGTCAGAGAACTTCTTTTTGTTTTTGCTGGCCGCAACCTAAATAAAATAGGCCCAGGATTGTAAAATAGGGGGAAGCGGTGCACCCACTTGTCCCACACCATCCTGATTGTCTCTCTGTTATCTTGTTTATCAAAGTGGACAATCCTGGAAATGATGTGGAAGTTTTCCAGGGACACTGTTGCATGGAAATGTTCTCTGCCAGTTACTGCATCCTACCGGGATTCTGTGAATTCCCCCTTGGACCTGAAAACTCCATCAAGGATAAGAACCCCAAAGTGGGCATGTGAATGGGTTTGATCCATCTCCTTTCCCTTCATTCCAAAAAAAATATGCCTTCCTTATAAATTATTGCAAAATATTTTTCTGAATTGAATCTGGGACAAAAAGCTCACGAGAAGACTTGATGCACATGAGAAACTGCCATCCTTGCTGCCCTGGTTGGATCCTTATCATATTGGCAGCCATGCAGGGTGGCTCATTTTTTGGGCAAGACGACCATTTAATTTTACCATTTTTTGACATCCATATGTTTTTTACTTGCTAGCTGCTGACAGACTTCTGTTTCTGGAGCTGGCTGCTGACGAACTGGTTCTGTGTCTCATCTTGATTTTGGAACTAGCTGATGCTCAGTCTCAACCTCTTCTTCAAAGTCACTGTCAGAATTTTCAGGAACATGATCATCTTCCTTTACATCATCAAAAGCATCTCTCTTTTCCAAATTCAATTGCAATGTCTTCTGAACAGAGAATCTTTTGGCCATCTTGATAAGTTGTGATAACAAACCACAAAGCTATATTTATTGCATCCGGTCCCCAATTTGAAAAACGTGACAGAATAGGAGCAAATAAAGATTGATTCCCACAAGACAGAGGGTAAAGAGTGTGGGAATGTGAAAGCAGACAGGTGTTGGTGCTTGAATTTTGGCACAATGTTGTATGACAATGTTTGCAACCTTGTGCGGGACAACAGGGCCAAAACACAAAACTCACACTCTCTCTCTCTCTCTCTCACACACACACACACACACACACATGCACACACAGACACACATATATATATACTTAGTCCCAGACAGGAGGAGGACAGAGTGAAGGAACACATGACTTACAATTTTGACATTTTTATTATCCCTGGGTCCCGAACGCCCTATGTAATATAATATGTAGGGGGTGTACAGGATGTGGTCATTGAAAATGTTTTCAAAGAAAATGAGCCAAGGACAATGAGTATGAGTTCAAAAAAATAATTAATTGTATAATTTATCTTTTGATAAAACATGAAAACGGGTCCCACAGACCCGTACACCACACAAGGGTTAAAATTTGAGCAAACCTGAGACCATATGAGGACGAAACCTTTTTCTCATCCGAGTGATACTGGAACATGCCATTATAAATCATTCCAGGAGTATAATGATATAGTATTAAGCCAAGTACTGCTACGTGTATTAAAAGAACCTTGAATATGAACATCAGTAAAGATTTAGTGTTTTAACTAATAAAGTTTATTATATTAAACTGAACTCAAGGACTATTCACAGATCATAAACACTTCATGCTATCCATCCACCCTTTATATTAAAACAAACAACAATTGATATTACATAAGAAAAAGGTTCTTGAATAGAGATGGGCTAAATTATAATTTCATCAACCCTACTTAAAACAAAGGCATATTACATGAATTATATTATTGTAAATTTAAATTAGTTTGATGGAGGTTTGGTGATGGGGTGGGTTTTACTCTGTAGTGGTGACACATCAGTAATGCCCCAACATTCAGGTGGATGCTTTAATATCAGGGATAAATATTATATATAGATAAGATGACTTGAGCTGCATTTGATAATAAAAAAAAAAAACCACACATATATATATATATATATATATACTGAAGTTTTATTTTTTGTAAAAATGCTTTGCTATTTTTTTTCTTTTTATCCATTTATCTGAGTTTGTATTAAAATAAGTATGATTATAATCTGCCCTTACAGGAGTGGTTCACTGTGTACGAGCACAACCGCCGCCCTAACTGCACTGTGTCTGATCTGGTGATGGGGAACCAGTACATGTTCCGTGTGTTCAGTGAGAACCTCTGTGGCTTGAGTGAGGACACGTGTGTAAGCAAGGACACGGCCACCATCAGCAAGTCCGGTCAGTGTGTGTGGGGGTGTGTGTGTATTCAGACAATTTCCATATTTACCAGTTTCTTTACAACCAAACTCATTTTATTTAATTAATAATTAATGTAAATGTGAAACATAAAGGATTTTAAAAGATAAACCTTTTCAACCACAATTTTTAGTAGATGAAACTATCATAAAAGTAATATTTCTTTTTCTAGGTCTGGACATTAAGCGTGCTCCATTTAAGGAAAGAGACATGAACTGTGCGCCAAAATTTACCACCCCATTAGTGAACAGATCTGCAGTCCAGGGTTATAGTACTGCCATCAGCTGCTCCGTGAAAGGATTTCCAAAGGCAAGATGTGCACATACATCCACACACACACTTACACATACACACCCACACACACACACACACACACTTACATGTGTATATTACATATATACTGTATACTGTATGCCAAAAGTATTCACTCGCCTGCCTTCACGTGCATATGAACTTGAGTAACATCCAGATAACACACCGCCGAAGGGCCGATGTTGGGACAACAGCAGTGGATATGTTGGGCCAGCGTTGGCATCAGTGATTGACCCAACATAATTCTGTCCATTGGCTCATTGGAGGGAAAAAGATTTCCCAACATTGGCACAACATTGGTTTAGTAGATAATGGCAAGGTTGGAAAGTTGAACTTAAAAATTAAATTATGCTCTTTTCATCATCGACAATAACAAGAAAACACATTTATATCTACAGAATTTTTTTTGCAAACGTGATAAAAAAATAGCAAAGCAAAGTAAACAAAGCAAACAGTAAATAACCTAGCAACATTGTCAGATGATATGTTTCACATGCCAACTACTTTAGAACATATATTTGATAATCGCATCAACATACAAAAATGCAATCCCCTAAAGCAAAATATGTACCAAATTCAAATTCTATGTGTCACATACACAGTCATACACAGGACGATATGCAGTGAAATGCTCATATGACCGCTCATGACCTTAAAAAAGATTACCAATAAAAAATTAATTATGGAATAAAATATTAAATAAAGTATAGAAAAACTTTATCTATAGAAAATATAGTTATAGAAGATAATAACAAAATATAAAATATGAAAAAAACTTAGCTGTACAAATATATAAAATATAGAAAACTTTGGTTGAGAAAATTGAAATAGAATTTAAATAGAAATGTCCGGACAGTGAGCAAATATGCATGAATGTGTGTTGATATATACTATATATATATATATATATTCATTTGACTCAGAATCTAGTCTCCAGTCCTATTACTTCCAAATATTTAGCTATAATTATTTACCCTACTGTGTGATGAACTGAAGCTGTGGAGCTGATACAGAAGTTCTTCTAGCACATGTTGCATCGTATAATATTTTTTATGTAATTTGTGTTTGTGTGTGTGTGTGTGTGTGTGCGTGCGTGCGTGGATGTGTGAATGCAGCCTAAGATTATCTGGATGAAGAACAGGATGATAATCGGTGACGACCCAAAGTATCTGATGCAGAACAATCAGGGAGTTTTAACACTGAACATCCGCAAACCGAGCTCCTTCGATGGAGGAAAATACGGCTGCATGGCAGTTAACGAGCTTGGACAAGATGAAGTAGAGTGTACACTTGAGATCAAAGGTGTGTGTGTGTGTGTGTGGTGTGTGTGTGAGAGACAGAGAGAGAGACAGAGAGAGAGAGAAAGAGAGAGAGAAAGTTGTGTGTGTGCAAGTGTGTGTTTTTCTCTCTTTTTTTGACAGGCTACAGTTTCTAATTCTACATTTCCTACTGCTTTTGTATTTCTAATCTGTGTGTGTGTGTGTGTGTGTGTGTGTGTGTGTCAGCTGTCACTGTGGAGAAGAAGGACTAAACAGAAGTAACAAAAGACTAAAGATGGGTGAATGAAGACATGAAGATTTATTTAAAAAATATTAAAACACAACTTCAATTGATGGAGTAGAATAATAAACTGACTGTGATTTCACCTTACTGTGGTTCAAAACTTTGTTTGAAGATACGATCTGATCTTTACTTCAGACACTATTTCTAAGTTAAGCTAAAATCTGAGCTTTTAAAACCAAATCCTATATAATTGCATATTAGTTCCATATTGGAGCACAAACCCAAAATATACATGAATTTAATATTCATAATGAGATTCTAAACCTGAGCAAACTCCTGATCTTAATATCAAACACTTATTTCCAGTCAGATGTTCATATTGGGCAGCCTAGGCCAGAACGACTGACTTCTCCAGGAATAGTCCAGTTGATAGACATTACAATAGACAAACCTTAAACTTGAAACATGAGAGTTTAGCGTTTGCTCTACTGACTATTAAGAATAATTTCACCCTTCAATAGAGACAACTGTTCATCATCACAACTAGCAGATGATACCAAACTGTGAATCTACTCCTGTTTTGTATGACATTTTAAAATTATGATTATTGCCATTATTAATTGATGAAAGTCTAACCATAGAACAGAGTTTAAATTGCCTTTCTGCAAAATTTTTACAAATTTACAGCAAAATTAATTGATGAATGAATACATTTCACTGTTAATTAGTGAAATAAACATGTAAAAATAATTGGGTATACAGAGAAGCAGCCAAATTAGAGTGAATTCTTAGAGCACACTAAATTAGTGAGGAAGTATGTAGGGTTGTGCACAGCCGCAGTCTGAATTATTGTTATATATTCATTTCTGTCACAGAAATGCAACAGCCATGCATGCTTCCTCTTGTCAGATATAAATATTTGGCAACTATTCTGGCACCACTGGTTGGACACACTGACTAACATATCCAGAATTCAGAACAATTTGTTTCCAAGATCAGGGGCCAAAAAAACTGCTGAGGAAACATTACATCACTCTTTACCAGAATCTCCACTACTGATGCTTTAAAAGCCGTTAGCAAGAGGTTGGAATAGGACAGCACGCTCAACACTAGAAGCAGCCGGAACCCTAGTTCACCGACAGAGGTGACCTCTACAGACAGAAACATGGCTGTGCCATGGGCTCACCCACTGCGGCTAATCTCTAAGTGGAGAAGAAAGCACACAACTCCTTTCCAGGGACTGCTATAACCCATTTGTTCAGATATGTAGATGACACCTTGGTGAAGATTAAGAGTCAGAAATTACAAACCTTCCCAGAACATACAGTATTAACTTCATTGGCACGCATATCAGGTTCATCATGGAAGACACCAAGGACACCAGGTTGGACTTACAGGACTGTGCACTTCTCTTAGGAAAAGATGGGAAACTAAAAACAAAAATCTACAGGAAAGACACAGACATAAACCAATACTTACAATTTGACTCCAATTGCAACACAAATTAAGTGTCACCAGGACACTACACGACAGGTCAGAGAACATACCCACCTCCACTGAAGCTAAGCAGAAGGAACACAAGCATCTAAAGGCAGCACTCAATACCTGCGGATATCATAAGTGGGCCTTTGACAAAACAGCTTCCAGATCCAAAAGAAGGATGACTAAACAAGCTGAGACCCAGACACAACAGAAAAACTTTTCATCTCATATGTGGCTGGAATGTCAAAAAAGCTAAAAAGGATTTTAGGAAAAAACAACATAGAAGTTCACTTCAAACCCACCAACACACTAACAGAGACTCATCAACCCCAAAGACTGCATACCAAAACACAAGAAATGAAATATAATATACGCAGTTCAATGCAGTGAACAGCGTTCAGAGCTTTACACTGAGAAGACAAAAAAAATCTCTTCATAAAAGGATGTATCAACACATCAGGGCTGGAATCAGCAGTATACCTGAAGGACAAAGGACACATTCAAGGATGAAAATGTATGAACTTTGGACAGAGAGGATAGATGGTTAGAGAGAGGGGTGAAAGAAGCCATCTATAAGAAGGTGGAATATGGAGGTGACTGCAGTCGCTTGATAGTTCGGGACTGGAGTTTCCTAAAGTCTACCTTAGGCTCCAATAATGAACTGGACTCTATATTAACTTAAACACTTCCAGCCTCCTAACACACTTTATGATTTCAGAACAATCCCTGTTGTTCGTTATCACCCAGATGAGGATGGGTTCCCTGTTGAGTCTGGTTCCTCTCAAGGTTTCTTCCTATCGCCATCTCAGGAGTTTTTCCTTGCCACCGTCGCTGTCGTCCTCGGCTTGTCCATCAGGGACAATCTTATCACTTTGATTCATACATATTCACATTTCAAACAAACTTAAATAATTCTTTTGATTGTGTAAAGCTGCTTAGCGACAATGACAATTGTTAAAAGTGCTATACAAATAAAATTTAATTGAAGTGAATTGAAAATCCTCTCAACAAAGATGTAGGTCTTCGACACAAGCTGCTACCCTTTCATCCATCACAAGTAAAATTTAGACCTCTTCACATATCCACCAGGAAGCCACACCTAAGGACTCCCCTTACTCTTTTTGGTCGTTACTTCTCAATGACTCTCCCTAATCTCTCTCTATTATCTTTTTAACAGCTCTCTCCCCTCCTGCTCTCTAAAGACCATCCCTCCTATTCTCACTTGTTCTCAATTGTTCACATACTTAGCCTTTTCAGATAGGGGAGGATCTTTTGACCTTGGAGGATTTAAATTTGACTTACCTTAGACTCCAACTTACCTTAGACTGTAGAAACTACTTGTATGAGTAGTGAAATATTTCTACTGAACAAGAAGGAAGTCCAGTTGACATGACTTAACTTCCAGCTTGCTTCACTTACCTACAAACAATAAACTTAGTGTAGACATTTAAATGTGAACAAAATGCCCAATACATTCTCCACCATTAATATGTAGGGTTTTCATAATGTAGACAAAGAATTACAGCTGCCTTCTTTACCTTTATTATGTAGTGTTTTAGCTCTGGGTCACAGGTGAATCGAATCTTCACTGATTCAGGGTTAATTTGATTAACTGATTTACAGTTTATAGCATACACTTTATATACTATCTATCCACCGTATAGCACAATTGAGTGTATCTTACCGACCCTGTTTATGCCGGGGCCAACAAGGATAATATAAAGTCTGGTATTTATCAATTATGAGCAAAGGTAACGTAAGATCTGGGTAAATGTTTAGACTTTAAAAGACATGAACAAGACAACAGGTCTTTATAAAGTGGTATATGGTATAAAGTCTTTATATATGGTACATGAAACTACGCTACTTAAAAACACTAGCACACACACACAAACATACCAACAGTTTGTCCCCACCAATATCCTCCGACCATTGAAATGTCCAATGATTTAATCCACTTATAAAAATAAAAAAAATCGTGCTGTAAACATTAACCTAGACACGCAGAAAGGGATAAATCACGTTCTCTCCTTGAGTCCTCCCGCCTCCAAAACACATATGAACATTTTGATTGACTGTGCCTTTCCCTGCTATCATGTGAGAGGCTACGGCTACGTTCAGATACAAGCAGCGCCAAATGCGGTGGATTTTTTTTTCCCGTGCAAGAAGGTGTGTTGGGTGACATACATGTGAGGAGGCGGCAGCAAAAAAAAAAAAAA
>JAQQZS010000033.1:37069792-37081914 GCA_030068045.1 Platyallabes tihoni | reverse complement strand
CCTGGAGCCCATCCCAGGAGGCTTCGGGCACGAGGCAGGGTACACCCTGGACAGGGTGCCAATCCATCGCAGGGCACTACTCCAGACCAGTGCTGTCCATTTAGCAGAGGTACAGCATTTACCCCACTTTCTCATGCACAGTCCTTACATGCCCGAAATCCGAAAAACACCATTATAACGAAACAAGCTGGTGAACAATCTCCACATCATAGCATTAACTCTCTCCACATGCAACTGGATATTGGATTTTCTAATCAACTGCCCCAGACCATCAGATGGGGCCCACAGACATCTGCCACACTCACCCGGAACACTTGTGTTCCCCAAGACTGTGTGCTGAGCCCCCTGCTTTATGCATACTTCACCCATGACTGTGAACCCCACTACAACTTAAAACTCTGTCGTCAACATTGTAGGTGATACAACAGGCATCAGGTTAATATCCAGGCCTGGACTGGCCATCGGGAGCACCGGGAGGATTCCAGTGGCCTGACAACTGATTTGGACTGTTGCTAGCCAGCTGTAGGTGTTTTTATTTTTTTTCTCTCTCTCTCTTATTTTTTGTAATAATTAATATATTTTTTATATTCTTGCCCACCCAGTGTACTTAAGTGATGACTTCCAGCATTTGATTAGTTAACTAAATATTATTAACAATATTAATCTGTTCATTAATCTGATTTTGTTAGTCTTGACTGGCATTGTTACTCTATGTGTGCTCCTCACATTCGCGCCTCTCCTGAGCAGCAAAGTGTTTAGCGTTGCTAAAAAGAAGAGAAAGCGGCCAGGTGGAGCTCAAAGGGAAAGGGCATGCAAAAAGAAAGCATTTCAAGAAGAAGCAGTGAAATGCTGCAAAATTTCCAATCTATTCAGGGCTTCAAGTGCAGGTCAGTTTCATCAGTAAATTACTGTTGTTTTTTGTTGAAAATATTCAACTGCTAGCTAATATTAGACTATTTGTAAACTGAGACCACTTTTTCCAGCAGACTTGGGAAAGGTTCCTGAGTGCAGAGCAATTGTATTCTCACTGATCAAAATGAATCAGACTTCCAAGTGTTCTCGGAAATGATCCCAAGACCTTAATGTGAAATGCTCAAATTTTCCGTGTTGAGCAAGCTGAGAGGCGATGGTGCCCATCTTCATTTGGATAATAACGGATAGCAGGACTTGTTGTGCAGTCATATTGTGTGTTAGGCACCTGGAAGTTTAATATAACAGATGATGTCTTTAACTTAATATGGAGTTCCAGTTCGTTATTGGAGACTCAGGTAGAGTGTTGGAAATTCCAGTTCTGATCTATTGAGCGACAGCAGTTACAAGTACACAAGAACAGCTGTCTGCATCAGCTGAGGCCAAGATCATCTTCACCTTTATCAGCCTGGACTGTTGACACAAGGCAGGTTGGATCAATGCATTCATGCTGCTGGTACTGAATTCTGATCCTCGTTTTGGGTGAGCCCATGCCCAATGCAGCCTCAGCTTTCTGTTCTTGGCTGAGAGAAAGATGCTTCTGGTCTGAATGATCTACTGTTGCAGTTCATCCACTTTAGGGTTTGACATGTGGTGCATTCTGGGATGCTTTTCTGCTCACCACACTTGTACGGATTGCTTATTTCAGTTTCTGTAGACTCTCAATATGCTTGACCCAATCTGGCCATTCTCAACAAGGCATTTCTGTCTGCAGAATTGCTAGATGTTTTTCTTTTTTACACAATTCTGCTTCAACATTAGCAACTGCTATGTGGGAAAAACCCAAGAGATCAGCAGTTATAGAAATTCTCACACAGGTCTGTCAGTCACCAACACACATTTCCCTTATCTTAATGATGTGAACATTATCTGGAGCTATTGGCCCACTTCTACATGATGGTATGATTTGCACTGCTGCCACATGATTGGCTGATTACATAATTGCATGTATGCATGATGTACAGGTGTTCCTGTACAGGTGTAACTTTTGTCATACAAGTTAAAAAATACTTATTGGTAATAATATTTATTTTAAAGTTACAATATGTCATAGCTTAAAGATAATTTTATTTTTATAAATTATAAGTTATAATTTTGGAATTTTGTTTTAAGTTTTTTTGCATTTCGTTTTGAGCTTAATGTAATAAAATTAAAAACTGTTGCAATAAGTATTATTCCATCCGCATTGATTTATTTATTTTTTTTGGTCAAAATTACTAACTTGCAGTTTTTTGTTATAAATAAGTGAAACAAGGACAAATTAAATAGCTTAACACAACTAATATAACAAGTGATTTCTCCAAATTCAACACAAATTTAAAAAAAAAAATGTAAGTCGCTCTGGATAAGAGCGTCTGCCAAATGCCTAAATGTAAATGTAAATTATCCCTTTTAATGAATACTACAGTTTCAGATTTATTCAACCCCCTGAATAAAACCCCTCATTAGAGCACTAATGTATAAATGAGGTGTTGTCTCAAGCACACCTGATGCAACTAATTAGATGCCCAAGGTGTACTTAATTTAGAACAGAACACATAGACTTTCTGGACTTTCTTTGATGGAGATGTTTGACCGCATGTCAGAATGTCAAGATGACGTGGCAGAAAGAGGAAGCTATCACCTGCTGCTACCAGACTCCTGAAGAGGCAAGTGTTGGAAAAACCCTCAATTGACTGCAAAGGACCTAAAGCAGGATTTGGTGGCAGCAGGCCACTCTACACTTTGGGCCCACTTTGCTTCCTCTGGCACTGGAAACCCACAGCATATAGAGGGCAAGATGGATTAAAAATCTCATGACATCTGTGAGGAAGCTGAAACTTCGGCATCATTGGATCTTTCAACAGGACAATGATCCCAAGCATACTACAAAGTCCACCGAGGCTTGGTTCCAGATTAAGTCCTGGGGGGTTCTAGAGTGACCATCGCTGACTTGAATCCAAGAGAAAAAATGT
Source organism: Platyallabes tihoni (assembly GCA_030068045.1). Classification (NCBI taxonomy): domain Eukaryota; kingdom Metazoa; phylum Chordata; class Actinopteri; order Siluriformes; family Clariidae; genus Platyallabes; species Platyallabes tihoni. The sequence continues at coordinate 37,078,990 of JAQQZS010000033.1, read as the reverse complement.
CTGTTGCAACACTCAAACAAAGAATCTTAGTAGGGGCCATTGCCCATGAGGAATGGACTACGATCCCTCAGAAACACTACCAGGGGGTTGGGGGTCATTATTAATTCCATGGGTTCACTTATGTTTTCCACAACCATTTTGAATGTTGATTGATTGTGTTCAATGAAGACATGAAAGATCAGAATTTTTTGTCAATACTCTTGACTGATCAGATCAATTTTATGACAAATTCATGCAGAAAACCACGAAATTCCGATATTATACAATAAATAAATAGTCAGATTTTGTAAATGTGCTTCATAAACACGAGTGAGTGGTGCTGAAACACAACCATACTCTTCTGCATTCTACTATTTCAATCTCTCTCTCTCTCTTACTTGGTCTCTCTCTGAAGGACAGAGGGTTTCCCACATCACTGGGTTGCTATGGTAACACCGCAGAGAGACTGAGAGGGAGGGAAGGAGAGGACAAAGCACAGAGGAGAGAAAGAGACAAACAGACAGACAGACAGACAAAAAGAGAGACTGTGCAGGAAGCAGAAATATGGCTCAAAGTCTGACAGACATACGACTACTCTTCCATTTTTACTTTCAAAACACCCACATATTCATATCCACACTCACGCACACACACACACACACACAGATGAATTATTAAATACATGTCACCAGTGTACAAGTAAGGCAAATTCAGCTCTGTGTTTGTGTGTGTGCATGTGTATGTTTTAGCAGATGAATATACATGGTTCTGCTGCACTGCATCATGTGACCTAACATGCTGGGAAAAAGAGGCGGAGCTTCAGAAAAGCACATTGTCCAGGTTTTTATTGGTAAAGTTCAGTGTAGCGAATGGCACTCACACACACAAGCTTTTGGCACAACCTTTGACCTCTGACCTTCAACATTGAGCCAGTCTGAGCCAGTCCCAGCCTATCACTTCAAATTCAAACAAAAGAAACAAACAAAAAACATCAAACAAACATTTCTTTAATATTTTCCATACAAATATCAACAGAACAGGACGAAGCAGGAGAGCGAACGCTGCATCTGTAATGTTCCTGAGAGTGAGACAGGGAAGGAGACATGGGAAGGGACAAATGAAAGAAGATGTCGGGACAGAAAACATGAAGAGATTAGACAGACGGTGAAACAGAGTGAGACAGAGACAGAAAGTAAGACAGGTAGAGATCAGAACAGGGGGAGGGGCTATGACAAAAAGAGAAATGCAAATGTTTCCATAACCTTCTGTCTGTTTTTTAATACTGAACAAGGATTATTCACACTGACAGTCGAAAAATAGAGAATATGTACATCTTTAGATTTATTTACATGGCAACAGGCGGAGAAGTGAACAAGCACTTAAGAGAGTGAGAGAGAGAGACAGAGAGAGACAAACAGACAGGATGGAGAAAGAGAGATAAAAGAGAGTTTTATTGGCTGAGTGTAGTGCAGACTTTCTGATCTCCGATCACCTGCCTGATAACATTGATCAGACTTTCCAATCTCACACTGATAAAACGTTCTAATCCAATAATGATCAGATTTTTAAACTAACTCTGATTAGACTTTATAATGTAACAATAACCTTTCAGTCGTACACTCATCAGACACAAATGTTGATATTAATTATGTCTAATCACACACTCATCAGACCTTCCAGTCTAACACTGATACCTCACTTTGATACCTCACATTGATCGGACTTTCCAACCGACCACTGATCAAACTTTACAATCAAACAGTGATTAGATTTTCCAATTTATTCCCAATTATCACACCTTCCAATCTCACTGGTCAGACTAGCCAAACTAACAATAATCTGACTTTCCAGTCATGCCCATTAGACACAGGAATCTATTTTCCATCTAAAACTGATTTCCAATCTCACCATGTTCTGACTTTCCAGTCTTACAGTGATCAAACGTTTGTGTTATTAATGAGACTTCATGACAGATGACCTTCAATTCCCTATGAAAACCTAATCAAATGTCCAATGTCTAACCAAAACAGATCTAATATCTTTTTTACTTTTAGATTAGAAAAATTTTACTTTTCTGTCCAAACAAACACTGAATACACCCCTAAACCAATTCAATCCAAGCCTAATTAGAGCTTTGCTGCTAATCAGAATATTTGTTTCTGATTGTTATATAAAACTTCCTTTAACTCTTAGGATAACTCTGATGAGACTGGAATGAATGATCAGATTTTCTAGTCAAAATATCATTAAAACTATCTTGGAAATTGATTAGACATTTCTTTTTGATGTGTATAAGATATTTGATTTCACCTTGAATATACTTTCCAAGCTATATAAAAAATAAATTTAATTTCCAATCTGAGGTTCAGATCTAGCTCGGGTTCTGTCAGTAACAACTTGAATCAGACAATATGCAAAAACTAAATGAAAGTGAGAGAAGTGCTAACTTGTGCTGGTGCATGATGGGAAATGTAGTCCTGCTGGCTGTGGTGGTGAGTGAGAAAGAGGTGCGATCCGTTGTTGAGGATTCACTGAGTCCTGTGTAATTTAATCTCTCTTTCTCTCTCTCTCTAACAGACACACACAGAGAAAGAAAGAAAGAAAGAAAGAAAATATGTTTGCATGGGGTTCAGTTGTATGTGTATTGTGTCCCTAAGTGCACACTCCTCTGTGTGTGTGTGTGTGTGTGTGTGTGTGTTTGGTGTTCTGGTGGTAATGTGAGCACTAACACAATCAAATACACAATAACATTTTACCCTCAATAACATCATAAAACATTTGATCACTAATGCACTGTTAAATCTTACACAAGCACGTGCCTTAACACGTGATCTAGGGTAATCTACTCATGCTAACCCTGATCTAATCACTTATGTTTAATCAGCCGAAACCTGATCTAATCACACTTACATCTGATCTAAACATCTCCAAACCTGATCTAACTACCATAAACCTAATATAATCACCACAACCCTGATCTAATCACCCCTAAAAAGGTTTAACCTCTCTAAACATAACAATCACCTCTGATCTAATCATCATAAACTAGATCTAACCAACCCAATTAGGATCTAATCACCACTAAATCCAATCTAATAACCCTAAACCTAATATAATCACACCATCCCTCATCAAATCACCCCTAAAAAGATCTAACCACCGAACATCTGATCTAACTGCCATAACCCAATCTAATCACCCCTAAACTTGATCCAGTCACCTAAAACCTTACCGCTAAATCCAAAATGAAAATCTGCAACATAATGTCTAAAATATTTTCTTCAATTAATAACCACTGAACCACACTGCATCAAATTTAAACCCTGATACTTGACTCTTAAAATCATGATCCTGAACATTAACATTAAATAATAGCCACTAAAACCCCAAATGGGTAATTTTATCACCTAGCTGCCTAATTTCAAACACTGCTAATAAGCACCAAACACTAGCTTTAAACGTTACAGCTAAGCCCTTAGCCACTGACCCTGAAAACACTGACCTCTACAATAAAACTATAGCGAAAATGTAACTACATCCAACACCTCCCCAAACCGTTAGACCTTACAATGATTCCTAAAACCTTAAATCCCAGACCCTTTAAACTATAACTAGTAGCACTAACTAAATAACCCTAAAATTGTAACCTGAACTCCTAAAATAACTTTGACCTTTAAACCCCAGCATTAGTCCTGCATTTCCCCCACAAGCTCCTAAAAAAATGCCTCAATTATGTGCAAAGACATGCTTTAGTGCAGCTCCATTAACACACCAGAACACCAGCACATCCTCGTATAATTCCCTTTAGGCATCTGTATGAATGATTTGGTCTGTGTACAGTTTGGATTCGTATAAGTTGATGTTCGCGATTATGGTGAGAGGGTTGGAATAATTAGCCTTCACACAGCTCCATATTCAGAGTTGAGTTAAGAGCAGAGTGAGAACTTACAGTTTTAGGTGCCACTCAAGACTTAAGCACTATCCGAGTTATGCATACGGAGGTGAAGTTTGTCTAAAATATTGCCGTGTTTCAGTCAAACTCAAGTCAAAGCAAATTTTCCTTGTTTCCTTGTTATCCTTCAAACCATGTGCATGTTCTCGAACAGGGGAGTACATAGATTTAACACAAACACTGATGATACTTTTATTATTCAACAAATTAAAATAAAGATTAAAAGTGTGATAAACCTGCATCTCCTACATCTCACACACATTTGTGATTTTATGATCTTGACTGAGTATCTTGTGGCTTGTGGTGTAATCTGCATCTTCAGTCCCTATTTTCTATCCCTGACTTTTTTCAGGCATGAAGGTGAATGTTTGTGTTTAAGAGCAGTGGTCTAGGTGTTTCTGAAAACCCTGTTTTGGACCTCATAATAATCAACAATTTAATAATCTGAATGTAGAAATACACTTAAGCAGTGGTGTAACCAGACTCTGAAAATGATCCTTGAATCCATTTTTGTCTTGATTCACCAACTCTGAGTATGTATACTGTTTATTCACTGTGTGTTTGTTGTGTATTTATTGTTGACTTTGTTGTGATGGTGAAAATGAGAATAAAGCGGATGTTAATGTTAAAGTGATGAAAGTGAAAAGAGACAGAGAGATACTAAAAACACAGCAATAAACTCAATTTCTTCACAGATTGTTCACACATACACACACACCTTTCCTCACATGTAACAGCGAGTATGTTTGAAGTTGCGGTTAATAAACCGAGGCTCATTTTGTGCATTAAAATCCTACAGCTCAGCAGTCAGAGAGTAGATGTATGTGTGTGTGTGTGTGTGTCTGTGTGTGTGTGTGTATGTGTGTGTTCTGATGACTAAAGTCTGTTTCAGTTTCAGTATAAACTCACACGCTGTATCACACACATCATGTGAAGAGACAGATCTGTGATGTTCTCCTCAATGTGTTTGTGTGAGATTTCATACAAGTTCTTCAGTGTTCTTCGCCTGTGGCAAAACAACACATAGGGAATTAACGCTACTTGGATTATAGACTATATTTTATACACAGATACAACTTTGTAGAAACTGCAAAAACAAAAGGCGTTTTCTTTGGCACATGTCGCAATAGTGCCAATTTCATCACATTTCTTTTTACAAACGATGTGTTCACAATTTCATAATCCTTCAAGTCCCCGAAATGATCTCCCCGAAAACTGTCCATATGTCAATATCCACTGACTCCTTAACACTTCATTGTGTCTTTAGATCTGTGTCTCCTGAACACTCTCCTTGGACCCATTGGACAGCAGCAGAGGCTCATTTTGAGAGCTGGGGGTGTGGCTTAAACTCTTCAGTGTTCCATGGAAAGTCATCGCCATTGGGATTGGAATCGGTAACGGCGGAGATACAGATCCAGGATTAGTGGCATCAACAGCTGTGCCGGTTTGATTGTTAGATGAGGCCTGCTTTTTGCTGGAAGGGCTTGATTTGTTGCCAGTTTGCCCCACCCCAATGTTGAGTCCTAAGACATTGTTGTTAAAGTGGTGAGGTTTGTAATAGTGATTGATGTGATCTGAGCGCCCAATGTTGGGCAGGGTGACGATTTCAGGGTCATGGATCCGAAGATTTGGTCCAGGTCCACCCCCAGGTCCTGCCCCAGAGTGAAGGGTAGAACCACCTGCAATGCCACTGGCACCCCCTGGTGGTCCCATTTCATCTTCAACATTGATGATCTCAATGGCACGGGCAGGACCATGATGCTTGTGCAGCTGGTGCTGCTTCCTCAGTTTGTAGAAAACCACAAGCATCACCGCAGCCATGAATGTGATGGCCACAAAGCAGCCAATTATGATCTTTGTTGTCTTCATTACATCCTCAAGACCTGAAAGATTAGCAACATCAGTGATAGAGACTGTGAATGGGCGCTCTGGAGCACGAGTGACATGAGGTGACAGAGATGATGGACCAGATCCTGAAGGCCCTGATGTTCCTGATGGTGCCGTTGGTGCTGGAAAACGGATTATGGTCTCATTGACAAACTGCCGAGCAGAGCCATGGCCATCTTGCGCTGTCTCCACAGTTTCCACAGTGACGGTTGTAAAGTAGCTGTATGGAGTGCCAGGATCAGAAGCAGACACATTGAGGACAGCAGTTGCCGTGGTGTTTCCGGCTGAGTTGGTCACCATACAAGTGTATGGCCCGGTATCCTGCATGGTGACATTAGTGAAGTTTAGAGTGCCATCATGTAACACTGAGATTCGTACTTTGTAAGCACCATGGGTCATTAGGGTTCCATTAGGGGTCAACCAGTTCACAGAGGTCATGGACGTTCCAGTCCGGCATTTCAGTTCCGCTGCCATTCCCTCAGTCACGTTTAGGTCAGTTGGAGGCTCCACAATGACAGGGGCATAGCAAGTGAAGTCTCTCTGATCCAGGTCCCCAATGTAGCGTCCTTTGGTGCCAGGTGGAGAATGGCAGCGTGCACAGCAGGTGGAGTTATCTGGCACAGTCTCTTTCAACCACCAACTAAGCCACAGAACATCACAGTTACAAACCCATGGATTGTGGTTCAGGTGAACCCTTTCAAGCTGTTGCAGTGGTGTGAAAAGGTCATGGGGCAGTGAATGCAAGGAATTGTGGGATAGATTGAGCTCCTCTAGGTTCTTCAGGTCATCAAAAGCATTGCGTTCAATCAACGAGATGCGTGAATGCATAAGCCACAACTTGCGTAGTGAAACAAGACCTTGGAACGATCCTGGACGAACTACACCTAGCTGATTCCCAGAAAGTTCAAGTTCCTCTAGTTTCACAAGTGGTGTCAAGTTTGGAACATCTTTCAATCCACACATTCCCAAATTCAGGAACCGAAGGTTGACTAGTCCTTCAAAGGCTGCCTCTGAGATAAAACTGAGCTTTCGGAGTTCACCAAGGTCCAAACGACGGAGGGAAGGGACGCGATGGAAAGCATAGGCTGGAAGAGTTTCTATTGGATTATTTCTCAGCCAGAGTTCACGCAGTTTACTGAGATATTCAAATGCTTGCGATGGAACCAATGGCAGGCGATTATCGAAAAGCTCAAGAGTAATGAGGTTTGGGAGGCCATTAAATGCTCCAACTTCAATCTGACGAATTTGATTCTTTGAAAGCTGAAGGATCTCCAGGTGGCTCAGGTGTTTAAAGGTGTCAGATTTGATCATCTATAGAGAGAGAGAGAGAAAGAGTTAGTAAGAGAGGAATAAATTTAAACAACATCTAAATAAAATTTGTTTTGTTGGCATAATCTTAGTTATATCCATTGTTTGGCAATGAAATGGCCACCTCATTAGCTATTTATCAACTCTCGCTAAATGAAAAGGGTCTAGACCACATTCTTTTATTTTTGTAGGAGCAACAGCAAGTGCATTTAACTTTTAGCTTATTAATAACTTTGATACTTAAACACACAGGCTGTTAATCATACAACCAGATCTGTGTCTGATTCAAATAAACAAGTTGTGATTTAAATGATTTAAATAGTTTTTTTTAAACAATTGCTTAAATCTGTACTTAAACAATTAAATCAGATTTTCCTTCAAATATTACCGCATGTTAGGATTTAAGAACGAGAAATCGAAAGAAATTTGCATAGACCCTCCTTCAACAAAGCATATCAAATGCTCAAATGCTGAGAAGAGCAGGATGTATGAAACTGTATTAGGTCTGGAAGGCTTTATATTTTAAACAGTTTGTATGAATATTCATAAATATTTCAATGAAATTATATATGAACCTGATAAATCTTGAATAAACAATAAAATTATTAATATTAATATTATTCTCAACATAAATGTTAAGAAGCATATTAAGACATTTATTCAAATGAACTGAAATGGCAGGGAAAAGCAATAAGAACTATTTAAAACTAGACTCGGACAACGACGTGCACCAGATTACAGTACAGTATGAGCACATGGACAGTTACACCTAAAAAACACAAAACACAGTGGATAGCTGTCTCAACAGCTGTCCTCAAAGATTTATATGTGGTCTAACAATTTTATACCAGACTTCTTCCTCAGGGAGGGATTGTTCAGGTCCTGAATTCATTACAAAGTGAAGCGTAAGAGTGGATTCTGATTTTCTATTTTAAAGTGATTTTATTGCATGTTAGCCTACACAAGTCTGTTTAAATTAACCACGTGAACTTGGCCACAACGGAAGCTTGCATTTTACCCTGCAGCAAGATACATCTTTGGGCTAGCTACTGTAGTATGAGCTAGAATAGTCTGAATGTAGCACAGAATTTGTGTGAAAGTTTTAAAGCCAATTTCATTAGCATCTTGTCAGAATAGTAGTTATTAAATAAATAGAAGAGAAAAGAAGAGATCTGCCAATCTCTATGTGTTGATAGAAATCCGTAAACTATAGTGCCATATTATAAAATAATGTTAGCGTGGTACTTCATACATTCCATAGGACTTTATATAGTACTAGGGTAGGCACTGTGGTACTTCACTATGTGCAGAAGTAGAACTATGATATGTACCACAATACTTTGGAGAATACCATGTTACTTGCTGTAGCAGGTCTTTAATATATTATGTTTGTACATAATGTATTGTATTGAGTGCTGTGATGTAATGAAGTACAAATACTTACTGTAGTTACTTTACTTAAGTAGAATTTTCAAGTTCCTATACTTCATTTCATTATTAATATTTATGGCAACCTCACTGCTTTTCCCAAATACATTTACATTTAGGCATTTGTCAGACGCTCGTATCCAGAGCAACTTATAAAAGTGCTTTGAACTTTCCATCATTGGATAAAACCTGAGTTAATCGGTTATTAAGTAAGTGGCATCAGTCAAACACTGATGCCACTTACTGTTGCAAAGGGTTTTTTTTTTTTTTCACCAATTGGAGTTGGTAATGTAATGCCTGTTTGTGCAGAAGGCCCATCACCGTATAATAAACAATAACTGATACCATCATGGAAGCACCTGCTGCAGGCTGTGCTGTTAACATTACAGCTTCTGTAACAGACAACACCCACCCTGACTATAGCAGAGAACTTGTGAACTCCATGATGGTGACAAAGATAATACGACTCACCAATGGTCTTATTTGCAAGAAATTTTTCATGCGTCGGATTGAAAAATTATTTCTACCAGATGAGATGCTTAACATGCCTACTGAAAGTAGTATATATATATATATACACACAGTGGCTTGCAAAAGTATTCGGCCCCCTTGAACTTTTCCACATTTTGTCACATTACAGCCAC
>JAQQZS010000033.1:37013496-37026797 GCA_030068045.1 Platyallabes tihoni | reverse complement strand
AAAAAAACCAAAAAATTTTTTTTTTTTTTTTTTTTTTTTTTTTTTTTTTACATGAAATGATATGTGCCGTGCCACAATCATTGGCACCCCTGATGTTAATACATAATAAAAAAAAAAAAACCCTTTTGCCAGCAAGACAGCCTTAATCTTCCCCTATAACGTTTCACATATAACGTTTATAACATTGACCATTCCTTTTTGCACAATCTTTCTAGATCATCTACAGTCCTGGGTCCTCTCTAATGCACTCTCCTCTTCAGCTCACCCCACAGGTTTTCAATTGGGTTGAGGTCTGGGGACTAAGATGGCCATGGGAGGAGCTTGATTTTGTGTCTGCCGAACTATTTTTTTTGTAGATATCACCACATGTTATCACCACATGTCATTATCCTGATGAAAGACCCAATGATGATCCATCTTCAGCTTTCTGACAGAGGCCATCAGATTTTGATTTAAAATTCTCTGGTATTTCAGAGAGTTCATGATGCCATGCACCCAGGGCCTTTGGAAGAAAAACAGGCCCACAGCATCAGCATCGACATACTCATCTTTTGTTTTGCTTCAGGCCCATTTATAGTGTTTGTTGCCAAAAAGCTCTTTTTTCTTCTGACCACAGCACACAGGCTTAGCAAACTCTAGCCATTTATGCTTGTGATGGTGGTTAGAAAATACTTTTTCCTTGCATGTCTCCCAAACAGCTTGTTTGCATGTAGATAGCATCTGATTGTTGTTATGTAGACTTTGTTACCCCAAGATGCCAATCTTTGATGCAGTTCTCCAACCATGAGCTTTGAAGATGTTTTTACTTCTCTTTCCTCGTCCAGCCTTGTTTGTCGCTGTTCCAGTTGTTTTAAACTTCTTAATGATTCCTCTGACTGTAGATATGGGTAAGTTTTAGCGAGTCGCTATTTTCCTGTAGCCATTGACTGACTGAAGGTCGACACACATTTGACATACTTGAATGGGGTGTTTTCTTGTCTTTCCCATGTTGAAGAGTGGACTAGAGAAATAGGCCTTTGTGTCATGTCATATTTATACCACAAGGAAACACAAAGTCATGAATTATTAATGAGTTTAAAATTTCTAGATTCTCTTAAGTTTAAAAACTACAGTAAAAATGTTTCAATTAGAATTATTTTATTTATTATTTATTTAATTTATTCATTTTAATTAATTTAATTTATTATAAATTGTAAATTAGCACACAGTGCAAAAGGAGATTCCATAAGACTAGCTATGACAAAGTATCTAAAAAAGAGAGTACCCTTCCCAATACCCACATAGACTAATAAAATTTTCTTCTTGACACCCATATGGACTGATCAGATTTTCTTCCCAGCAACCTCAGACTAGTATGACCCTTACCAACACCCACATAGACTAACCAGATATATTTTTTTCAACAACCTCATGGAAAAATAAGATTTCCTTCTCAACATCCAGATGGACTAACCAGGATTTTTTCACAGCACCCAGATGGACTAACAAGGTTTTCTTCCAAACACCTATATGGATTGATCAGATTTTCTTTCCAACACCTACATGGACATTTACATTATTAACATTAAGCATCTGAGCAGTTGAAGGTTAAGGGCCATGCTCAAAGCCCAACAGCCCTTTTTATTCTGTAAAGCTGCTTTGTGACAGTTAAACATGTTAAACACTACATAATTAAAACTTAATTGAATTCAACAGTGGTAGCTTGGTGGTACCTGGGTTTAAACCCATGACCTTCTGAGCCATAGACTGATATCTTAACCACTAAGGTGCCCCCACCCATTACCTCTGGGCTAATCAGACAATACCATCCATGTCAAAAATATCATACTATATACTACAACATAACACTATAACAAACGTAATACTATAATAATTCATATTTTTGATGTTGATTTTTGGGGTAATGATGTAGTATAAGTACAGTTGTGTTCAAAATAATAGCAGTCCAACATCAGTAACCAGATCAATAATTGTTTTTGGGAGGAATTATATTTCTTCATGGTAAATATTTTACTTGTAGGTGTAGTGGAGTAATAGAAAACCAACAGACCCAACAGTCATGATTGGATGCACCTGATTCTGTGTTTTTTAATCTTTAATTGAAATGGGGCATGTTCAAAATAATAGCAGTGTGGAGTTCAATTGGAGAGATAAATTATTCTGTGAAAAACAAGTGTCAAACAAATTCCCCTCATTTAAGGATAAATGCAGAAAAAGTTGCCCTGTGCATTTCCGTCTGAAAATCAGAGTAAAACGGGACGTTTCAGACATTGTTCAGAACAACAGTGTACTTTGATTCAAAAGTTGATTAGAGATGGAAAAAAACATACAAAGAAGGGCAGAAAATGATAGCCTGCTCTGCTAAAATAAGATCAAATGCTTTAAAATGGAGATCAAAACGAGAAAGATGTGGAAGAAAATGGAAAACTACCATTCGAATGGATCGAAGAATAACAAAATTGGCAAAGACTCAGCCAATGATCAGTTCAGAACATCTAAGGTTACCTGTGAGTACTGTTACTATTAGAAGACGGCTATGTAAAGCCAAGCTATCAGCAAAAAGTCTCATTGTTGAAAAAAAGACATGTGCTGAAGAGGTTACAGTTCGCCAAAGAACACATTGACTGGCCTAAAGAGAAATGCCGCAATTTTTTGATGAAAGCAAGATTGTCCTTCTGGGTCTGGAGGCCGCAGACAGTTTGTCAGGCCCCCAAACACTGAATTCAAGCCAGTGTGAAGACAGTGAAGCATGGAGGCACAAGCATCATGATATGGGATGCTTCTTGTACTATGGTGTTGGTCAATTTGAGTACATCAGAATACTTAAAGAGGTCATGTTGCCTTATGCTGAAGACGAAATGCCCTTGAAATGGATGTTTCAACAAGACCACGACCCCAGACACACCTGAAAGCGAGCAGCATCTTGTTTCCAGACCAACAAGATTGACGTTATGGAGTGTCCAGCCCAATCCACAGACCCTAATCCAATAAAAAGTCTTGTGGCCTGAATATAAAAATGTTGTTTCTGAGGCAAAACCAAGAAATGCTGAGGAATTGTGGTGTACAATACAATTGTCACAGATGTGAAGCAGTTCTCAGAAACCATGGTTAAACAACTAAATATTAGTTCAGAGATGCACAAGAAAGATTAAAATTCAAGCATTTTTTGTTTAAACGGTAAAATTAATGATGACACTGCTATTTTTTTTTGAACAGACTAATATTTGTTTTTCTTGACTTTCTGTAAACCAAAGGTTAGCACATTTTTTTTTCAAGTTGTGATTCAGAATAGAATGTGCAGGGTGTCCAATGCATTTGTGTGATTTATATAAGTTATTATAAGGATATGGAGATTTACTCACTTTTTTCAACACACTGCTATTATTTTTAACACAACTGTAAGTAATGTGTGATCATATGTGAAAAACATTTGAAGGTGCCTTTCACCTTTATGGCCTCTAATTTCACAAATAGTTCAAATAAGTATTTTTTCCTCATAATTAAATTATTAGGAAAAACATATAATCATATGCCCTACATGTGTAAATAAATGACTCTGATTTTTCCAACCCTCTGTGACACTCCTGACTCTGAGTTACTGTTACAGAGCTGTCAGGAAAAATCAGAGCAGCTCAGGAACATCACTCTCCTACACACTGTAACTTCAACAACAGTCTGAGTTCCCACTCTCCAGCTGTTCCTAGTTAAGAATTCCTGGAATGGATGGTCTGGACGTTTGGGTGTGAAAGCGAATAATATACAAAAAAGGGAATACAAATATATGGAGTATACTTCTCATTTATTCAAACTTCTTAAATATTATTTTTCGGATCATCACCATCATAAACATCATCCTTACATAGCAACAGAAATACCTGATAAATCTATAGAAATCTGCATAAATATCTGTCATATATTTATAATTAAATGTATATCCAGTGCTTAATCATTTTATAGACTTAGATTTTTAGATTTTATACTCTGGCCTAATGTTTTTTTTCTGTTAAATAAAATTATGTGATCTTATCATGTTTGCACTAACCTCCCACACACTTAAACCTGTGAATGTTGTACAGAGAGCAGATGAAGAGAGCATATATCCCAGAAAAGTAATTTTATGGTGTTCTGTGATCTGGAAGACCAATTATCCTTATAGCATGAAAATTCCCTACATACTTAACCATTAAATGTTTATTCTTATTGTTATTACCATTTTATTATAAGCAGTATTGTGAGTAGAAATAACAACTGTAAAGCTAATGTTCATCATCATTATCATCATTATCATCATTATCATCATCAGGACAAGTAATGGTGAGTATGAAAGGAACATTACCTCTACACATGTTTACAACAATAAAGATCATTGCATTGTATTTCTACAGTAAACTTTACATTACCATAGCAACAGAGAAATGCTGCCATCACTGTGTGTAAATAAAATTAAACCAGGATTTTAGGAACCAGGAAGCTGACTTGCAATTTTATCCTCTGTCAAGGCGAAGGGCGCTCTCAGGTGTTGAGTCTCTCACACTGAGTTTAAACACTGGAGCACACTCTTAGCACAGATTTTAAGACATTTTATATTAAATAGTTGTTTTGCTGTTTTTGTTTGTGTGTCAGAGTTGTTATGTTCATCTGCAGGGATGAGTGACTTGTTTGAGAGCCCTGTTTTCTGTGTAATGTAAACCCTTCAGCTCTGAGTTCCTTCATCCCGCAGTCGTTCATTCAGTCCCTCTGAGGAAACAGTGGAGACAGAAAATGGAGATGACAGTCTGAAAGGAAGAGTGAAAAGTTGCATCACTATTATTATTAGAGATGCATGGATACCAACACCGCACAATGTGCCATGACTTGTACCTCAATGTTGTTGTGTCAATGTTCACAGAGATTAAATGCCTCTACTAGGATTATGTCACATAACATCATCTGGCATGTGCAGTCTTTAAACTGTTTAATGAAGTCTATGTACACATTCCAAAAGCTGTTTAATAAAAATATGATACACCTAAATCTGAAATCATGGTAAAACCTTACTCAATCTTCTTTTTTTTTTGTCTCACCTCTCAGTAAGTCTTTTCAGTGCTCGCTCAATATTCATTCGATGGCCGACACGACTCACTCCAAGATCCAAGAAGTCCTCCTTGGTCAGTGATGGCAGGTGTGAACCATCAATCTCATTATCTAGGAAGCGCTCTCGATGCTCTGCAAGATTCAGGTAGGTCAGCCAATCAGCAACATCATATTTGGTCCAGTATGGGAGGGGCTTGGATGCAAAAGGGCGATTGGGTGGAGGAAGGGTGAGAGGTGGAAGGTAGCTCACACTGGAAGGGGAGGAACCACCTGATAGGAAGTGTATAGGGGACAGTGAGTGTGAGACTAGCAAAGGGTTTGAAGTAGGTGCTGGGGATGAAGGGGGCATTAGTGGGGGAGTTGGAGGGAAGAAATGTTCTGCCAGAGGATGGGAAGATGATGGGGGAGTGAGGGGGGCCTGCAGATCAAAGGGAGAGCCATACAGGGAAGCAGAAGGAAAGACAGGAAGAGAGGAAGGACGTGGAGGCCCAGGTTGTGGTCGTTCTGAACAGGAAATAAGAGGACTTGGAGCACGGCGCCGCTGGATATGAGTCTCGGAACGCCTTGATTCTGAAGCAGAAAACAAATCCAGACCTTTAGTACGATATTTGGCACGATGCTTTGGTGAAGTTGGATATGGGGAGTAGGACACGGAGGAAGGAGAAAGAGGGGCATGAGAGAGGGATATAGGAGAGATGGGAGGGTGGCTGTATGATGGAGGGGACAATGGAGGATGTGCAAGTGAGAGAGGAGAAAGAGGGGCATGGGGTAGACAAGGAGGAGAAAGAGGACAGTGAGAGAAAGACAGAGGAGAAGGTGATGGGGTCCAGTTAGAATAAGGAGGAACCTGAGGGGTCAAGGTAGGGGTTAATGCAGGGGTCAAAGGGGAAGAAGGTACAGGGTTAGCAGTAAGGCTAGGAGCTATAGGGTTAGGTACAATATTTGTGGTTAAGGTATTCGAAGAGAGTGTTGATGTTAATGCAGTGGGGTTTAAAGGGTTTTGAGACAAGGTAAGGGCTAAGGGATTAGGGGAAATAGTCTGGGATAAAGGATTAGGGGAAATAGTAGGGGATAAAGGATTAAGGGAAATAGTTGTGGCTAAGGGATTAGGAGTCAGATTTGCTGCAAAAGAGTTATTAGTAATAATTGGAGTTACAGGCTTGGAGCCAGAAGGGCTTAAGGGGACAGGAGGCAAAGATGGGGACAGAGATCTCTGAAGTGGTTGTGCGGAGGACAGAAGTTGTGCATGGCCTGCAGGTATTAATGAAGAGAGGTCTTCTGAAAACCTATAAGAAAGAAAGATCAAATAATCTCAGATGGATACAAAACCTTGACTAGCTCCATTTCCGATTTAGCTGACTACTTCAAAACTGTCTGTAGTGGAGAATATCTGACCTTTGCATCTGATGTGACCCTTGACCTTGCCATCCCCCGAGTTGCTGAAGCTTGTTGCTGAGTTCATTGATAATACTGGCCTTTACACTGGAAAGAGGGGAATTTAAACGTCTGTCCATGAAAGATGGTGTCTTCACTCCTCCTTTACCCTCCATCTTTTCATCTGGTTGGTAGAATCCTGGGGCAGCACTCATCTGTCGCTGTAGTGATGGCACTGTTCGTCCCATCTCAACATTAGTGTGTAATTTAGCAGTGTTATGTAGGTGTGGTTTCACATGTGTGGGTGGTGGAGGTTTACTTTTGTGTGTGTGAGTTTTTGCTTGTGTGTCATTGTGCATTCTAAATTGCTGGTTTGTGTTAGACAAACAAGAATCCAAGGACACTCTTCGTCCTTCCTTTATCCCACCATCTGTGCACATTTGTTTTTCTTGTTTCATCCTTTCTTCACTAACACTTTCTGTATTAGGGTCAATGCTGCTGTGACTGTCTGGTTCCTCAATTCCAGAATCCACCATTGATTCAGGCCAAACAAAACCCTTTGATTCTGACTGGATCTGTTCACCTCCAACAACTGGTCGAGTTGCTGAAGGGGTTGTCATAGTGACAGTTACTACAGCAGCAGTTACAGTGGCTGCAGCAGCAGTAGTCATGGTGGCATATGTAAGAGTAGCACTACCTCGATCTTGTGGTGGATTAAAAACAGGGAGGGGCCTGTGCAGTAATGCAGGATCAGAAGAAGTGGTTGGGGCAGAAGCAGTGGAAGTTAGAGGAAAAGACTGGGGAGATGGGAGTGAAGGCGAAAGAGCAGATTGGGTCAAATTAGCCACCTCACTATCATATGATGTCAAACTGGATGCAGCAGAGTCAGCGGCCTGGGGGGAAGCAAGTGGGGGCTGAGAGTGAATTTGTGGCATTTGGGTGGTTTGGGGTGGATTGGCAGGAGGGATTTTGGGACAGAGCTGGGGGGGTGGGAGTAAAGGAGAAGGGGGGAAGAGAAATGGATGAACAATGGCAGAGGGATGAAAGGTTGAGGAATGAATTTCAGGTAGGGACTGTGAAGCTTCTGTTGGTTCTGTTGGGTCTAAAGAGGTATTCTGGAGCTGCTCATCATGCTGCGATAAGCTTTGACCACTATATTGTTCATGTTGAGGATGCACTTGTTGATTATGGTTGTACACAGTTGTTCCTTGTACTGACCTTTCCACCCCATTAGCAAACTGTAAAGGTGGTGGTAGTGGTTCTGCAAACAAAAATTCATCAGCTATGTCCACTGAGGGGGCCGGAGGAGGCAAAACCATTACCCCACCTCCAGTTTCACAGTCTAGCTCTTCCTCCTTATCTTCATCCCTTTTCCTCTCTGTGCCTGACTTTTTAGTGGCTTCTAGGGCAGGACTAGCATTAGTGTTCACTTCAGTGTTCATACGTAATAAAGGGGGTCTGTGTGGAGCAGGCTGTTGAGACATTTTTCCATGCCCTTCCCGGTTATGGTGATAAGTCTGATATTGATTCGTTCGATCGGTAGTAAATTGCATCTTCTGAAATTCTCTTCCTTCCCGTTCTACACTCATTACCCCACTACCAGATAATCGCAACATCCGGGGACTCTGTGGTTGACTCAAGGGAGAATGACTTGATGATGTAGGGCTGATGCCACTAAAGTAGATGCCAGTCTGTTCTTGGTGCATATAGGAAGAGGACTGTTGCTGTGAATTGTGGGTAGAGGAGTGAGGGATAGGGAAAGCAGCAGCAGTAGAAAACTGGCGCCCAAAATGCCTCTCCTCCTTACGGGACCTACGATCATCCTTAAGAGCGCGCTCCCGAGCAGCTAATGCTAGGCTTAGTGGACTTGATGGATCCAGAACTTTCCCAGTTAGTGGGTGAATAAAGGTAGTGTTGTGCTGAGAAGCATATTGTGGAAGTCCAAAGGCAGGTGGCATGCTAGCAGCATCATTTGTGAACAAGCCCTCATCAATTGACTTGGAAGGGCGAAGCCTGGGAGCAGGCTCATTCTGAGGAGACTGGGTAGAGTCAGGCTCTAAGACATCCTCTTCAGAGGAGTAGAAAAAGGAAGTGCTTTTGCGTCGAGAATCACGGAAACGCTCTCTATCACGATGAGCTGTTCCACCTATATCTGGAGGGAAGGGTGTAGGGGGACCTGGAGGCAAGGCTATGGGTGGAGCTGGAATAGATGCTGCACTGTGATGTTCTGCCTCTTCATCCTCAAGCTGTGCCTCTGCCTCCACACTGCTGTTTTGGCTGCTACGTCCTGAGCTGCTTGTGGATGGTGCCTTGACAATTATGGTTGGAATTGGAATTGAGTTTTTCTCTGATCTCCCTGCTCCCTCTTCCACCTTACGTTGCTTTAGTAATGGCCCCTTACCACCTCGGCGACCAGTTGTCTTGGAAAGTGCCATAGGCATGTCAGGTGGAGGTGCAGCACTGCTAGAACCACGCCTTAAACCACCAATTTTAGTGCCTCCCCTCCTACTATGCTCAGCGTCCACCTTAGAAAAAAAATAATATAACATAGCAATAAAGATTATATTATGTTATAAGTAGTATATATCTACATGGGCATGTTACATTGCATTCATTTATGTTGCTCACCCTACGAGTAGATGGTGCTCTTATTTGCATTTGGGCATGATGAGCAGGGTTGTTGTGCATGAACTCTGGCCTCCTATGAACAGGAACTGGTGGTTCTGGTGCAGAAGTTTCAGGAGGAGGTGGGATATCATCTGGCCCTGGCACTGATAAACTACGAGATAATTTCATAGTAGGGGGGTGAAGATGTCCCCTTTCCTCCTCAGTTACTCCTAAATTATGAAAAGACAGATGAATGAATATCTAAAAGTAATGAAGTGCAACAGTGCAAAATTTGACAAATGCCTCACCAACGGATTTCTGCCGAAGCATTACCCCATGCTGGGGGGCATGGCTGGATGAAAACTGGGCATAATTAGAACCATACCCAGACCCTGATGTAATCACAGCAGCTCCTGATTGATCAAAACTTTGCTGTTATAAAACAGAAATATAAAGAAGAAATATGTAAATAGAAAACTTAATTTTTGTCATGTAAAACACCCAAATGTTCACTTCATATTTACACACATATAGTACATCCTCATTAACAAATACTTTTGGTGTGGAGGTTAGTGATGATTAGTTATTAGAATGGAGAAATTATTATTTCTGGTCAGCTGTTGGTGAACATATACACTCACTGGTCACTTCATTAGGAACAGCTAGAACTGGGTTGGACCCCATTTTACCTTTAGAACTGCCTTAAATCTTTGTGGCTAGATTCAAGGTTCTAGAAACATTCCTTAGAGGTTTTGCTCCATATTGACATGAGTACATTACAAAGTTGCTGGAGATTTGTCAGCTGCACATCCATGATGTGACTCTCCTGTTCCACCAAATTCCAAAGGGGCTCTATTGATCTCACTGTCATGTTCAAGAAACCAATTTGACATGGCACCATCATCCTGTGGTTATAAAGGCCACAACAACACTCAGGTAGGCTGTGGCATTTAAACCTAGCTCAATTAGTACTGAGGGCCCCAAAGTGTGCCAATGAAATCTCCCTCACTCCCAGAGTCAGATCTAATCTTCCTGCCTGTCCTGTGTCATTATTCTGTTGACACACAGTAACACCCGACGACCCAGTTTTCCCACTACCAACATCCATCCTATCCTATAGGTTGCTCCATCCATTAGTGAACAAATAGGTGAATACAGAAGTAGCATAGAATAGAGTATAAACAATATTTATTGAACTAACAATATATAAACAAACAATATGTATTCGACAGACAGTTGTTACGTGGTGCGGATTAGCAAGCTGCACCACGGGATGGAATAATATTTTTAAACGCCCATACGCAGGGCTTCTGAGAGGTTCGACGAAATAGGAGTATGTAAGAGGACTTATGACACGCACAGGAATACCTTCCCATTGGGAGATGAAAACAAAACACTAACAGAGTGCCGCCATCTCCTCGAGACCGAACTGGGCTCTGGAAACTAAAAATAATATGTGATTTTTATGTGCTTTGTACCCTTAAACTCTTTAACCGACTTTAAACCACTTGCACTGCTTGCCACTCTATCTGTCTCTTTCTAGTCGGCTGCTTGTGAAGATATCTCGTCTTGAACTTGAACTCACACTTTGTTTTTTACTTTGCTTTCTACCTTTACCAGTGCTACCTAAAGATCGCACAAAGTGTGCAGGGCCCTTAAATAGACACACCACCAGGTGCAGCTTGCTTCTGCACCTACATTCCCTGGCAACCACGTGTCTAGATGACCGCGCCTCTGCCTGTTTAGAAGTCCATGGAGTAGCAGCCCATAGATCTGCCCATTCTGAACAGTGTAGAGTATGTTTGCACTGTTCTGTCCCTCGCAAGATCTGTGTTGTTACATCGTTAAAAGTGGTGATCCCTCTACAACCTAGAATTATAAATTAAAGCACACAAGCCATGTCCAGTTGAAATATAAACATTTCATTCATATATTCAAAAAACTTATATTTTATCTCATTATACATCTGAGCAGTGACAATCGGGTGGTGCTGGGGTTTGACCCTGGGAACTTCTGAACAGTAGTCCAATGCCTTAATCCCTGAGCTGCCTCCGACTCCACATTATGTCCTGATAACAATGATTTCCTTTTATGGAGGCTTATGATTTTTATTATATTATACAGAAGTTATTTCTGTACACTCTCATGAGCTTGACTGATGTTGTTGCCAAAGTGACAATTTGAGAAACAATAGATGTATTTATTGCAATACTGAGCTGTGCAAGCAGTAAATGTTATAAATGACAGGGCTAAAATTAAAACAGAGATGTCTGTCCTCAGGCTTTTTTCCCCCAAGTTTCCACTGCACTACGTAACTAAACCTTGATCACTGTGTTTTAAAATTATGTGCAGCTAAGATGAGTGTAATCACATCCATATTGATTCTAACCAAGGATGATTTGGTACATGTAAATATAATTGTATTTTCTTTTTTGAGCTGTAATCTAAACACCAATGCCTACTGATGTTTATCAAAAATTATAGATAGTTGTGCTTTGCCCAACAACCAGCACAATGTCTGGGTAAGACTGGAAAGCTATCTAGCAAGATACAGACAGATTATGAGGCAACAGCTCAGCTTGGGTAGCAATGGGTTCATTCTGCTTAAAGTTCACCAGGGGCTGCTACAAGCTCTCATCTGCATTGTCTGTATGCTCTGCTGTGGTATTTCCTGAGTGTCAGCTTTGTTGGCTTTCTGGGACTGTTGGTGGTAGACCTGCTGCTGTAGTCTTCCTCAGCATGCACCAAGGCTGTCTAGCTGTGTGGACATGGACTACACATATCTTTTTATTAGGGGATCACATCATATCCACCTGCCGCCATGCATCCAGTATTCACCATGCAGCTCCCATGGGACATTGGAGTCATTAAACATCTAGGACTCCTCTGTCGTCCCAGTTACATCCTTAGTAGGTACAACCAGTGGTTTGTTTACAACAAGACTGGGAGCTCCATTCCATATCTGTGCTCAGCAACTCGCTCCATCGCAGGTTGATTACAGGTTGTCGGAGCACCGTCACCATAGAGACTGAAAATACTGTTCGGCCATGTACGAGGCAAAACAGGAATTCTGCCACAATCACATTTTGAAGAAGGTGACTGATATCTGTCTGACTGAGACATGGCATAAACCTGAGGCTTACTCAGTTTAAAATGAGTCCTGCCATCCTGGCTACACTTACCTTGAAAGAGCTCACACCACTGGTCGCAGTTCTGGTTTAGTCATAATCCACAAGCAGACTCATCACCGACATCATTAATTAATTGGCTGCTCTCCAGAGCAGCCAAGTTCCAACAATATTAAAAACTGCAATAATCAGACATCTAAAAAAAACACTCTTTAAAAAGATTCTGGATTCTGAAGTTATGGAAAACTATATCCAACATTTCGTTCCTGTCAAAGGTCCTGGACAAAGTTGTCTCAGCCCAGCTTCAGGACCACCTCAAAAAATATAATTGAAAAAATTTCAATATGGCTTTCGGTCCTCCCACAGCACAGAGACAGCCCTGGTTAGGGTCACCGATGACCTATTACTTGCTGCTGACCAGGGCTCCTCATCCTCCTGGATCTCACAGCTACGTTCGATACAGTCAACTACAAAATTCTAATTTATAACATATAGCAGGATTTTCTGACAATGCTATAGAGTGGTTTAGGACCTACTTCACAAACAGAGCTGAGTATATGTCCCCACTGTCATTTGTGGGGTGCACAGGGGTTGATTCTTGGGCCGACCCTATTCAACATCTATATGCTCACACTGGGCCACAACACTGGCAAGCACGGAGTCTGATTCCATTGCTATGCCGATTCCATTGCTATGCCAGCTCTGTTCCTCTCTCCATCCACCTCTGTATTAAATATAAACTGTCTACTTACCCACTAATGTATCGATGGAAACTCCCCACACTATCTTAAACAACTTCTCATTACACAATCTACAACAACACTTTTTTTTCTTATTGTCTCTGCCCCCAGGGACAAAATTCAACAGGTCTGGAATGCCCTGTCTGAGAATCCATCTCCATGATGAGTTAACCCTTTCATGGAGTAAGCTGTATTCATCCTGTGATTTCGTGCCATCTACTTATTTATTTATTTAAATATAGTTGATGTGGAAACGCGGGGTTATATGATGACGCCCAGATAGAAGAGACACTTCCAGGCTCTCTCTCTCCTGGGACATCACTCTCCCTGAAAAGCTAACACTTCCTTTCAAGCTGTGTAGACTTTCATCTTCCCTGGA